>JAUTXW010004475.1:0-600000 GCA_030620095.1 Kuschelorhynchus macadamiae | reverse complement strand
ATTACCGCCTAAATTAGCGAAAATGACCTATGTGCGTCAGGTAAAAACTAACTATTTTGTTTTCACATCTAGTTTTTTCATAGCAATAAAAAATTAAAATGCTCTGAAAGGTAAAATATCACCGATCGCCGTCCATCGACAAGACTAAACGCGGCGTTGTTGTTTTTATATAAGCACAATAACTTTTAACTGCGGTATGTTACTGATTTAAAGTATAGCTGGAAAATATATAACTCAACCCTGGCGGGTATGTAGTTACGCCACTGGTGCAATACATTACTTATATTGTAATTATCAACTTATATATTTTAAAATGTTTCTTTATATTTGCTATCATTTTGCATGGTGACTCCACAATTATATAATCATTCATTCTCGGTAATTAAAAATACTAAAAACGGCGCGGCGCAAATATATCTAGGGGCACACCCAAACGTTCGATTTACATGTACACCAAATATGTGTAACAGTGTAAAATCCAAATCAATTATTTTGGGCTTTGACCAATTTAATAAATGATACAATTTATCTTATATCTATTTTTGTTTGTAATGTACCGGTGAATGGTTTCAATTTTAAATTATAATATTATAATATCAGACTGGTCAGTTATGCATATAAAAGAAGACAATACTTTTTTTTGATAATTCATTATCGCAACTTCTCCCTCACAATGTATTTGTTAAAATAGGGACAGTTTTGGTTTTTGCTTTACTTTAAACAAAGTTTACTAAAATATTTTATTTAGTAAACTTTGCTTTAAATAACCTAATAATACTAATAAACCTAAATAACGTAATTTTGGTTTGCCGATGTTCTTCATATTTAAAATAGTTTTTCGTGTTTGGTTTTCTGTTTTTACAAAATATTGATGTATCGATTTTATCATGTATTTGTGTAACTGAATATTAGATTTTTTTAGATTAAAAATATTTAAAATCAGAAGAAGATGGTCATAAGTATGGGCGCACTGAGATATTGCTTCTAGGGGATTTTTTAAAATTTTCGAGCGATCGCTTAGGCTTCATATGCGATTTGTATATTCTTTCTGAGATAGCTTAACATAAACCATCAAAAAGTTAATTTTTTATAGATGATATCGCTGAGGGGTACCTAGAAGAATTTCCTTTAGCTGCTGATATGTACCCAAGATGTACAGTAGGACAGATACTTATAGTGGAGATATTTTTTCAGTTTAATCATCTAATCAGCTAAATCATGTGGCCTTTTAATGCGCTATAATTAGACATGCAAGGGCCTGATTTCAAATTGTGTACTATAAATAATTGTGGTATACAGATGAACTAGTAAAACTGTGGTACTAATTCAAGGTGGCGGAACAAAATGGCGGATAAAAAAATATTTGTAATCTGAGAAAATCGCCCTCTCAGGTTTTACGTATCTTCACGTTTTAGAGTCTCTAGATGCCAAAACACATGTTTTATTCCGTCAGTCCGTCTGTCGGTTTGTCTGTCCGTTTGTCAGTTCACGACATTGCTTAAAAACTACTTACGCGATTGACTTCAAATTTTGGGTAAAATTAAGGTTCATGTGGGGATGACATGGTAATATTTTGGTAAAAATCCAATATGGTAACAAAATGGCGGCCTAGTGAAATGTTAATGAAATTATTACTAAAAACCTACTTATCCAATTTTAGTAGTATTTGTGTAGGTTTATCCAATTTATCTCAAATTTTGCACAAATCTCAAGTATTATGTAGGAATCAACTGGTAAAATTTTTGGTACGAATTGAAGATGGCGGAACCAAATGGCTGTTTAGAAAAATA
Organism: Kuschelorhynchus macadamiae; assembly: GCA_030620095.1. Classification (NCBI taxonomy): domain Eukaryota; kingdom Metazoa; phylum Arthropoda; class Insecta; order Coleoptera; family Curculionidae; genus Kuschelorhynchus; species Kuschelorhynchus macadamiae. Next base: position 598,210 of record JAUTXW010004475.1, on the reverse strand, counting down.
TTTAAAAATTCAGCATGAAAAACTACTTAATGGACTGATTTCAAATTGTGTGCCAAAAATAATTGTGGTATACAGACGAATTAGTAAAACTGAGGTACTAATTGAAGATGGCGGAACAAAATGGCGGCTAAATAAAATATTTGTAATCGTGAAAAAATCAAATTTTCAGGTTTTACATATCTTTACGTTTTAGCGTCCCTAAATGCCAAAAAATATGTTTTATCGATTCCGTCGATCGATAAAAACTACTTATACGATTGACTTCAAATTTTCGTCAAAGATTAAGGGTCATATGGGGATGACTTGGTAACATTTTGGTAAAAATCCAATATTGTTAAGCAAAATGATAAAAAAAAATTTTTAAAAAACTAGTTATTCAATTTATCTCAAATTTTGCACAAAGTTTACACGCTTAGAATAATTACCAAATTTAAAATAAATTAAAAAAATAAGAGACATAATTTTGAATTGTACAAGTGTTTGGATATTTTATTACATTCAATATTTTCCTTTATTTTTGTTATGGTAGTTAAATTAACAAAACAGGATGAAATTGAAATTGTGTTAATTGTTGGTGATCATTATATAAATATTATATTAAACATGTCGTGGAGCGGCTGGAATTTTTAATAATAGACATCCAGATAAAAAAATAAGCTATGTTACTGTTGCAAATGTCGTGACCAAGTTTGAATCAACTGGGTCTGTTGATAATACGTTTAAAAGGAAACACCAAGCCTGGTCTACTACCGAAGAAAATCTTTTGCAAGGGGTCGTTGAAAATCCTAAAGTCTCGGTGAGGAAAATATCAAAATCACTTCCGGGTAACGTAATAAAGTCAACAGTCAGTACGATCTTACGAGCAAATAAATTCTATCCTTACAAACCTAGATATATCCATAAACTTTTACCTAGATGTTTTGAAGTTCAGTGGAGGTTTCAAGGAGAAGCTGTAGATGATTCTTTCTTCGCCAGAAAAATATTATTTACCGATGAGGCGACATTTACGTCAAACGGAGTCCTATGCTCGCAGAACTGCCGCTGGTGGTGTGACGAAAATCCTAATTTTCTCATAGAGTGTCGCAATCAATACTCATTTAAAACAAATGTTTGGTGCGGTATTTTGGATAACCAAATAGTAGGGCCGTATTTCTTTCGTGAAAATTTGACAAGCCAAACTTATTTGAATTTTTTAAACACTCAATGTTGAAGAATTGCCATTAAATATCAGGTGCTCACTTTGGTGCCAACATGACGGAACATCATGCCATAGTACACAGATAGTTTCCAACTTTTTACAAAGGACTTTTTTAAATCGCTGGATAAGAAGGTATTCTTCAATCTCGTGGCCAGCCAGGTCTCCTGACCTAACCCCGTTGGACTTTTTCCTTTGGGGATTCTTAAAAGAAAAGGTTTCTCTTCACCTGGAAACAGTTAGGCAGTGTATACAAGAAATTACGCAAGCTATGGTAAGAGCGGCAATAGCAGAGTTCAGTAGAAGAACCACAATTTGTATGGACCGGAATGTCGCTTACGTAGAAGCATAATTTGTTCATTGTTCATTCTTAGTTGATTTTTTTATACGATATTGTTAAATAAAACTTTTTGTATACCCCGAACATTGCATTCAGATTTGAATTTCTTTATGAAATTTAGTATTTTATCACGCCTCCGAATACTCAAGAATAATTCTCTTATGGCATTTTGCTCTAAAACTAATGTTATGGGTAGTTTTCTCTTCAGGCAAATTTAGATTAGTGTAAATAGATTAAGTTTTTGGCAACCCTGTACAATATTTTTTAAGTTTTATAATTCCAATAATATTTTTGGAGGAAGCAGAACTTTTTATAAAGTAACATTTTTCATAAAATGAAAAATAATAAGTTTTCCATTCGTTAAGAATTTTTCAGGACACGCTGTATATGTATTACTAAATGACTATGTACTGAACTAAATTGGGTCTTACTTCACTATTTCTAATAAAAGGAAATATTCATAACCAGGGAAGTTCCGCGTAAAGGAAATTTACCGATTTTTTCATATTTTCTTTCGTTTCAATCTACTTTTCCTGATCAAGAGGAATATTTCCAGGGCCTCCGCAAGGGTAATCGGCGCCCGCGTGCCTGAAATATTTTGGCGCTCTCTGGCGTATGAAGAGTAAGAATTTAGTTTATCATACATTTTTTAAATTTTATTGTTTGCTGTAATATTTTTTTACAGTTGTTTAAACATTTGAAAGAAACTGTATATTTAATTTTAATTTTGTAATGAAACAACAGATATTTCAAAAACTAAAACTTAATACAATAGGTAAAGGGTTACAGAGGCAAAAAATCAAACTACGCAGCAAACAAATAAAACATTCAATTAAATCAGGTAAGTAATCTAGAAACATAAATATACGCAATGCCATTAAATAGGTGTTTTTCTAGATTTAATTGCCGCAAATTCTCTTATAATGTTTTCAAAATCAATTTCATCGAAAATTTATAATAATAATAATAATAATAATACATTTATTGTTCAACCAGATTTACAATATAGATTTAATTGAAAATACACTAGTTGATATTGAATATTGCATGTCATAAACAACTTGTGGCCTTATGGTACTCAGACATCCAACCGCATTGGCCAGACACTGTTCATGCTCTAACTAACTTAAATCAAAACTAACCTAAATCTAAGTCGAGATACTTCATTTATTTCTACTGAATGAAAGGCACATGCGAAGCTTTGTAAATACAAAAATGAATCAAAAATCAGCAACAATTTTTAAATTATCAGGCGGCTTAAGTCGTTGGTGGGGGAGCAGACATGATCACAAGCATAAAAAACAGTACTATTGCAGTCGAAGGAGATGTTCTTTCATTACTTTTTTAAATTTACACGTAGAAAAATTCAAATCTATATTCTCTATTGAATTAATAAATTTAGATAAATTGTACGAAAATGACCTCTTAAACATCTCTTTTCTATGTTGTGGTACTGTTAATAAATGTTTTCTACGTAAGTTGATTTTATGAATATCGTGTCTAAAGGATACTTTCTCAAATAAATAATTCGGCTGTTTAAACTTAAGGATCTTAAATGTAAAATTATACATATGCAAACGGTACCTATTAAACATATTGAGCCATCTTGATTGTTCTAAAAATGGAGTAATATGATTTCTCCTTTTAACCCCATATATTAATCTCAAGCACGAATTCTGCACCTTCTGTATTCTGTTTCGATCGGAGGCGTCCAGACAGGGATAAAAGACAGTCGAACAGTGACTAAAGTGAGATAATATGAGAGAATCGCATAAAAGTTTTTTGCTCTCTCTGGATAGACAGTACCTCTGGCCATAAATAAGCTTTAAATTACTGTACGCTGCACGCAATTTAGAGGTAACATGCTCTTTAAAACGGAGTTTTGAATCCAAATTAAGCCCCAAAGTCTTACAGGTAGTCACAGCGGGTATGCTTACATTGTTAATTTTGACCTCAATGTTGTTCTTAGCATATGTTACTTGGATTTGATTACCGAATAAGATTATTGACGATTTATTAGGATTGAGTGTAAGTAAATGATTTGATGCTACGTTAAAAAAGTCAGCCATATCTGAATTTATTAGTTGTTGGGCTTCAACCGTTTGATTCTCTGAGAAAGAAAAGTATAATTGGGTATCATCCGCATAGAAATGCGATTTACAGTATTTAATAGATTTATAAAAGTTGGAAGTATAAATTGTATATAACAATGGACCCAAAATACTAACCTGTGATACTCCTATACTTATACTTAAAAAATTTGAATATTGCATGTCATAAACAACTTGTTGATTTCGATCAGATAAAAAAGATTGAATGAAGTTAGAAGCCTTCGTGCCAAAACCTATAAAGTGCAAAATAGCGTATAGAATTTTGTGGTTAAGCATATCGCACGCTTTACTAAAATCGAGAGAAACGAGTGCTGTAATTTTGTTATCATCGGCGGCTCTAAGAATATCATCAGTTATGTGTGCCAAGGCACTCTCACAACTATGATTGGCTCTAAAACCGGACTGAGTTAATAACTTTTTCAAGTATTTTAGATAACGTCGGCAGTATGCTGATTGATCTTAGGTGATTAAACTCAGAGGGGTTGTTTATTTTTACATATATTTTTATTGCTCTATTCCTAAGAATTTCAAACCAGAAGCTTTCTTGTACCATAATAGACTTCAAATAATTATTTTTAATTCTGATAAGCATCTCTTACCAGAAGCAACAGTCACAGACAGTAGCGTAGCCAAGACTTTGTAAGTATAGCGAAATTGTTGAAAGTCGTTTTAATTTTAGTATTTTCTTTCGCTAAAAATTTTACTATGAAAATAATTTTCCAATATGTGTTGACTTTTTGGTGTTTCTCCACATTGTGAAAAATCCGAGTTGTATAAAAGTAAATGTTCTTATTTTTTTTTCAACGCAGTTTTAAACCTCTGGCTCCTTTAGAGTGGCGCCCGCGCGCGATGCGGAAGCCATGAAAATTTCTTTCTTCTTGGGTATTACCGAAACATTGTCGTATCTGTAGATGCAAAGGTCATCTGCAAAGATGTCATATTGTAACCTTTAAAGAATTGATATTGAGAGATATTAAGATAAGTTAGAAATGGTGCCGGTTCTGTGCTCCTTCCCCAATTCTGTCCTAAAGTAATATAATTTAAAGAGGATTTGAAAATTTTATGTTGGAGTGGAGGTGCTAACATCTGCATAAATATGTTTAAAATTATTGATAAGAGGAAAATAAAGTCCTACATGAAATATATAACAAGAAAGTCGCTCCACAAAAAAAAACATTCTTTTATACATAGCTTTTGGAAGATATACTGACAGTTAACTCAATAGAAGTAAACCTATAGCATATTTACTACACTTATATATTATAGATTTTAAAAATATTTTAATGGCTACCAACCTGTTTCGATAAAATTTAATTTAAATTATATTAAAGTTAACACAAACCAAATTGTAGGTTTTATGTTTATCATTGTTGATCATCGATGGGACAATTTTCTCTATGTTATTGTTCATCTAAGACTGCACTTTTCTTGGTAGGTCTTATATTGGCTGTGCAGATTCTGCTTCCCCAACTGCGGAGGTATTGACTCGTCTGTTTCAAAGATCGTTCTATGTAGTACGGCCTCCTCAGCCCGCTTAAAAAGTAAACCCGTAGTGTTGATACATGTTCTAACGGCTTGCCTATATCGTTCAATTCTCTTTCTTTCACAAGCCCAGGTAACGGGGTAGAGTTGTTTCGTTGTGTTATGCGGGTGAAGATTGTCATAGTTTATTCTTATTATTAACATATTAAATTATTATGTTCCTCGGAACAAGTTCGGAAATATTCGGTTAAAAATACTAAGTGGTAAAGGTTTTAGTTCCTTCTCCGCAGTTTTAAAATTTTTTGACGATGTGGTAAATCTGCAACCTTAAAGCTCTATACTGATATTTTCCTTTACCGAGGTTACGAACGGTTCAATCTGTTAACCATTTTCTTTATGCCTTTCCTTCAGCGCATCTTCCTTGGCTAAATTTATCGACTCTGGGTCTCTATTCTATCAGTTTCCTCGTACATTTCCTATTATTTATTCTAGCCACGTGCTCCGTTCAGTTCCATTTTAATTCATCTACACTTGTTATTATATCATTGGTGCCACCTCAGAGGCGTAGTTCTATGGCGCCGAAAGCCTTTTCAAAATTAACGGAGGCCAGGACCAATAGTCAATTATTGTATTCGGTACTTTTTTCTATAAAGATCTTCAGGCACTATAATAGATGACTTAACTAACTTAAGACTCTAGTTTTACAAGTCGACTTTGTCCCCCAACGTTTTTTGTGTAGCAAGATCATAATTGCTTTAAGCCATGTTTCTAATAGGAAGCCCTCATTTAAACACGTATTGAGCAGAATTCTGATTTTTTCCATTAAAGCTGGACAATCTATCTTAATTAAGTCTATGATAATACTGTCTTTTCCAGGAGCTTGTTTTCTTCATGTAATGTTGTTAATTTCGTCTTGAATGATAGCTGGTATCTTTTGAGTCTTGGTTGACGTTATCTCTTTTCCCGCCACGACTTCTTGAGGATAGTGTTTTGTTGACTGGCTTTTGTTCAACGCCCTAAAAACTTGGAGATTGGCTTTTTGCTTATTTCCTAGTTTTCCTCTTTTGTCCATAAGTACTTTTGTATCGGGACTATCTTTATTGCCTCTTGTCCTTCGTGCATGATTTTTGCTGGCTTTTAGTTATAGCCTGTATAATGTTGTAATTTATACTATCTAAAATTTCATTTTCGTTGTTAATACATATTTTATCTTCTAGTCAGTCTGACACTGTTCTTTTGGAATTTCTCTATACCATTTGGGTTGTTCCAATAGATGTTCTTTTCTAACCAGTTCGTGTGTTTTCTGTTCTATATTTATCTCTACGATCGATTTTTTCCCGTAGAAAATGTGTTTAGGTCTGCCACGTCTTTGAATATCTGTCCCTTGTCAATTTTATAATGTTATAGTCGATTTCGTTCCCAATTCCGCAACCCGACTTTCCCATGTGTATATTCTATGCTTCTTTCTGCGGAAGAAACTGCTCATTTGCTAGAAGTTGTTCTGTTTCTTCCTTCGGTGCCATAATTTCGCATTGCTGCTCCATTTCATTATCTTTTATAAAACAATAAAGTGACCTCTGGTTTAAGAACAACATTTTCTTAATTTTGTCAGAGCCTCGTTTGTTATCTGACAGGGTAGACATCTATAAACGTCTGGCTGTATTTTTCCTATTTCCCATTTAGCAATGCGGCACTTATCGAGGCCAAACTGCATTCTAGAATCAGTACGTAATTCCTCACCTATCTTCGTCATTTGATCTATATAAAAATCTTGTTCTTGTTCTTAATTGCAGGGTCTCAATAATAGGTCCATGGAGAGTCAGAACCATAACGAACTAAGTGGGTGCCCTAAAATATGCACCTTCGATTGAGTGCTGTGTTGGTTGCAAGTTGTTAGAACCTACTATAAGTAGCAAGTAGTGTTCTGGTTCCCCAGGTTGATACGATTTAAAAATGTCACAATGTTTATAAATCGCGAGTATACCTGACTAACAGACTCTTGTGGACGTGATATTGGATCAAACGCCTTCAGGTAGTCAATGTTGGGTGAGTAAAAGTCTCTATTGTTGCGCGAATCTGGTGACGCATAACTGAATTTATTTTCAGTTGTTTGTATAGATTCGCTGAATAATGCTCTTATATATTAGTTCTGTAAAGCACTGTCAGATAGGAATTGATCGATACGTAGTAGGATCTTGGGTATTTTAATGATATTTTTATTATAGGTGTTTTCTTCCCTGACCCGCAGCAAGGCTGGCGCAATAGAAAAACTAAGGTAATCTGTCTGGGTAGAAAACCGTAGAAAACTTGTTTTATTCTTGTGTAGGAAAAATCGAGGTATTCTACCATGGTGAAACACATTAAGCATCAAGTTTATAAATAGCACATTTTTTTCATATTTTTGTATTATTTTCAAAATTTTGTATTTTATTCTGAGTCAGCAGAATCATACTCATTGAAAATGTAAAAAACAAGTTTTTGTCTTATTCAAATATAAAATCTCGATTTGCCAACGATTCAAAGTATAAAAGATTAAGTAAATATAACAATAAATATCTATAAAATGTGATGTCTATTGACTTGATGTGCATGTAAACAATTTTTAAATAATTTTAAATTTTATTCTAAACCTGTCAACATTTATACAGAATTGTGACTCCTTTTCCAATAAATTGTGCATATTCGCAACTGGCATTTTTTCTTATTTTAATTAAATCATAATATATATATCTATATATATATATATATATATATATATATATATATATATATATATATATATATATAATTTTTGAACGATTCTCTAGGCTGCTATCTTGTTCCGGCATATTCGATTTTACCAAAATATTACCAGGTTGACCCTTCATTTTTGACTAAAATTTGAAGTAGCTCTGATGAGTAGTTTTTAAACTATCCCGCGAACTGACAGACAGACAGACGGACCGACGGAATTGGCAAAAATATTTTTTGGTGTCTAGGGACGCTAAAACTTGGTATGTAGACCTTAGAGGGTGATTGTTCCGCGATCTTGAATTAATACCATTTTTACTAGTTCTATATCATAATTAGTTATAGCACACAATTTGAAATAAGGTCATTAAGTAGTTTTTTCAGACTGAATTTTAAAATATTTTATTAAGCCGCCATTTTGGATTCGTACCAAAATTTTACCAGTTGATTTTTACACAAAGTAGTTTTTTAGTAATATTTTTTTTAACGTTTCACTAGGCCGCCATTTTGTTTTGACATTTTAGATGATCTAGAATGTTACCAGATCATTATCCATATCATTCCCATATGACCCTTAATTTTTGACCATTAATAATAAATATTTTGAACTCAATCGGGCCAGTAGTTTTCTAGATATGCTACGTACAGACGCGTGACGCACCAACAGACAGACCGATAGAATTGAGAAAACATGTTTTTCGCGATTCAAAGAAATCTTCAATTTTTCTCTAAAAAACCTGATTATAAGATTTAATATTAGAAAAAACACTAGTCTCAGTCTCAGACAAATAATTTTACGTTAAAAAAATATTTAAAGCGTTACACGTGCTTCGACCTTCCGGTCATCATTAGACCTAAAATAAATCAGGAAAAAATCCCCATGACTATCAATGACAAAATATAAAAAAATGTTTCACTTACCTTAAATCTAAACGAGCATTGCATGTTAAAATTAAAAACGACTACACATTTTACATATGAGACTAACACTGAATTAGGAATATGATGATGACAGGGAAGGTAGAAACACGTGTAACGTTTTAAATATTTTTTTAACGTACAATTATTTGTCTGAGACCGAGCCTAGTGTTTTTTCTAATTTTAAATCCTATAATTAGCTCTCTTAGAGAAAAATTGAAGATTTCTTTGAATCGCGAAAAACATGTTAGTTAAACAATCGAGGTACGCTAAAACTTGAAAATATGTAAAACCAGAGAGGGTGATTTTTTTCACGATTATAAATATTTATTTGGCCGCCATTTTGTTCCGCCATCTTGAATTAGTATCACAATTTTACTAGTTCTTCTCTATATCACAATTAGTTATGGCAAACAATTTGAAATCAGTCAATTAAATATCATTTTCAAGCGGAATTTTTAAATATTTCATCAAGCCGCTATTATCTTCCGCCATGCCATCTTGGATTCGTACTAAAGTTTGACCTGTTGATTCCTACCTAATATTTGATTTTTGTGCAAAATTTTAGATACATTGGATAATCATATTTTTAGTAATAATTTTTTAACATTTCACTACGCCGCCATTTTGTTTTGCCATATTGGATTTTTACCAAAATGTTATGTCATCTCCATACGACTCTTAATTTTTGACGAAAATTTGAAGTCATACGGTCTTTTAGTTACGCCCCGCGAACAGATAGACAGACCGATGGAATTGAGACAAACATGTTTTTCGGCATCTAGGGACCCTGAAACGTAAAGGTCTGAAAAAATATCGGAGGATTTTTTTTCACGATTACAATATTTCCCTTTTACGACGGAGTAAAAAATCAATTTATTTTAAATCATGTTCAAAATATAAGTGTGGCTCAGGTAGAAACTGGTGGAATATGGTGGTGGTGGTGGTGGAACAAAATGGCGCGCAATGAAAATATTTGAAGACAGTATACTATATGGCTATGTGCGAAACTAAATTGGGTTCCATTTTACTGTTTCTAATAAAAGGAAAGATTCATAACAAGGAAAATTCCGGGTAAAAGAAATTTACCGATTTTTTTCTATTTTTGTTGTTTCAGAAATTTGCGTTTGCGTGTAAATATTCAAATTCACTCTATCAAGGTTTTATTATAGAATCAGTAGTACTATTAAATAAATATAAGCATAATAAAGCATTTTAATATAAAACATGATGTTGAATTAAATTTAAAATTTCAATCTTCCCCAAAAACCGAGCCGCCGCTGGCTCCAAAAACTCTTTGGTCTGAAATCTTCCACAGCGATGCTTGAAGTCGGAATTTTGACGTTCTCTCTCTCATACGTCTTTGTCTAACACATGGACAATGATTGATACCCAACAAACGCGTATTCATGAATGAAAGGTTGTGTCTTCCCTTGCTTATATGTTTATGGTTATACTGAATTACCCAAATACAAAAGGCATGTAGAACTTTAACATCTCATTCATATCTTTTCAAAATTTTAATGGGAGGACTTTTTTTAGTCATCAGTAGTTGATACTTGGTTGCCGTCCTTTCTTAGACTTTCCGGAAACGGGAAGGCTTGAAGGTAAGCTTTTTTTAGGCGTCACTAGATAGATTTTGGTTTCGCTTCAGGGTGAGGACCTTTGTTTTTATTGAAATTTATAAAATATATTATATCTAGATATATTGGCTGTAAAGAGGCAGAATACTGTTAATTAATTTTATTATATAATTTTTTTGGTTATTTTCAAATATTCTCTCACTTTATTTTTGATTTTAGTCTCAGTTGAAATTTCATCCGGAGGTACCTCTTATGGACTATTTCACTCAAAATGCAATACAATATATCCAAATATAATTAACTGTTACTAAGTACATTCCTGCAGCAGCTCCTATTTATAGTGCACAAGCTGAGACTATCCCACTCTCTACCAGGTATGCCGATCCCTCTACAAGCGCATTATTTAGTGCCCAGTCTCCTATATGCCCCTCTAGTACGTAAAATAACTAACCCTGTTGCCGTTAAATACGTAGCGGAACCAATATTATATGCCTCTCCAGTAGCAAATGCGTTAGCACTATCTAGTCATCAAGAAGAATATGTCCAACCAAGAAACCAATATGCATACTCTATTAAAGATTACCATATTGGCAATTTCTATTCACAATGCGCGATGGAGATCCGATTGCTGTAAAGTATTGCGATGATGGCCATGGTTTCAATGTTGTGATAGAAAAGCAGAGAACTCCTAATGAAGCACCCGCTGTGATTAAAAAAGTTTTAGCACCGGAAGTCATAGTAGCTTCTCCTTCCTCATTATTAGTTAAATGTTTCAACTTGATTGGACTGAATGTTTCATTTTTAGAATTTAGAAGACTAATTTATTAAATATGTCAATTTTTCTTTGAAATCTTATTATTCATTAGTTTCTCAGGTTCCATCAAATAACTATGTAGGTTGAACAACGGCGACAGGAAAACAGGGATTATAAGAAACACAGACGAATTAAGTACGAAAAGTTGCTTTTCAAAATGGCACAAAATTGCTGTTATCTGTTAGCAGGGCTCTCTAACTCATGGTGGACAAATAAGTTTTAGGTAGAAAAACTTTGTCTTAAATCTATAATATGCCAAAATGCCAACTAAATATAGTATACCAGGAAGGAAGAGAAAGGAAACCAAATATCGTTAATTAAGTTAATTGTTGGAAAATTAATACCTCAAAATAAAAGTAGTAAAAAATGTAACAACACAATATAAGTACGCTGAAACCTAAAATGCTTCAGTAGCAAAAAAAACATTAACTGGTTTGTGTTTAATTCAAATAATTGCAAACGTTTATATTTCTTCAAATACAAACATTGCAAAAAATTTGTTTAATTTTCTTTTTAATTTATAGTTTTTTGGGTTAATTTTTATTTCTTCTCCTTAACTCCCAACAACTATTGATTCACTCCATTTAGTATAAAATTGTAAGTTTTATTACAAAATGACACGATTTATTGTAGCTATTGTCATTATTAATACTTGTTTTTACATAAACGACAACTGCTAGATAAATTGTGTAAAACAAAATGCGAATAATTTTTAATTAAGCTATACTGTCAAGGTCAGGTATTATGTCATATTATCCATAATAGTCTTCACTTGCGGTCAGTTACCTATTATTCTATTTTTAGTGGCGCTAAATGGTGATAGAGAAAGTAAAACAAATAAGATTAGAGTAGTCGATTCGCTAATGGTGCAGGTATATATATATATATATATATATATATATATATATATATATATATATATATATATATATATATATATATATATATATATATATATATATATATATATATATATAAATATATATATATATATATATATATATATATATATATATATATATATATATATATATATATATATTTATATATATATATATATGTATATATATATATATATATATATATATATATATATATATATATATATATAATATATATATATATATATATATATATATATATATATATATATATATATATATATATATATATATATATATATATATATATATATATATATATATATATATATATATATATATATATATATATATATATATATATATATATATATATATATATATATATTTATATATATATTATATAATATAACTAGTTGAGAGACGAATACAGCTAGCGCCAAAACTTAATACAACGAAACCACACCAGTCACCAACAGGAGCAAAACTGACATTCGTGCTTACCACGAGAACATCCGAAATATTCGCCGGACTTGATACTTTACTACCACGGAGCAGCATACAGCCACCTGTGGCGAAACTCAAGAGTAATTAAATCTAAAGTAGAAAAAGATTATAGCGGCAAGCACTGTTATATAGTAGAAATTCAAATTCTGCAAAAAAATCACGTATGTATATAGGGATACACTAATAGAATCTTGGTAGAAATTGAAAAAGCGGCATAACAAACAGTTTAGAGGAATCAGTGGGAAAATACCTTACAAATTTTGTGGAAAAATGGGTGATACAAATGAAATGGTCAGATTTTGGTATGAATCTAATACGGCTGAACAAAATGGCGGTCTAATAAACAAAATAAACTCATTGTGAAATACTACTTGTTTAGTTGACTTTAAATTTTGTACAGAAATCAAGTGTGATATAGAAATTACATAAGTGTTAAGATTTTGGTACGAATTTAATTCCACGGAACAAAATACCGATCTAAAAAAATATTTGAAAAATCAGTGTAAAAAAGGCATCTTGTTCAAGTGACTTCGAATTTTGTACAGGAAGCCAGTGGTGACATAGAAACTAAATGTAAACATTTTGGTACAATTCCAATTTGGAAGAATAAAATTGTCAGCTAATAAAATGTAAAAAATCCGTAAAAAAGCTAATTTCTTGATTGGATATAAATTTTTCATAAGAATCAAACGTAACGGAGGGATGAAATAGTAAGTTTTTGGTACAGTTCAATATAGAGAAACAAAATAGCGACCTAAAAAAAATTCATTGTAAACATATTACTTTTTCTTGAAATTTTAGGGAAAAATTGTGCCAAAGTTGAACTAGTTAGATTTTGGTACTTTATGTATTATGATAAAACAGAATAAAATGTTTCAATAATCAGAATAAAAAAAACTACTTATTCAGTTGCCTTCGAAATTTGCCAAAAATCCAGTGTGATATAAAGATGAACAGGTAAGATGTTAGCAATCTTTGCTGCTTTGTAAAACATCGTCATCTAGCGGTTACTTACATAATTGAAATATTTCATTAATTTGAATGTCTTGCAGAAGTTTTTGAACACTTTTGGGCTTAAACGCCGTCCTCGAGGATATGTTATGTTATGTTCACTTGCAACAATAGATGCATTTCCATAACAATAAAAATAAACAACCACAATATCGTATGTCTCTACTAGGGTTTTTCGATCCCAGGATTATTGTCTGTGCTTGTCAGAATAATTTTTGAAACTTCGTTTTTATAGGATTGAATTTAATCCCGATTCGTAGATTTACAAGGACAAAAAACGCCAAGATCCCGGGATTCGAGATGCCGGGATTGTTGTCTCTAGTCTCCACAGAAGGAGTAGAATAAGATATTTTCTTATAATATCAAACCAATCTGAAGCTACTAAAACTTAAATCAAATTTATGAAATTTTTTTTCATAATATTCTCGACAATCTAAGAATGAATAATGATATCGATATGGGATTTTCATCAAAGGTTAAATTCCTTTGTGTCCTTTAAAACTCCTGTAGAGAAGAAAATCTTTCCATTTTACTTTCATGATGAAAACGTTAATTTTTTATTGTGTTGCAAGAAAGCAACACCTATATAATTGTAATTAAGTAATTATTATTCACCTAAGTAAATCAAGAAAAGCCCTTTTCTACGAGAATGATAATATAATTAAAATACAAAAGTGTTTGGCGAATTTATTTTATTAATTCGTATGCTATTATCAATTTGACAATAAACAACAAATGACAGTTCAACAACATTCTTTCAATAACAAAATTGGTCATATAACAAATAAATCTAGTAATTGTAAGCATGGCTACCGTGTCCATATTCAGCACCATGGCCATAGCCGACATAAGGTTTTTCGTAAACGATCTTCTCAACGATTGGTACTTTCTCAACCACAACAGGAACTGCATGGACTGGTGCGGGATGAATGGAATGACCATGTTTCTCAACTACAGCGTTAAACCCATTGTGATCATCGGCAGTGTAATGGACAACCCTAAGAGTGCCATCAGGATCAGCGACCGTATAATGTCCCTTCACGACGTCTCCGTCGCGATACTCTTCATGAGATTTGTGGTCTCCACTGTGGGGATCTTGAACGCCATAAGCGAATTTGTATTTTGGGTAGGTCTAAAACATAAGTTCTAATAAATAAATAAATAATGAAAAATTAAATTTTTTGATTCCTCCTATCACTTTTTTAGAATCATTGTGGTTTCTTCAGTATAAAATTACGAGTTTCAAAATTTATCATCTCTATATAGACAAAAATTCAAGATGGTGTTTAGCGGGTTAGGGACATAAATCAAACCTCAGTTTTTTAAAAATTGGCCGACGTTTCGACGATTTATTTGTCGTCTTCTTCAAGGCTGAAAGAGATCATTTTTTTTTATTACAGTATGGCCGCTCATAGGATACAAACAAAAATTTAATAAACACACAAGGCTAACAACACTAACTGAATATTTTTAAATTAATCTAAAAAAACAATGTTTGTTTTAGTCTTAGGAAATATAATTATTCGATACTAAAGAGTTATTATTTTCTATTTTGAAATACATTTTTTCTTAAATATAAACCATATACATATGGAAAACAAATAACTACGAACAAAAAGGTAACCACAACAACATAAAAAGACAAATTAAATAACAATAATAAAAGGAAACCCAGGGTTCATAAGTATTGTTATTTGTGACCACTTACCTAATTCCTTAGAATTAGAGGCTCACGTAAAAAAATACAACTAATATAATTATACTTCTCCATATAACACAAATGATGATTACCACTGCAATACATTAAAACACAAGGTGGCAAACAAGTAAAAGAACAAAGGACATTTAGCAGGTCTCGGAGTTTTAAAAAACATTCAAAAAGGATTATTCAGAAAAACAAAAAAACGCAAATAAACAACTCCGGAACCCACTGCAGCAAAACGACGACTAATGGTTTGGTTTATAAATTAATATTTCTTATCAGTCGGTACAAATAAAAAAGGGACAATTATTAGCGCAATGGTTTGTTTACTAGGGCATGTCAAGAAGTACTTTCTCTATAACGATTCAAAATATGGTTATATTGCACACTTAAGCCTTGAGTATCAGTTCTGTGATTTACCGAATTATTTAATTGTATGTGTATCATTTCACTGATATTTCTTTTAATATAATGTTTTTCTCTGTCTAGTACGGTGGTACCTTGAAAATTAAAATTGTGGCCTGTAGAAAAGTGATTTAATTTTGAATTTGAATTTAAATTGATGGACGCTACTTTCACACGCCATGCATAGACAAAAATGTTAATAAAATCCCCGATATAGGTCTGGTTAGTTCTACTGTAACCACTATTTATAGGTTTTTCTTACATAATGATCTCCATGATCGTCATGTCTATATCCATAACCACTTCCATGTCCATATCCGTAGAGAGGAACCTGATGATAGCCGCCATATACACCTGCTCCTACTGGGTTTAGTTCTACTATACTAGACTTACAAGCTGCCACCAGGACGCTACATAGTATGAAAATCTGAAAATTATTGTCCTTAACACAATGTCTTTACGCCATAAAAATTTCACAGCTACATTTGAGAATTAGTACAAATAGTAAGGTGCCAATAATGCTTACAGACCAATTTTGTGGCTTAGAATGAATTGTATAAGTGACTTTTCAGCAAATAAAATAGTTATTAATCTAACAAGTGATGCATTTTGCCACTTGTATACACTTTACGAACGTTTAATATCAATACTTTTTATATATATGTATATAGTAGAAAATGGATTCTTTGGAATGACCGCTAAAGCAATGGAATTTGGTTAATCATAGACACGTGTTTCTGACTTAAGATCTTCATCAGTACAGTCAACTAGTTGAAAGACGAGTACAACTAGCGCCAAAATGAATACACAAATCAATACCAGAGTCACCAACAGGAGCCAAACCGATATTTGTGATTAGCAAGAGAACATCTGAAATCTTCGCCGGACTTGATACTCTATTTACCACGGAGCAGCATATAGCCACCTGTGGCGAAACTCGTAACCCCAAGGGTAGTAAATTAAAAGCAGAAAGTATATAACGCGGCAAGAACTAGTATATAGTAGAAAATGGATTCTTTGGTAATCGCAAACGTCTGTTTTGCTCCTGTTGGTGACTCTGCTATTGTTTTGTGTATTCATTTTGGCACTAGTTATATATATATAATAATATATATATATAACGAGATTTAGGCCAGATCTAATTGCCATGTCAACTAAAATTGTTAATCCGCAGTGTAGCGAAATTTTAAAGGTATGGCAGGTACAAAAGGCTAAATTGCTTAATGTAAGTATCCAATATTAACTTCAGATGGTCCGCGCTTGAAGGCAGAAGTCTCTCAACTAAAATTTATTAAGATATATATGGGATGATAGATTCAGCAACGTAGAGTGCCCTTTAGAACACTCGAAACAGCATTTCGAAACGTTAAACTCTAATAAATATTACTCGTAATATTGATCAAATTTCCTGTGCAGAACCAATTTTATAATTAATTATTATTATTCGTAAATAAACCAACAACCTTACCTTCGCAAACATAGTTATAATCTCACAATCTTAAACAAAGAACTAAGAATAAAAGTTAATACAGAACTGATATTCTTAATAATTCTACTCAGTCTATTTATATCAAAAACATTTCTATCCTAGACCTCTAAAAATGAGTTTTTTTCGGCAAAAAATTATACGGTCACACATAAATCGCGTAATAGGCAGCTCTTTTTAATCTTTGTTTAAATAACAGGTAATGACCTAATAAAATGTTCAGAGGTTAGATTATGGTTTACCTAAGTTCATGCAAGACAGACATAAAAACACTAAATTAATTCTTTGAATGGTTTTACGTGTTTAAAGATGTATTTTGTATATCGTGTGGAATATCTCATTTTCGTCTTATTTTTGTATTAATTCAACCACTTTTCACTTCCCTCGTGCAAGGGAAGTATTGTTTTTGGGTTTTTGAACCCAGAAAAACATGTTCACCCATTTCCGTCAGTCTGTTTGTCTATCGTTTTGTCATTCTGTCTTTACACAGCGTAGCTCAAAAACTACTTATCCGCTTAACTTAAAATTTTGATAAAAAATCAAGGATCATGTGAAATTCAAATTATTACATTTTAGAAAAAATCCAATACGGCGGAAAAAAATGGCTGCCCAATAAAATGTTTAAATAGTCGGTAAAATTCCAATTATCGGAATAAAATCTTTTTACGGAGGAAAATAATAAAGGACATAATGTTCATTCAATGTTTTGAACTTGTGCAGTGAAGATCCTTGGAGATGCTTTGTGCAATTGCAGGCGAAACATCGGAAAGTAATTCCAATTAGACATTGACAAGAAACATTTAAAAACTTGTTTTCATGAATTATTACAAATCAGCCTTAAAGCAGAATTAGTGCATTGGCATGCTAAATGTAGATAAACTTATTAATGAAAAACCTGAAACAAGCAATATGACAGCCTTAGATGTTTTTGCGAGTTGTGATTAGAATATCTAATCTATCAGTGGCGTAGCTACAAATTTTGGCCCCCCACGGTTTTCGGTAAAGGGCCCCCTCTCAGAACAGAAAAATGACTGATGATAAAAAAAAGGTCGTTTACTTGTCAATAAATGTAGCCTCCAAAGCACAGCAGCAATATTTGATCACTAAAAAAAAGGTCATGTATACTCTCATAATTCCCTTGAGCTCATTTGCAATTATTGCCGAGTCCCCTAACCTCGTGGCCCCCCCAGCAACGCAGGGGCTGGCAGGGGTGTAGCTACGCCACTGTAATCTCAACTTTTGCCGGTTGCTAATGCCAGTTCTTTTTCGTCTTTAAGGTATATTTTTTTAAAAAGCAGGTTATCTGGATTAGCTTTACTATATATCCATTATGATATACCAGTTGAGTCAGCAAAACATTATTAAAATATTTCCAAAAATAAAAATCACAGAATTATTTTGTAAAATTTTAAATTGTTTTTGTATGTTAATTATTTATTTGTTTGATGTTTGTTCTTTAATTTGATTTTAATGTTGTGTTCGTTATTTACAGCAGGTATGAGCAACCTTTGCTTAGTTGACGACGTAATTTCGGGACTTAATCAGGTCGCGGGCCGTAGGTAAGAAATAAGTAGGTAGCAGTGAACAAAAAACGATACAAATTCACACATTTTTTTAATTTATTAATTATAATAGCATAATCAAACAAATTAGCAAAAACAAATAGAACAATCAAATGAAAATTAATGAGAGACTTGAGTTTGAAGCTGAGAAACAAGATGATCAATATTAGGGTTAATATCACTAGCACAAAGGTGTAAAATGTTTTGTAAATTAACATCTGTAAGCCGAGTACGATGCTTATTTTTATTAATTTTCATGATTGAAAACAGCTGCTCATATTTATACGTGCTACCGAATGTACAAATTATTTTTCGTGCGAAAACTCTCAGCTGTGGATACTTATTTTCTTAGAAAAGGTTTGTTCTGTAAAATTCGCTTAGTTCCACTTCATCAAACTTAGACTTCAAATATGAGTCTTCTTCAAGCTCGATCAACTCCATTTGTAGGTGAAGCAGAGCATCTTCCACATTACATTTACAAGGATTTGCAAAAATATTGAAAGTGCTAGCCATATTCTTAAACCATCACCGATCAGTGAATTGACAGTAGTTTCAGTTCTCCAGCATAGCGACCGTATTCAATGTTTTCGTGACTGGATAATGTTTAAAAATCAAAACAATTTTTACTTCTCATTTGTGTTTCCCACAAGCGAATTTTGAAAAGCTTTAAGAAGACTGTACAGCTGACTTACCAATTGCCCTTGTTTTTGCAGCTTCAAGTTCAGGTCGTTTAAGTGTCCTGTTATGTCTACCAGGAATGCCAAGTCACAAAGCTGTGCTGGATCACAAATTTGCGGCAATGTTTTCTCTTTCATTTCTATAAAATCAGCTATTTCTTTTCAAAGGTCATAAAATGTTTTTAACATTATACCTTTGCTTAGCCACCTTACTTCGCAATAGTATGTCACATCATCGTGTTCTGAAGAGAGTTCATCAAAAAATGGTTTAAACTGGCGATGGTTAAGACCGCGGGATCTAATGAAATTGATGGTACTTACTACCACATCCATAACGTTCTTAAGTCGAATGGACTTAGAGCACAAGTTTTGTTGGTGAATAGTGCAATACCGAATTATTAAATCATATTCTTGCACGTTCATAGCGGTTGCTCTTTCCTTCAGAATTCCGATAAAATCTTTTCGTGAACTGACCATTGACTCCAACTAATTTACACCACTGCAAACCATATTGCTCAAAAGTACTTTGCTCCTCAGCAAAAATATCTTTTCCAGTAGTGGTCCCTTGTAGTAGCCGTAGCGAAATGAGGTCACTCTGGGCACGGGGTACAGGATGATGGAATGGAATTTTTTTTATCTGAATATTAGAGTCTAATAAATCGTGCGTAGCGAGTCGCGTAGGAGCGGACTATCGTAAAGCCAGTAATTCCTCTGTCACTACAAATTCTTAAATAACTGGGCTTTTTTTTTCTTCTGAGCTGAATTTGCTTGAATATTTTCCGCGTCTTTTCTTATCAGTTGTGAAGAAGTAATTTCTTGACACGCGCGCTGGGCGGTTTATATACTACCCGCAATAAGCAACTAGAATACTCTCGAATCGAGAGTTTCGATCGTACGTGAATATGCGATGCGAGCGCTCAGAGCCGACTGTTATTCATAACGCATCGCTCGGAGCGCTTCAAGATCATCGGGCGGCTTCCCGAATGTTTATCTGTTTGTCTCTTTCTAACGACTATTTCTGGCTCGATCTGTGGAGGTCCATTGGCATGCTTAATAATAGTCGATTTTAGTCTTTATGATTTGAAGAATAGAGTTCTAGGTTGGTTGGCAGTAATTACAAGTAAACTATGTGTGCTATATCTTTTTTTTTGCGCGTTATTTGAAATTTCTGAATCTCTCGCGGGCCGGATTGGAGCTGGTGGAGGGCCGGGGGTTGCCCATATATGATTTACAGTATACATGTGTGTGTAGGAGAATTTTTATGGCACTGGAAATATTTCCAACAGGCCAGTTTAATTTTATTTACTTTTTGCTTTTATTGTATAGATACATTGTTCAAATATATAATTATTTCATTAGGGTTTCTTTATTGCATTCCATTTATTTTGGATTAAAAACATGACTGAGAATATGTTGTTACCTTATGTCTGGCTGTTTTCAAGTCACTTTCAAAATAAATCAAAATCCTGACTCAACAAACTTCACAGATGCCTTATTCTAGAATGATATACTATAACAATTAAAGGGGTGATTAATAATTTTCAATTTATTTTTTCTTATTTTTGTTTTTAATTTTTATCTCTACTTTTTTTCTTTTTTTTTTAATACTTTTCATTTTCTTTTTCCTGGGTCAGTAGATTTGGGAATTATTTATTGCCATAAGGAAATTATTTATATTGTTTGAGTTTTAAATGCAAAGAAAAAGAATATGTTGTGGATCAGCTACTTTATTACAGATACTATAATTTGGGCTGTCGGACAGTCCTATTTTAAATTTATAGCTAGGGAAAATTATATGATTAGTCCGTAACCTATATATGATTTGAGTATTTTTTTGTTACTAAGGAACCAAGGCTTTATGGTTATTTTTGGTTTTATTCCTCTACAGTAAAAACCATTTAAAACTGTGTCGTATTGATGTTGCCAATCTTTCACCATTTTCCCTTAATTATTCTATAAAAGTCTGTTTTTGAGTTTTATAGTTTGATAAGATTGTGCTCTCTTTAGTAGCTTCTTTTGCTAATTTATCTACAGTTTCATTGCTTTTGATTCCTGTATGAGTTTAATCCAAACCAATTTAACAATTTTTTGTTGATATAGCATTGATATCAATATTGTCATATTCTTAATGCCCCCCCCCCAAGGTAAGTCTGGATCTGCTCCAGAATCTGTGTTTGAATTAGATTTTATCTTTTTTTAACTTTTACGATTATTTTGATGTCCTAAGCGTGAAAGATTTAACGAAACCTAGTTTAAGCACACAAAATCGGTAAATTTCTTTCACGCCAAACTTTCCTCGTTACGAATTTTGCCTTTTGAAGTAGGTTTTCGAGGTTGAATTTTTAAATATTTTATAAACCCGTCATTTTGTTTCACCATCTTGGATTCGTATCAAAATTTTACCAGTTGATTCCTACGTCATATTTGATTTTTGTACAAAATTTGAGGTAAACTGGATAAATACTTTTTTAGTAATATTTTTTTAACATTTCACTAGTCCGTCATTTTGTTTCACCATACTAGATTTTTATCAAAATGTGGTCAGGACATCCCCACGTGATCTTTAATTTTTGGCCAAAATATCAAGTTATTCGGGCAAGCAGTTTTTTAGCTGCGCTGCGAACTGACAGGTAAAGAGACAATATGGTTTCACATTCAACAAAAGCGAACATTAAAATTTCAACGTATAGCAGATAGTTTTAGAAATTAATTTCACTTTTGACAATCTAAACGACGAATATTATGTCGACTTATTAGATCCGATCATTTAAGAAAAAAATCGTTAAATTTCTTTACCCGGAACTTCTTTCATTATGATTTTTTTCCATTTGTTAGGCGTTGTGAAGTGTGACCCAATTTAGTTCAATACATAGTCACAGTATATATGTGTTACATATACTGTCTTCTCATTTTTATTTATACCATCATATTGGATTCCTACCAATATTTTACCATTTTCTTTCTACCTATGCCACACTTGACTTTTGGGCATAATAAAATAAATTTAATAAGAAGTTTTTACATTGACACATACCTCCATTTTGCTACTTCATATTGAATTCGTAGTTTATGCCATTTTCACATCTACTTTTTCTGCAAAATAAATTAAACGAGATTTTCTTACATTGATTTTTTAAAAATTTTATTTGGCCGCCATTTTGTTTCGCCATCTTAAATTAAAACCCATATTATCAGTCTATCTATCAGACTGAAAATATGGGTTTCATGCAGGATATAAAATCTATATATGTGTCCTGAGAATGCAACAATAAAGTTGCGAGACGTCGACAATTTAAAAAAAAACTTTTGTTTGTATTACTCGATTCTAACCCCAAATACTACATCACTCTAACATAAAAACAAGAGGATCGTTTACGAAACCGTTTAGAAACTTAATATCTGGAAAATATCTGAGGACCAGCGTAGTAGGTAAAAACTGATAATATGGGTTTCATGCAGGATATACAATCTATATATGTGTCCTGAGAATGCAACAATAAAGTTGCGAAACGGCGTCAATTTAAAAAAGTCTTTTGTTTCTTTACTGGACCCTAACCTCAAATAATACACCACTCTAACATAACCACAAGAAGATCGTTGACGAAAACCACAGAAACATAATATCTGGAAAATACCTGCGGACGAACGGAGTAAGTAAAGACTGATAATATGGAGTTCATGCAGGATATAGAAGCTATATATATGTCCTGAGGATGCAAAAATAAAGTTGCGAAACGTCGACTATTTAAAAATAAACTTTTGTTTTTTTACTGGACCCTAAACCCAAATAATACACCACTGTAACATAACAACAAAAGGTTTGTTAACGAAATCAGTTAGAAACTTAATATCTGGGGAGCAACGGAGTAGGTAAAGACTGAAAATACGGGTTTCCTGCAGGATATAGGATCTATATATTTGTCCTGAGGATGTACAGATTAAGCTCCCAAACATCGACAA
Source organism: Kuschelorhynchus macadamiae (assembly GCA_030620095.1). Lineage (NCBI taxonomy): Eukaryota > Metazoa > Arthropoda > Insecta > Coleoptera > Curculionidae > Kuschelorhynchus > Kuschelorhynchus macadamiae. The sequence continues at coordinate 574,846 of JAUTXW010004475.1, read as the reverse complement.
TTTAAAGAAAAGACTTGATTTTTTAAACCCAAATAATATACCACTACTCTAAGAAAATGTTTTTAACATTTTTCAGCCCTATTGAATTTTACCAAAATATTACCAGGTCATTCTCATATGACCCTTAATTTGTGGTCAAAATTTGAAGTCAATCGCGTAAGTAGTATTTAAGCTATGTCGCGAACTGACAGACAGACCGACAGATGGACCGACGGAATTGATAAAATGTTTTTTGGCATCTAGGGACGCTAAAACAATATGTAAAATCTAGAGTGTGAATTTTTCACGATTACAAAATTTTTATTTGGCCACAATTTTGTTCGGTCATCTTGAATTAGTAACTAGTTTTACTAGTCGAGCACTATTCCACAATTAGTTATGGCACACAATTTGCAACCATTAAGTAGTTTCTTGTTTTTTATTTTGTGCCGCCATCTTGGATTCGTGCCAAAATTTTACGAATTAATTCCAACATAATACTTGGTGCTTATGCAAAATTTGAAATAAATTCCACTAGTGGCTTTATTATAATATTTTTTCTTAATATTTCACTAGGCCGCTATTTTATTTTTGCCATACTCGAATTTTATAAATTTTGGATTTATACCAAAATGTTATTAACTGGTTCCAATATAATACTTGATGTTTCTGCAAAATTTGAGATAAATTGGATGAGTAGTTTTGTAATATTAATTGTTTTAATATTTCACTAAGCCGCCATTTTGTTTCGCCATATTGGATTTTTATCACAATCTTACCAGGCCATCTCCATATGACCCTTAATTTTGACCAAAAGAAGTAGTCTTTAAGCTATGCCTCGAACTGACAGACAGAAAGACCGACAGACGGACCTACCGAGTTCATAAAACCTATTTTTTGTCATCTAGCGGCGCTAAATCTTAAAGATGTGTAAAAGTGAGAGGGTAACTTTCTCACGATTACAAACATTTTATTTGGCCGCCATTTTGTTCGGCCATCTTCAATTAGTACCACTATTTTACTAGTGGATCCCTATACCACAATTAGCTATGATACACAATTTGAAATCAAATCATTAAGCAGTTTTTTGAGGCTGAATTTTTAAATATTTTATTAAGCCGCCATTTTGTTCCGCCATCTTGGATTCGTACCAAAATATTATCATATTATTATTATTATATTATTTCAAGATAATACTTGATGTTCTTCCAGAATTTGAGATATATTGGATCAGTAGTTTTTTAATAATAATTTTTTTAACATTTCACTAAGCCGCTATTTTGTTTGGCCATATTGGATTTTTACCAAAATGTTAACAGGTCATCCTCATATGATCCTTAATTTTTGACTAAAATTTCAAGTCAATCGTGTAAGTAGTTTTTCAGCGACGCCGCGAACACACAGACAGACCGACGGAATTGAGAAAACATGTTTTTCGTCATCTAGGGACCCTGAAACGTGAAAATCTGAAAAATCTCGGAGAGTGATTTTATCACGATTACAATACTTTCCTTTTACGAGAGAAGTAAAAATAATTGAAACACGTTCCCGCCAACGTCTAAATATGATGGTAAATATGATGCATAAACAGGACGAAAAATTATCATTTTCCAACTACCGTTTATACCAAATCTCATTGATATGATACCCAAAAGACATACAACTGCAAATAATCCTTAATTTTAAAGCTTAAAGACCTTTAAGTTCTTGATCATCCCCTATGTGGATAGCCCCCAAAAGTCTAGTCTCTCTAGCCACAAGCCCACCGATATGGCATATTGTAGAAGATTACCACAAAGTAAAGAAACTATCTTGGACAGATCTAAACTACCATATTCATTACCACCCTTGATCAATTCTTCCATCAAATTGAAGCAGATCCTGCATCTTATTCCAAAACTGCCGTTGATCTTAAGGGTAATGAACAGTGTTCTATGACTCCTACAAGGAGGATCTTGTCTCGTCTATATAATAATAAATAAAATAAAACCAAACTATAAATCGATAATCGATTCTTTCTGAGACGTGGTGGGTGAGAACTAATAATATTTAAGTATTAGCTTTATATGTATCGGTTTATAGGAAATTAATTATCTAGTTCTTCTGTCTGTTGTTATTTTTCGATTATACTTGCCCACCATGGCAGTGAATTTGATGTTAGAATCTGGTTTCCGTTCCACGTGAGCATATTAGAAAAGTATCATAGATAACTAAAGGTTAAAATGAACTTCCATACAAATATTCGCTACTGGCGCAAAGAGCGGAGATAGACATTCCCGAAGTTTGTTCATGAAAAGTACAAAATGAAATTCGACACGGTCAAAACACAAGAAGCCTGACTTCTTAATTAATTAGAGCCGTGAAAGCTTTCTTATTATTGGTGTATCCTATTTGAATTTATGTCTGTACTTCTTTGGTAGCAATTTTTACGCATCCTTTAATAGTGTTATTCACTATTGGACTATCAGTTTAAAATATCAAAATTTCAAACAATTTTTAGTGTATCTCGAAAAATGTAAAAAAATAAACAAAACATTCTTGACAATTTTGGTTTAACTATCAATAAAAGTTACGCAACAAATTAATAGTAATATGCTATAAGATATTCACTGAAGCATAATGAAGGTCATTGCTGCTATGATTGATTTATTACGTGGATAATTGTATATTTGCTTTTTTCGAATTATTTGTTCTAGATATTTTTTTGGAATATTGTCAGTTAAAATGTAAAATATTTAGATTACGTTTCCCTTCCTTAATTAATTGTTATAGTGAGTAATATGAAAATATCTATAATATTTAATATTTATTTACCTATTTTACCTATCGGCATTTAACAAAGCAAAAGTTTAGAACTTTCTAATTTAAATAATTGCATGTTAAAGTTTCCCGAAGACAGCATGCGTATACTGTAAGTTAGAAACCTAGTTATTCATATGTTTGTCTGAAGCCTGTAGACCATGGAGCAATATAAGTAAGATTCAACTGTTGGACTTACATTGTTTTTATATTATTTATAACATTTGGAGCAGTGATGGTCTCTGATCGCTCTCAAACTATCAGGTATAAATTGGTTAACTACACAACTAAACTCAACCGCTTCATTTCATTTTATATTAACTGTTTATACGGAATTTATAAAATCAACAACAAACAGAATCTTTTTGGCGTTTATCGCAAAATTTGGCCCTATGCCTAGTATTTGTTCGTTAGTGAATACAAACAACAGAAACAGCTGTCAACGACTATCAAGTTGAAGTGTAAAGAAGATCTCCTGGTAGGGGAGGAAGCGTCTGGTCTTTATGAAGAAAATTAAACTAGAATTTAATTTGTTGATAGGAAAAAATAGAAAGATATTGTTTTAATCCGTATGTTTTAATAGTATGCTTCGATATAGGCGAATATCCAAGAAGCTTGACATTTTTAAAGATGCAAGCAGGATAGTGCGGTTATTGAATTATATCTTATTGCGATCCAAACCATTCCATTAAACATGTCTTGACATAATATTTAAATTTATAATGGACGAATTTGTTCGTTGATCGAGACCACGTAAAAACGGACCAATTATCAAAACCCGAAAATTTGAATTTTAATATTTATTTTCATAAAACTAAAAATAGAAATCTATTTTTTTTTACTCATAGAAAATATAGTTATTTCCTTTTTTTTCATTATATAACTTTTTTGAAAAATGCAACTATTAACTCTTAAAACATATTATAGGATTTGTACAAATGTTATTACTATTAGTATTTTTTTTCTTTGACCTAGTCATATTATATTTTTTTGATATCATTTTCTTGGTTTTCGGTCACTTTTAAAAGTAAAGGAATTTTCATATTTTAATAATTTCAATACATTTTAATAATTTTTATTTTGATGGACGTTTCAAACCTAGATTCGGTCTTTTTCAAAGTCAAGAACGCAATTATATTAAAATCCAGGACATTTATGTATAAATCACATTACTTTTTATTCTGGAACACGAACAAAACAAAATAATATAAATGAAATAAAACAAACTGAATCCGATTAAAATATGAAATTTCATTTCCTTTAAAAAGTGACCGAAAACCAAGAAAATAACAAAACCTACCGTCACTTCTACAGGCACATTTATTATTGTTGTAGCTTTTTCCGTTAGAAAGAGAAGGCTTATGATTTTTCGTATTTGATATGGTATTGTGTCTCGTTAGAAAATTTGGCAATTTCTCATGTTTATCCATAGCCCTTGAGATCTAGCTTTTCAACTGTACCAATATAACTAACAGCGTGTAACAAAAGTAAGGAAACGGCGGTACCGGTTACCTGAATTTGATGAAAATATGTACGCTTAGGTTTGAAATTATGCCGGATCTAATGACGTTGATGCCAAGTTTTGCGTTTTTCTGTTATAAAAGGAAAATTATTTTTTTAGTAAAACCTTATATTATATTACTATTTAAAATCTGTGTAAAATTATCAATTCTTTTTATAAAAAGCACTTTTTATGAAAGTCAGCAGTTTTTGCGAAAATAAGGGTTTAACGTCTATAATTTAATGTATTACCTTTTATTAAAATACCTGCACACAAAAGGTTAACTGATATGTTTTACAATGTCACTTTTGTTGATTTACAAAAATGGATCGTTTAACTGAAACCTAGAGAATTTACATTTTAATTATACTAGGTTATAGGGATGGAATGCGAAACCTGCAAGATGTCTGTAATATTTTTAATGACAAATATCCTAACATAAATCCAATAACTAAATTTACCCTAAGTAAAATTAACAAAAAAATTCGTGAAACTGGAAGGGTAAAAGATGTTGTACGTTCTGGCAGTTCGGAATGCACAATAATTCCTCATCTTGCTACCAAAACACTAGTAAGAGAAAACAGCGTCTCAACTTTAAAAGTAGGTTGTAAAAACTAACGGAAACAATACAAAAAGGAAATATCTAATACAACAAACAATTAATGGCACTAAGTAAAGTGTTTAAAATGTTGTCCATTTACTTCTTGACAGTAGGCTAAATGCTGCCAAATTTAATATATTAAAAAGAATGCCAGCCTTCTCCATTCGTTTATATTCAATTTCTATTCGTTCCTTTAAATCCTCGAGGTCATTGAGCTTAGTTTTATACATCAGATTTTTAAGGTGTCCCCCCACCAAAAAGTAGTCGAGAAGCGTCCGGAGACCGAGGTGGCTGGTCTATTGTACCCATACGTCCAATCCATTTAAAAAAAACATTGTCTAAATATTCCCGATCATTCCGAGCAAATTGTGGTGGAGCACCATCCTGCTGAAACCATATTTCATCATTTCGTGCACAATTACCTAAAAAAATCAAATTTAAATATTTAATATAGCAGGTAAAATAACTTAGGGTTATTCGGAAATAGTTCTGCAATAGCTGGGACAATTTCGGTCTTTAAAAGATTCAAATACTTTTCTCCAGTTAATGTTTCTTTCATGAAGAAGGGACCGATTATTTTTGCACCCTTTATACCAAACCAAACATTTATCTTTTGAGGAAATGTGAACTTCCCTGGTCCAATATCGACAACTATGCCTGTTAACTTTTCAATGCTTTGGCAGAAAAAATTATTTTATGGACAAAATTTAGATTGGTATTGCAAGGTTCCATCATGATTTCACAAAATTCCAAGCGCCTATCGAGATCATCCTCAAACAGTTCTTCCACCAAAGTTATGTTGTATGGATGAACCTTTTGGTTTTTAGAAGTCGGTCTACGGACATGTGTGAGTCAATTTCACTTCGTAATGTTCTGATAGAAAGGTGAGGATTCTTTTCTAAACTGATTAAAACATTCAGAGCCTTATCACAACCTGTTGCGCTTTTAGGTCTGCTAGAACGTACAGCATGTTTTACCTTTCCAGTTTCACGAAATTTGTTGTTAATTTTACATACGGTAGATTTAGTTATTAGATTTCTGTTAGGATTTTTGTCATTAAAAATGTAACAAACATCTTCCAGGTTTCGCATTCTATCCCCATAACCCAGTATAACTAAAATCTCAATTCTTTGAGTTTCATTTAAAGATCTATTTTTGTAAATCAACAAAACTGACATTGTCAAACATATCAGGTAACCTTTTGTGTGCAGGTATTTTAATAAAAGGTAATACATTAAATTATAGGTATTAGACCCTTATTTTCGCAAAAACTGTTAACTTTCATTAAAAGCTCCCTTAATAAAAAGTATTGAGAATTTTAGGCAGATTTTAAAAAAGTGATATAATATGTGTCATTAAAAAAAAATCCTTTTATAACAGAAAAACGGTAAAATTGAAGCCAAGTTTGCGGAACTCGCCATTGGATCCGGCATAATTTCATACCTGTGTACATATTTGCATTAAATTCAGGTAAGCGATACCTGAGATATTTTGCTGTTTCCTTACTTTTGTTACACGCTGTATAGATAGATACTTTAACATAAAATACGATACAAAAAATAACAAAAAAAGTTCAAATACCTTTGTACACGCAAATTAAAAGAGCAACCATATTGTGATATTGACTCGACTACGTGTTGACCATACATCCTTCTCTCACGGTTATCACATCTCAAAGTGCATCAGCCTAAGTGTCCAAGGTGCCAAGTTCATCTTTCAGTAAGTCACGTCCTGATAGACTGTCCTGAGTTTGCTAATCAAATACATTTGTGCATAATTCCAATTAGATGTTTTTTTTTGTATATATTTCGAATAATGCATACAAATTTAGAAAAAGTGTATTTAATTTATGTTAAGTTACTTTTTAGTTAGCGATCTTGCACTAATAACCTCGCAGTTGATGCGCTCTAAATAAATAAAAAGAAAATTAAACGAAATCTCAGTGGATGAAATTTTTTTAGCTGATTTCTTAGTTTCCTTTGTCAGTTTATGTTGAACTTGATTTAAATCTTTGCACTTTTCATTCCGATAAAGGTGCAATACCACTTTTCTTGCATAATTTAGACTGTTTTCAAATGATTATTTTCCAAAAGAGTGCAAATATTTGCTAGGCCGACTTTTTCTAACTTTGAAAAATTAATTTGTGGTTTCACACCCGGTTAAACGATGAAAAGTTGGCAATCCATCAGGAACATATTCGCTTACATGTAGCGCATTGACACAGATGAAAATAAACCGCTTTTTAGTTGCTGATGTAAAGCTGCTATTTCCTAGATTTTTTAAATTTTTCATCAATTCAATGCCCACAAGACATGAAGTTCCCAAACTGGTTATCGATTTTTTTTGCATTATTTTGTTAATTTTCAATGTCTATATTTAGATATGTTAATGTTTTCTGCTTATACAGACTGTTTAAAGTTACACATTTTTCTTTGCGACAAAATTCATTCATTAACTTTACTCTTGATGAATATTATTTGTGGTGTAAGACAAGTTTAATACTAGAAAATCACTAGAATTTTGCATACATGTCTTGTTTATGCGAAAATTTCGCTAGATTAGTCCTGTATCAGTCTCAGTCTCAGTCCTCTACCCATAGGCTCCCATAGCCCTTCTCGGGTAGGGATCGGCGCTTTAACGATAAGTGCGGATAGGTATCCGATAAAATTGATAGGTGGCTACCTAATAAGATAGTTATGTATAAATTGATTAAGTGTTTACAAAGGCATTTACAACAGAGATTGTTCAATGTATTTCTCTTCGTTCGTCCCTTATTTCTTCGGAGTATAAATAGTTTTTGTTGAATGTTCAGTGTGGGCTTCCTGGCTCAGTGGTAGAATTCTCGACTTTGGATGCAGCGTATATGTGTTTTATTATTAAAAAAATTAATTATAAGTAAACTTATAATTAATAAAAATGCGGAATAGGTTAGGTTATGATTGGTTAGGATTATTATTATTAACGTAATTTCGAGTCTCCATTAAAACAAGGATTTTTCTTAAATATAACATATACTGTTAGATGGATCTGTGCCGTTAGCATTAGGTTAGCCCAGGTTTGTCTATGAAAACAGTAAAACAGTAAAGCTATAAACCAACACTAAAGCCATCAAATCACACCTTAATCAAAAATCAAATTTGAAATACACCAGCACTCTAAAATGATCTGTATTCTATTTTAATTCTATTATCGGCCGTACCTAGTTTTAGTCAAGAAAATTATTAATTAATTTGAATATATTTACATTAAGAGTCTCAATATAAAAAAAGTTTCAAAAGTAATTATATTAGTTACAAAAAAAATTCTCTACAGGTATTGTTAATGCTGTATCTATTTCGATTTGTTTGTCCTATTCTTTATTCCCATTTGTTATGAGTATGTAGAAGCAGTTGAAAATCAGATTTCCATCATTTTTAGTTATAAGTGATCTATAAGGTTATGTTAGGTTAGGTTGACCGGGCCCTAGGCACGTGCCTCGAGTGCCTTGTGGTTAATCCTGGCTCTGTTTGCCACTGTTCACTGAACTACACTCTTAAAGAGATAACTGGCTGAAAGAGTTTCTAATTTAATGCTCCATTTTTGACATGTTTTTAGTGCATTTCTCTATTTTTATTATGTATAAAGTTGCTGTTTCTTTGGCTTTTTTATGCAGTGTTCGGTACGAAACTAATTTGAAGTGGATTTCAATTTCTGAGCTCTCTCTGATTACGCCATTGTTTGTAATAAAATAATCCCCTAAAATTTTGCGACTAAAATGAATTTTACCATATTATTTTCATATTAAAAAGATTTAATTTATCATTGAATTGCTTTCTTGAATTAGATAACTGATCATATATAGCAGTATCTTAAAATGTTAAAAATACAGCATATGTTTAGGAAAAACAAAATTTCCGAAATGTTCATTTAATTGGTTTTCCAACTCCAACGCAAAATGAAATACCAAACTACGACACAACACGACCTTGTCAATATTTCTCAATTGGGCCTATTAATGATTGCTCTACATATTTGTTTTATATGTAATATCAAAAATATTATGATCAAATACATGTTACGTGATTTTGGGTGGTGATCGGAAAAATGTAAATGTCTCGGAGGCAGGTCTTTTGTATATAAAAGCAGAAATATATTTTTTAAAATTATATCACAGAAGTTTTAGAAGTATTTAAGATCTAAAAAATGTACAAAGTAAGTAAATACTAATAGACTAATTTAAAAAATTATGGTATATTGTAGATTTTTTTCGCTAGATATAATACGATGATCCATAATACACGGAATATATGGGATAATATACAGAATTTTTTCTGTTTTGCAATAATAAAGACGTCTTTCCGATTCGCAAAATAGCGTCGTAATGGCCCTCTTTTCGACACTCCTTTTTTTTTCTCTACGAAGTTGGCAATGTTGAGTCATTGCCACTTCAGAATCTGAAGCCGGTCTCGTCGCAAAATTGAAAAACAAAAATAACGCGCATGTAATTGTCACGTTTAGCATGCTGTTACCAACTTCAAAATAATCAACAGTAATTTTCTTTTAAATAACGATTCTTTTAAAGATAGTGCACAAAATAGAAAAAAATAATATGAAATACCTGTTTTATAAGACATTTAATCTCAATTTGCCCTTTAAAAAACTCATCTGGGGCTCGTTTTCTAACCTAGGTTTCGTGCTATAAAAAACCTATCTTTTGAAACTAGTGTTTCAATTAACTAAACTGCTGGCCACTTGAAACAGTTCACCTGCATTTTTTGGTAAAATTTAAGTTCGAATATTTTTAAAATGAGACGATATACTGAGGTGCGTTTTTCAGCTGTATCTTGCAAATTTTATAACATATAACCGATGTTAGGCGTAAAAATTACCAAAGCTTAAAAGTTATTTATACAGGGACTCTGCAAATTTTTCAATTTTTTTATTTGTTCCGAAAATCTACAAAAACAAATGAGATATGATTTTTTTTGTGAAAAAACTTAATATTTCTAAATAATAAGTTGTAACTTTTTATTAGCCATTTAATGTAAAGTTTTCTTGCTAGAGTGCCCTTAAATCATATTTTTTTTATAATGTGCATGGTCTGCACTACGCAGAACTTATACAGGGTGTGAAAAAAATGTGGCAAAGTTAGTTAAAAACCTAGCAGTCTCAAAGAAAATTAAAAAATCGTTTGGAGAAAATACCCGGTACTTCTTTAAACTTAAAGAAAAACTTTTAAATTTAAATGATTTTTTATGCTACAGGTTGTTGAAATATACGTACATGATCTTTAGGATTGCTAGGTTTTTAACTAACCTTGCCACATTTTTTTCACACCCTGTATATTTTCTGGGTAGAGCAAACCGTGCACATTATAAAAAAAATATGACACTAGCAAGAAAATATTACATGAAATGGCCAATAAAAAGTTACGGCTTATTATGTAGAAAAATTAAATTTTTTGCCAAAAAAAATCATAACTCAAAAAATATTAAAAATTTTAAAAAAAGTATGAAATTGTTTTTTACAATATCACCAAGGATTACGCTAATCTAACAATTAGAACTAAAAAAAAATTTTGTAGATTTTCGGAACAATAATAATAAATAATAACAACTTTTATATGTAATAAAATTTGCAAGATACAGCTGAAAACCGCACCTCAGTATCTCGTCTCGTTTTAAAAATATTCGAACTTAAATTTTACCAAAAAATGCAGGTAAACTGTTTCAAGTGGCCAGCAGATTAATCTGCATATTAAAAAGAAGATTATTTTTCTACTTCGTTAACTTTGTGAATTTTTCACTACAACTTTAGGTAGTGTAGGTAAACACCGACCTTATTCTAATGTTACGTATGACCAGCCTTTTGTATTTTCGTAATTATTATAATAATGTGAGAAATTTAAATTTTTAGTGTATTTTTTAAATGAAAATTATAAATGAAACAACAAATGGTATGGATTTTGTTTGTTAAAGTGAATAACTTTAGTTATAATTCCAAAATGCACCTATGCCTAATATTTCCGTTTATTTTTACCTCATATGCAAGTAATAAACATAATCAGTCCGCTTAAACTAAGGGTTCATTATTTCTCGAGGAAACGAATATATAAAGGCGTTTTTAGTTAACCTGAATATGTATTAAGCTCTTCCGTTTAAATTACCTCTTCTGTAGATATACTTATCGAAGCACTAGTAGGTATAACTCATACAAATATAAACCATACTCGCAGGCCAGCCTGAATATTTTTAGACCTAACTCAGAGTTGGGTAAACTACTTGAAAACAGTAGTTGAATATAACTATTATCTACTATTTTAACTACTTAGTAGTTAAAATTTTAACTACTTTTAGATGCAACCGTATTCTTTCAGTGTAAAAACATATATTCAATCTAAGATTATATTACCCATTTTGGGAGAAAATTTTCTTTTTCTGTTTTTATTATATATATTTTTTCTTTTATTAGTTGAGTTTTTTTTTGAGACATCTGCAAAAAAATATAATGCAATGTGTTTTTAGAAATTCGAGATCTGTAGTGGAATTTCTTTTTTAATACTGGTTTTTATACCAAATATTTGCAACACTTTTGGTGCCCTTTTATAATATGTTTTTAATTTATGAGAATAAGATGAGTTTAGTTCTAAAAATTATCGCTAGATTACATTAAATTCTGAATGTATGTACGAATGAATGAACGTAGTAATGAAAATTAAATTTAGAACAATTGCGATACTGACTGAATTGCACTGTCCCAATGATAGATATTTCTTCGTTTATTGCATTATGTTATTTCTCAAAAGCTTATTTTATATTTAATTACTAGTTTGGAAACGAGTTTGTTAAACCGTTGTTAATTTCTTCAAAAACGGTTAAATGAATAAACATTACATTGTATACTTAACTGGTTGTCTATCCATCAGTGATAAAAACTGTTCAAAAACAGGAACAACATGATAAACTGACAAATTTATTGTTTTAATTGTATCTCTACCTTTTTAATATAATCATTATTAAATATCTCTAAAAAGAAGGGTATAAACGTAAGAACTAAAGTTTGGAGTTTGGGCTCTCGAAAATCAATCCGCCGAAAAAATTAAGTTCGGATTCGTAGATCTTGATCAGCCCCAAAATCTACTAAAATACCATAAATGGCCAGGGGAAGTTTAAAAGTACATATATCTACTCAACTTAATAATTAATTCATTACTTAGTATTTAAATTTTGATTTTCAGTACATACACTAAAAAAACTACTTTTAGTACTTTTTTTCTCATGGTTTAGTACATTTCTCAAAAGCATTGCGGCAACGCTGAGTTCGTCAAAAAGACCTACGAAAACTGTTTTGTAAGAATTTAAAGTAAATGGGCAACTAAAAGTAGTTAAAATACTGTTAGAAGTAGTTTGGTTCCGAAATATAATTGAACTGCATTGAGTATTTATCTACTTTTTTAAGTAGTTAGGTTAATAAGAGTAGTTAAAATATTCTTAAAAGTAAACTACAAAAAGTAGCCAAAGTAGTATTTTTCATAAAAAAGTAGTTAACTACATAGTTAAACTACTTTAGTTGTTAACTACGTCCAGCTCTGAGTCCTAACTTCTCTAACCTAATATCAGATCCTACGTATCCCAGAAAAGAGTCGGCAATGACTTACCTGGCAATGTCGAAAAGGCAAATTAATTTGCAGCTAGGATTCAAGCTGGACACCGTCAGCTAAGAAAATATTTTCACAGTTTAACTCTAAGTGATACTTTGAGGAAACAAGAATATGAGACACTATTATATTTAATGTGTGAGTGCTCTTGCGCCATTTTAGAACGGTGTTAATCTATACTTGCTCCTTAAGGCCTCCTTATCGAAATCATAACCTATTTCATAGGAATAACTTGATTAGTGAGCTAGGGCGACGATATTAAATGAGCCATCGGCTTACTGCAGAATACAGAATACTTTTTAGTTTTCATATAACATAATTTCTCATTTACAGTATGACATTTCTTTGTCTGATATTCTCCCAGTTAGATTATAGTTTATATATGTTTGTTAGAATGATGAGGAGCTATCAAACAATATTTTTGATTAAATTATCTGGGGTGTTCAATATCAATCATAGTTTTAATATGTTTAAACTCATGTTATAAGCAATTCTAAAAATTGACATCTTGATCTTTCTTTTGGTTCAAAATATTTAAATTAGATAGATTTTTCTATTTTCCCTCTCTGCAATGCTGTTATTATATAAATGATAAAAAAAATTATTTAAGCATAAATGTTACATCCTTACTCTAATTTATTTTTTTCTAGGTATTTACCATTTGCATCTTCTTGGCCACGGCCAACGCTGGCCCCGTTGAACATCAAGCGACTTCCTATGTTTCCTTCAATGAAAATCACAACTCTGTGCATCACATTCAGTCTGCTCCCGCTCAGTATAAATATGCTGCTCCATCTGCATCTCACTATTCTCCTTCAGCCTCACCTCATTACGCTTCTCCAGCAGCAACTCATTACGCCACGTCGGGTGTATCTAAATTAGTTATTCCAGTAGCAGCTAAGGTTGCCGTACCAGCTGTTTCTTCGTTCACCAGTAGTGCAGCTCCCAAATATTCGTCATCGGTTCAAGCAGCTCCTGTTGTAGCGAAATATGCAGGCGCATCATCGTATGCTGAAAAAGAAGAACAATACGGACCTGCCAAATACGAATTCTCTTACATTATTCAAGATTCTCATACTGGCGATTATCACTCGCAGGAGGAAAAACGTGACGGAGACCATGTCGTGGGACAGTATTCTCTTCATGAGGCTGATGGATCTATAAGACTTGTGAAATATTTTGATGACGGGCATGGTTTTAATGCAGTTGTAGAACGACAAGGTCATCCGAACGACGCTTCTGCTTACAAAAAGATTGCAGCCCCTCAATACCCTAGCCATTATTAAACGTATTTCATGTGCAATGCTTCTGGATTTAAACAAGAGCTGTACTAACTAATCTTTCAAAATCTGTTTTTATTATAGTTATAAGAGTTATTTTCTTTTGTTTAATAAAAATTGTATATTAAAAATGGTTTATTTTTACATATTAATTTTGTAATTGTGAAAAAATCACCCTCCGAGATTTTTTCGGATTTTTAAGTTTTAGGGTCGCTAGATAAACATGTTTTCTGAATTTCGTAGGTCTGACTATTCACCGCACAGCTAAAAAACTAGTTACCAGATTGACTTCAAATTTTGGTAAAAAATTATAGGTCATGTGGGGATAACTTGGTAATAATAATATGGAGAAACAAAATGGCGGCTAGTGAAATATTAAAATATTATTAAAATATTATATCAAGTGTTATATAGGAATCAACTGGTAATATTTTGGTGAAGAATCATCCAAGATTGCAAAACAAAATGGCGGTTAATAAATTATTTAAACACTCCGCCTGAAAAAAAAACTACTTAATGGACTGATTTCAAATTTTGAGCAATAATTAGTTGTGATATAGACAAACTGGGAAAATTGTGGTAATAAATCAAAATGGCGGAAAATAGCGGATAAATAAAATGTTTCACCATCGGTTCGTCTGTCGGTCTGTCTATGGGGATGAAATAACAATGATTTGGTAAAAATCCAATATGTCGAAAAAAGACGGCGGCCTAGTGAAACGTTAAAAAAATTACTACTAAAAAACTGATTATTCAATTTATCCCAAATTTTGCACAAATATGAAGTGTTACATAGGAATAAACTGGTAAAATTTTTGGTATGAATCCAAAAATAGCGTCCTAATATAACGTCAGAAAAATCAGCCTGATAAAAAAGTACCTTTAAAAGATAGATTAATTTCAAAAGTTATGCAAGCATTGAGTGTGATATAAACTGGTAAAGTTGTGGTACGAATTCAAGATAACAAAACAAAATGGCGGCTAAATAAAATTTAAAAAAATCAACTAATAACTAATAAATTCGTATTCAACTACTTTAAATGTTGCAGAAACATTAAATGTTATCCCTATATCACTGGTACGAATTCAGCACGACGGAATAAAATGACGGTGTTTGACAATATAAAACCTAGTTATTCAAATTATGCCTAATACATCAAGTGTGGCATAGGTAGAAGCTGGTAAAATATTGATAGGAATCCAATATAGTGGAATAAAATAGCACACAATAAAAACGTTTGAAAAAAACAATAAATACTGTACTGCACTAAATGACTATGGGTCACACTTTACTATTCCCAACAAAAGGAAAGATTCACTACGAGGGAAGTTCCGGGTAAAGCAAATTTTCCAGTTTTTTAAATTTTAGTTCAATTTCTTTATTTAAAATTTGTATATATGTAAGTATCTGTCGAAGGCCTCATACCCTACGAGGAAATAGAACGACAAGAGATGGGGCAATGACATAATTATCAATTACTTAATTCTGGCTCTCCACACATCTATACATCGTGTCTGTACTAAGTGATCGATTCAAATTCAGATTCAAACATAGAACGAGCAGATAGTTTTTCAGTATTTTCTTAAAATATTGACATTAGGGAATATTATATCTAATTTATTAAAAACTTCCATACCGTAAAATAAATATATTTTTTAAAACGAGCAGATTTACAGACTAAGCCTGTTGAATCTGGTATTATATAATGGGGGATTGGTTATACTTCCTGAAAAGTAAACAACTATGGGGTTCATGCAGGATATAGAAACTATATACGTGTCCTGAGGAGGCAACAATAAAATTGCCAAATGTCGAATATTTAAAAATATACTTTTGTTTTTTACTGGACCCTAACTCCAAATAATACACCCCTGTAACATAACAACAAGAGGTTTGTTAACGAAAACCATTAAAAAAATTAATATCTACGAAATATCTTCGGACCAACGGAGTAGGTAAAGACTAATAAAATGGGTTTCCTGCAGGCTATAGGATCTATATGTGTCTTGAGAATGCACAAATTAAGTTCCGATACGTCCACAATTTAAAAAAAAGACTTGGATTTTTTTTAATTGATCTTAACTCCTAATAATACATTACTCTAACAAAAATTTTTTAACATCGTTCAGGCATATTGGATTTTTACCAAAATATTTCCGACCCTTAATTTTTGACCAAAATTTGAAGTCAATCGGGTAAGTAGTCTTTAAGCATGACACGAACTGACAGACAGACAGAAAGACCGACAGACGGATCGATGGAGATGATAAAATATGTTTTTTTGGCATCTAGGGACACTAAAACTTAAAGATGTGTAAAAGTGAGAGGGTGTTTTTCCACGGTTACAAACATTTGGCCGCCATTTTGTTCGGCCTTCTTAAATCAGTAACACGATTTTACTTGTTGATCCCTATACCACAATTAGTTACGGCACATCAATTTGAAATCAAACCATTAAGCAGCTTTTTCAGGCTGCATTTTTATATATTTTATTAAACCGCAATTTTGTTCCGCCATCTTGGATTTGTAGCAAAATATTATCAGTTGATTCCACTCTAATACTTGATGTTTTACAAAATTTGTGATAAATTGGATGAGTGGTTTTTTAATAATATTTTTTTAACATTTCACTAAGCCGCCATTTTGTTTCGCCATATTGGATTTTTACCAAAATATTACCAGGTTATCCCCATATGACCCCTAATTTTTGACCAAAATTTCAAGTCGGTCGGGTAAGAAGTTTTTTAGCTACGCTGCGAACAGACAGACAGACAGACAGACCGACGGAATTGAGAAAACATGTTTTTCCTCATCTCCATTCTACACATGCACTTTATCAGATTTTTTTTGTGTCTGTTGATTTTCGAGTATCTTTTAAATACTTGGTTTTAAGTATTTTATAAATTTGCATAAAGAAACGTCATCATTGGAAATTTTCCAATTGAAAAATAATGGATACATTTTTCATTTTTAAAGAAAATTGTCACTTTTTCAAGATGTGCCTTGCTGACGCAAAGTCAGAATAGACATTTTGACAAGATGTATTTTTTAATCCGACATTTGTCCAGAAATTCGCAAATATATCCTCAAATGCTTTTAGGGGCGGTAAAAATGGATGAATATCGAACAGGAGAACAAATTATACGGACTCTACCCAAATTTTGTTAAGTTCTAACATGTATTTTATTCCAAATTTTTATTTACGACTTGAACGTAATTACAATAAAAAAAATCGGTACATTTCTTTACTCGGAACTTCCCTCGTTCCGATTTTTTTCCATTTGTTAGGAATAGTGAAGTGTGACATATTGGATTCCTACCAATATTTTACCATATATACTCTTGGGCATAATAAAATAAATTTAATAAGTAGTTTTTATATTGAAACATACCGCCATTTTGCTACGTCATATTGAATTTTTATCCAGTTTATACCATTTTCACATCTAATTTTTCTGCAAAATCAATTGAACATGATTTTTTTAGATTGATTTTTTAAAAAATGTATATGATCGCCATCTTGTTTTGCCACCTTAAATTGAAACTCATATTATCAATCTTTACCTACTCCGCTGTTCCACAGACACTTTCCAGATATTAAGTTCCAACTGGTTTTCGTTATCGATCTTCTTGTTGTTATTTTAAAGTGTATTATTGGGGTTAGGATCCAGTATAAAAATAAAAGCCTTTTTTTAAAATGTCTGCGTTTCGGAACTTTATAGTTGCATCCTCAGGACACAGATTTAATATCCTACATGAAACCCATATTATCAGTCTTTACCTACTCCGTTGATCTGCAGATATTTCCTAACCCCAAAAAATACACCACTCTAACAACAAGAAGATCGCTAGCGAAAACCATTAGAAATTTAATATGTGCGAAATATCTGCAACGGAGTAGGTAAAGACTGATAATATGGGTTTTATGCAGGATAGAAAATCTATATATATATATATATATGTCCTGAGAATGCATCAATAAAATTGCGAAACGTCAACAAATTAAAAAAAGATTTTTGTTTTTATTACTGGATCCTAATCCCAAATAATACACCACTTTAACATGAAAACAAAGGAATCGTTTACGAAAACCATTTGGAAACTTAATATCTGGAAAATATCTGCGGATCAACGTAATAGGTAAAAACTGATAATATGGGATTCATGCAGAACATAGAATCTATATATGTGTCCTGAGGATGCAACAATAAAATTGCGAAACGTCGACAATTTAAAAAAGCTTTTTGTTTACGTTACTGGACCCTAACCCCAAATAATACACTACTCTAACATAACCACAAGAGGATTGTTAACGAAAACCATGGAAAGATAATATCTGGGAAATATCTTTGGACGAATGGAGTAAGTAAAGACTGATAATATGGGGTTCATCCAGAATAGAGAAACTACGTGTCCTGAGTATGCAACAATAAAGATGCGACACGTCGACTACTTAAAAATAGACATTTGTTTTTTACTGGATCCTAACTCCAGATAATACATCACTGTAACATAAAAACAAGAGGTTTATTAACGAAAACAATTTAGAAACTTAATATCTAGGAAATACTTGCGAACCTATGGAGTAGGTAAAGACTGATAATATGGGTTTCCTGCAGGATATAGAATTTCTATATGTGTCCTGAGGATGCACAAATTAAGTTCAGAAACGTCGAGAATAAAAAAAAAGACTTGTTTTTTTTTCTAGATCTTAACCCCAAATAATACACCACTCTACCAAATGTTTTTTAATATTGTTTAGCCGTATTGGATTTTTACCAAAATATTACCAGATTATCTTCATATGACCATATGATCCTTAATTTTTGACCAAAATTTCATGTCAATCGGGTAAGTAGTTTTTTTAGCTACTCCGCGAACAGACAGACCGACGTAATTGAGAAAACATGTTTTTCGTCACCTAGGGATCCTGAAACGTGAAGATCTGAAAAAATCCCGCAGAGTGATTTTTTCACGATTACAATACTTCCCTTTTACGAGGGAAGTAATAATAAATTATATTAAACTAAATAACATTATATCCAAGGAGATGTATTCTTCGGTGGAATCACAAGTAGTTGTGGTTTCTTTTTCATGTTAATGTACTACCTCAAAGAAGTCGTTTGTTTTTTTTTATTATTTTTACTTGTTTTGAAACTCTTCCTTTATTCGTAGTTAGAAATATCACAGCACAGTAAGCTTAAGATAGATACAAGTCAACCATTACTAGACAAAATGAACATTATTGTGTCTGTTTTACGCGTTTTCATTTCTGTTTCATTTTGGTGATTTGCCACTTCTTGAAAAACACCGGATAGAAATATTAAGGATGATTGGTTATGTAAATCGTCTTAGCGTGCAAGAACTCTACAATAACACGCACCCTGATCAGACACCAATTTCGCAATCAACAATTTGCGTAATTTTATAAAAAGAGGAAGTTAATGGTCATGGTCGAGATCGTCCTAGAAGTAGAAGGCCTAACATTTTTGGCAACAAACAATTCGATGTAGTACTAGATTTAGAGGGTAACCCCGAACGTAAGCTAATAAGTCACTCAAAATATTTGGCACAAAGAAAAATATCACCCATATAAAGTTTGTTTGGTACACAAATTAAATGAAGGCGATCTTGTTCCTAAGCTTCAGTTTTGCGAAATACAGAAATTTGCAACCAAAACGAAAATTTTACCAGAAATGTTTTATTTTCTGATGAGGCAACTGTTTATTTACATGGCATATTAAATAAAACTGCAGGTATTGGGTAAAAGAGAAAAATGCACATCCAAAGGCTACAAAAACTAAAGGTGTGGGCGGGCATAATAAGAGATAAGGTTAACTTAAACTCAAACAAAGCTTTATTGTAGAAAGAACAAAATATACTTATTCAAAAAGCATGTGTAAACTAAATACCTATAAAAAATAGGAACTACATTACCTGTTGAGAAAATTCTGTTATAAATACAAATCCTAACTATATCATAGCTATATTATAAATTGTTATTGCAGTTTATATAGTACTATATAGTACTTTATATAGTACACAAAAAAATAAAAAATTTTAAAGAAAAAATTTAAAGTTATTGCAAAATTTAAAATAATTCTGAAAATGCTTAGAGTTAAGAAAATAAGATAGTGACCTAAAACACTTGGATTAAAAAATCCCACGACTCCTCAGAGTAAAAAATAAACAATGTGAAATTAAACTAATACAAATCTATTTACTAGAATAAAACTACAGGCCAAGATTTAGAAGCAATGCTCAAGGAACTAATTTACTAAATAACATGCTTTTCTCAGCAATAATGCTTTAACTGTTTTCTTAAAGGTTACATTCTGTGGATCATATACCCCTCGGCAAATGATTGAAATCCTTCTTAACACTATAAATTATAGAGTTCCAGATTAATGAGTGATAGTGGGAAAGATAGCGGCAGTATACTTTCTTGTCGGGTGTTATATATGTGGACCGCGTGAAAGGTATTTGTACTTTTTACAATTTCAACTGATTCCAACCCTAATTTTGTTGTAATCCGATATGCCAAACCAACTTAGCCTCGGGATTTGGTTCCAACAAGATGGGGCCAGCTCCACCTCACTAGGTAAGAGAAGCCCGAACATACCTTGATGTAGTTTTTCTTCACAAATGGATTGGCCAACGAGGATCAATAGACTGGCCAGATCGTTCACCCGATTTAACGCCGCTCGATTATTTGTTGTTAAATCAAAAATATACCTTAATAGGCCACGGAACATCAAAGATCTTAACCGTAATGTTAAGAAATATACGAAACGAATTTGTGTCAAGACTAGGACACTGTCAAATTGTAAATGGAGATCATTTTTAGTAATTATTGCAATATAATTGGTTGTGTCGTGGTTGGGCTATAATCATTATTATTATAACAAACTTTTACCTTTATGTAATACAAATAGTTTATAATATTACAATAGCAGCTTTTAACTATTTAGGCGATCGCCATTTTGAATCAACTTATCAGACTGTCGAAAAATTGGGAGCATATTTTTTTTGACAAAATATTTCAAAGGAGGGTTCATATGACCAAAGTTGTCATTTAAAAAAATATCAGTGATATCAAGTCTTTGTCAGCTGTTACTAAAAAACAAATGAATAACGCCAAAGTGTGCGCAACAAAAAAAATCAATTTAAGTATTTCAGCGTTTTTTACAAAATTTGACAAAAATGAAAATGATAAGGGTGGTCCAGAAATGAGCGCACTATATTTTCAATATTACATGGTTGGATAAGAAATAATAAGAACTCCCGAGAAGAAAGGGCTCCCCCCTTTCTGCTGCTGGATCCTCCCTTAAAGGCGCCATTGTATAAATGTATTGTTAAAATTTTAAAAAAATTACGGTGCTTATTCTACTTTATCATTATTCGATGTTTTAATAAGTAAAAAAGACGGCAAAAGGGCATTTACTCGTATCGAATTCCACCATGTTTTTTAGTAAAATTGAAAGTCAGTCCTTGAGCTATGCCGCACAGACACAACCGGGCAGAGCAACAGACCGACAGGAAACATTTTTTAAAGTGATGTTTATGCTAACTGTTTTGCTGCAGAATCGCCATAAATTACTTAGTCGATATTTTATTTTCTTACTTTTAAAAAAATTCCTTCAGGTTTTTAAAATTTCATTTTTAGAAAAAAAACCTTTTGCCCTCTTTGAGAAGTTGCGTTTTTTTAAAAACATAAACTCAAGTAGTTTCTATATCTTAGTGCATTAAAAACCGCCATTATTAATAATCACACGTGTTCTGCAATAGCAAAATGATTGATTACCATAATGTTTATTTTTGTGATCTTATTTTTCTTGACACAGACGCATGGGGAGAAATGATATAACATAATCCGTCCTTGTCCATAATGAATGTGCTACATATTTTTATCTTAGATGCCATAATATCTATTTTAATTAAACTATTGGATTCATTAACATATTACGGCGTACATGTCTTGATTTAAACACATACCATTAGATGATAGAGTTAAAATTTGGGTGGTGACCCAGTGAACGTAAAAATCGGATCTAGAAGGCTAGTTTAGGTATATAAAAGTCGGTTGATTTTTTTTCAAAGCACTTATTAAGTTAACTTGGTTGATATAAAGTAGTTGAAGATGTACAAAGTAAGTAATCTGTAACATCTATTAAGTAAATACGTTTATGTGGTTTCTGTTAGTTAATAATAATTTGGATTTGTAATGGGATTTGATATTTAATAGTTTAAGTAAGACAAATTCTAATATATTTTATGTTCTTCTACATGGTAAGAATATCTTAAAAATCATGTCAGTACTCTAACCTCAGTAATTACAGTTAACATTAAAATACAATTTTAAAGTAAACAATTCCTGTTTTTTTTTGTTATCCTAAATGAGCAAGACAAAAAAGTCTACTAATAAGCAGTTTATCATTCTAAGCCCAGTAAAAACGCAGTAATAATAAATATTAAAAAAAAAATGTATATTATTAATTTTATAAATAAGTAATAAATATTACATATAACACTTTTAGTATTCGTCTGAATGTATACATTTTTCAATAAAAATAGTCTGTATAGCACACACACATATTAAAAAAAAACCTGAAAACCAAAAATATTTTCTTTTATCAAGAATATTGAAGAAGTCGCTTAGTTTTCTGGCTTATTAAATTTGGATTCAGTTGATAACACTAATATGCAACCTAGTTTACCTAGTGAATATAGCTATTCGAGTTTCAAAGTATGTAATAATTTCTTACTTAACAACTTTTGATCTTTAACACTTTGATCATACATCTTATTTACTGCTTGCAGGTATTTGCTATTTGCGCAGTTTTGGTAGCCGTCAGCGCCGCTCCAGCTGACTATCAAGCTACCTCATTTGTTTCATTCAATGACAATCATAACTCGGTACACCACATCGAATCAGCTCCATCTGCTTTTAAATATGTTGCACCACCAGCTGTACACTATTCCGCTTCAGCTGCATCAGTGCATGCTGCCCCTGCTGTTGCTAAAGTAGCCCTTCCTGTCCTGACGAAGGTTGCTGCTCCAGTTGCTTCTTCGTACTACAGCGCACCTGCTCCCAAATACGCTGCACCAGTTGTGGTCAAAGCAGCTATTCCTGTTGTAGCTAAGCAAGTTGTTGCTCCAGTTGCTAAATATGCTGTTGCTCCAGCTTATGCTCCAAAACAAGAAGAATATGGTCCAGCCAAATACGAATTCGCTTACGTCGTTGAAGACCCACATACCGGTGACTACCATTCTCAACAAGAACAACGTGATGGTCACCATGTCGTAGGACAGTACTCTCTCCACGAAGCCGACGGTACTGTAAGAATTGTCAAATATTCTGATGAAGGTCATGGATTTAATGCTGTTGTTGAAAGACAAGGACATCCTACTGAAGCTCCAGCCTACAAAAAAGTTGTAGCTGTTGCTGCTCCTCAGTACGCAAGTCACTATTAAAAAGATAATTGAGAATTTCAATGTGTGTATATAGTCGTTAGCTAAATTAGCTAGAAATTTATTTATTACAGTTTTTTATTTTGAAAATAAATGTTGCATATGTTAAGTATTTTTTTATTATACATGCAGTTTCTTGATTTGCGCAAAATATAAGAAAATAAATTATTAATTGATATACATGTTGTTAATTAAATACATAGTCAACCGTTTTAGGACTTATTGCTGGGCTCATTTATAGACAAAATGTTCATATAAACACAAGGCCTAAAAAGTTCCCTTCCTGAGATACAGGGGGTTAAAATTAAAAAAAAAGGAGCTTATATTAATATTAGTACGTATTTTACTGGAACTAGGTATATAAGTGTTAAAAATGGTACTTTTCCCCAAGTCATAGGCGTGCTCATGCTATTGGAATGGCTGCCCAGCTATTTTGAAAACTGAGTTTTCAAAACAGCTAAAAATACTTTAAAATCGTCGTTTGTGTTTTTGTTTATATAATAGAGCATTTTCGAGAAAAAATAAAAATTCTGAGCACGTTATCCTATTAAACTTTTTCAAAAAATAAGTATTTCGATTAATATTTGCAAAACCTCTTAAGGTATTTTATTGAACTTTGGTTTGGAATAAGTGTTTAAAGCGCTTCTTTTTCCGACCAGAGAAAATCGAGGGAGCCACTGGCCTGCACATGGTTAACCATTCCGATTTATATTTTACCGAATTTATGGTATACTAATGTTCATTTTAAAATCTGATTGATTTTTAGTGATATACTAAAAAAACACAAAGTTGTCTGTTGTGTTTTATAATAGAATAATTATAATAGGCATACAGTTTCGGTAAAACCAGAAAAAAATGTTCATAAAATTTAAAGAATACTAGCTCACAAGAATTAATTGTAATTCGTACAAATATAGATTAAAATGGACTTCAATTAATAAAATAGTATCAATCTAATAGATATAAAACCGAAGAAAACTAAAGTTAGAATAACAATAATACAGGATATAAGTAGGAAATCATCTTAGAGTAACTCCTTAGAGTACTGTGGAAAATGACCACTTTTGAGTTCAATGCACACCTTAACATTGATGGGCGGACGTGCTCGAAAATTCCAGGGGTATTCTTATGATAACACAGGACTGTTGTATTCTATTCCTTAAATCCATCTCACTTTGAAATGGAGTTTTATACAATAACGATTTCAGGTGATCACAAATTAAAGAAATCCGAAAGATTCAGATCAGGCGGCTATGATTGTGGTCGATCGAGCCAAATCCAGCTATCAGCATATCCTCGGTTTAAATACTCATGCACAACTAAAGTGTGATATCTCACAATCGTACATAGACCACCTCTTTGCAACTATGGAACATTTTTTAACAGCTCAGGCAGAACGTATTCTAAAAACGATCGATAATATTCAGCGCCATTCAGTCTATAAGGAAAAAAATAAGGCCCAGTTAGAAAATCTCCAGTTCCACGCGTTTACAGGAAATTATTATTGCGTGAGGATTGTCTTCAGTTTATACTGATACGTGATTACTGTGAAAGTTCTTGCTTGCATTACTGGAGATACATCTGGGATCCTATCCACGTGCAGAAAACTACCCGCTTAGGAAATTTATTAGGCAAAAGAGCTTATAATTCGCCATACCAGTACATGGGTAATATTTAGTAGATGTGCAATTTTCCGGGTACTTGTATCCGGATTTTTTTCTACTTCATTAAGGACGGTCTTCTACATCTGAACAATTCATACTCTTCTCTGTCTTTCTATGAGATCAGTTGTTATTTTAAAACTCCCTTAATAACATAATCGTGCGTAGGAATTAATAAAGGTTTGTATGTTAGGCAATGGACGTTGCGGAAATCATACTACAAAGTACATATATCTGTCATTTCTTGTGCTTCTGTATTCAGCCAAAAAACATAAAACTGATCTGATTTGGAAAAAGTCGCATTTTAAATATTTATTTTATATAAAATAAACAATGGTGTATCATAATTTTCAAAATAAAAATCATACCCTCTTAAAAAGCTTTTAAATATTTATTTTATATACCTAATTTCAATAACATACCCTCTTACAGCTTTAAAAAGGGGGTCTTTGCATGAAATAATAAAAAATGTTTGAAAGGATAATGTGCCCAAAATTTTTAATTATTTTCGAAAACGGTTCCTTATATAAAAAAAAACATAAAAAACAACGTTTTTCTTAATTGGGAAGAAGCGATCAGTTTTCAAAATAGACAGTGGCGCCATAAATTTACTAATGTATTAATTTACGAAAATGGTCCTTTATACAAAAAAAAAACAAACACAAAAAAGACAATGTTTAAGTGCTTTTAGCTATTAATTGCCAAAACGCGATTTTAAACACTTATTTTACATACCAAGTTTCAATAAAATAAGTTAAGGGGTTTTCCAAATATTAATAAATATCCTTATTTTTGTAAAAAGTTCAACACCCTGTATCCCGAAATCTTCTTTTTAAAATGAGCCCAGTAATCAGACCTGAAATTTTGGCTAGCTACTTAATTAACACCCACTATACGGTCATCGGAGCCAATTCTAATAGGAGTACCTACTTACTGAAGTAAGGTAATTCATTACCATTGCGCGTTTGATTATATAATAATATTCTAATTTAAGGATCCATGTCTAAAAAGTATGCATTAACCACGAAGAAATTTCTTTTATTTCAAATTTGGACTAAACATGACGTCCAGAGGCTTAAGAACAAAGTACCCTATGTTATATCGGCACTGTTGCCGTAATAAACCCTTAATGCTCTATGACTGTACCAAGATAACCTGTCAGCTCATTTGTAGTCTCATATAGCCGCTACGGCGCCACAGCGGTTCGATGTATTTGTTCGATGGCCGCTATTGGCCCGAACAGGCAAAATCCCGAAAGAAGAACGCCTGAATTATAAAAAATAGTATTTGATTGAGCAAACTAAGAATAGTTCTCGTACATTGATTTTTGTGTTATAATATTAATCCCGATTTATAGATTAACAATAATATTATGTATAGTAAAAATAACTAAATAGTTAAAACGGAAGATTCAAGCTTTTATAGGCCTTTCTGTAACGTGAGAGTTCGCACGTATTGTAAGAACTTGGCCACGTCTTAACTTTTATCGTTATGAACTTGTGTTCAACCGATCAAACTTCATTTAATACAGTTTATCATTTTCGTATTGGATTTTAAATTTTAAGACATCATCGATTACATGCTTAGGACATATTTTTTCTAATAATAGTTTAATTTTTGGACATACTTTTGTAATTATTTTATCAAGCATAAGCAAGAATACAACAATGTGCATTTGCATATAACTATGGTGTACAGACCTTAGACTATAAAAACAAGAGAGATCCATCTATTTACATTTAACACGGGATTATAGATTGAATATTTTCCCTCTCTACTACATCGATAGATGTATGTTGTTGTCACGTTTAAAAAATTCTCAAATATTTTAAACTAAGTTTTATCAAACTACTCCAATATGTTTATATATTTTGATAACACAGTTATATGTATATCAAAAAACTACACATAATAATTACCCTTATACTATAAAAAAATGTTTTATTGTCTAAGTAATTAACTAAGGTCTTTAAAAAGTTACAAAAATGTAAAAATTAAATATTACCAAATAGAACTGGTAACGACGCTACCCCAAATTTACGTTCCGTACTGGTAGTTTTATAAGTTAACTATTCATTCATAGCAATCATCATAGCACTCCCATGCAATGTTGTCATTTTTAGTACCGCGTTCGATCGCTGTTGTTTATGTATTTTTATTTAGTTTTTTAATGATTTTGTAAGTTCTGTGTGTTGTAGTACTTAAATAAATGAAAAACTGTGGTGAGGAAGTGTGTTATTTGTAGAAATACAGACTATTTAAGTCCGGAAGTATTAAATCACAAGTAAGTCTCGACGTAATTAAGGTTAGATATCAGGGGTGTCCTAACTGTAAGGCGTTAGCATTTACACATATTAATTTGATATTTAAGCCATTCGAGTAATTGTTAATTGGCGTGGAAAACAAGAATAACCTGAGTGCTAATTGAACAAAATCAAATATCTTGCCAATTTTGGATCGGGTTTTACATAACGTAAACATTAAAATACATGCCAGTTCTCCGAATGCTTAAATGCGTTATTTACAATACAAATATACTATTCTGGATGTGAATAAGTTCTATATTTGTATGACTAACTGCTTTTATGTAAAAATAAACATGTTTTTATAATGCCTCTTGGTTATGAAACATTTTATGTGAGTCATATTGTGATTTTAATCTTCAGATACTAGGAAGTAGTTCACGTTATTCATCCACATATTAAATTCCAAACTACTTAGTTCCTCGGATTTTATCTAATATATAATTAAAATATAGTACAATTCCCACCTAACATTTTTAGTATATAAAAGCTTATAAAATAATTATTTTATGAGTCCTTTAAATTTTGTTATACATCAATGCTATTAATATTTAAAAGTTTAATGAATTTCTGATATATATATATATATATATATATATATATATATATATATATATATATATATATATATATGTTTCTAGGTTGTTCTATAAAACCAGAAGTATTTTTAATAAAAACATCAAATTTTAGTTATAAAATAATATTATGAAATACTTGCCATCTTCAATGTATAATCTAATTTGGGATATTTGTATGACGATCCTAAGCGAACATCCCATTCAGTTGATAAAATTAATTTTAAAGTTAAGTTAAAGTATATATATATATATATATATATATATATATATATATATATATATATATATATATATATATATATATATATATATATATATATATATATATATATATATATATATATATATATATATATATATATATATATATATATATATATATATTTATAATATATATATATATATATATATATATATATATATATATATATATATATATATATGTAGGTCTGTTAGGCTAATAAGCAAATAAATATATAATTTTTTTCGTTTTAATTGTCCAATATATTTTCAACTGTTTTTTAAATTTTAATTTCATTTTCTTTAAAAGTATTTCGGTATATCCTTCAGTCGACAGTGTCAATGGTATATACTCGTAGTATACGTCCCTGTTCAGTTCCTAGTAAAACTATTATTATATCTGTCACCCAAATCAACAACTAGTTGAAATATTTGACACTAACTGAAAATTTATGAAAGAATATAAAAACCTGATAACATTTCGCAGTATTGTTTCAAAGATCTGGAACACCACACACACACACATAACATAGTTATGTATCCATATAGTTATTTTGTAATAAACTAACACATTGTATAAATGTCAATATGTGTCAGTTTTTTCTTATTAGAAAGGTTCTGTTAAAAGGACTTATTTTTGAAACCAAGTACCCAAGTCTTACCTTATAAGAAATTAAATACAATGTTTATGGTGGAATTTGTTATGAGGGATGTTCCGGCCAAAGAACAATGCTCTGATTTTTTAAAATTTATTTTTCATACATATACACAAACATTTTTACATACATACGTACTTACGAACATACAAATATACATAATATTTTTAAATTTTTGGTTTATTTATCGGTATTAATTTATAATTACTTATTTATAAAAAAAATCAATTATGATATTTATTTTTTCCTCCATTAAAAAAGATTTTTTTTGTAGTAAATGGAATTTCACTGACGTTTTAAACATTAAATTATGCCGTCATTTTGTTTCGCCATATACCAAGTTCTACAGGTTCATTCCTTTTTCACACTTGATTTTTGTGTAAGATTTCAACTTAATTGGATATATAGTTTTGTAAACATTTAATTAGACCGCTGTTTTTTATCAGTTTATTCCTGATTTTTGGGCAAAATTTGAGGTAAATCGGTTTAGTAGTTTTTTAGTAATATTTTTTTTAACATTTCATTAGGCACTATTTTATTTCGTTTTTGGATTTTCACAAAAATATTACCATGTCATCCCTATATCACTCTTAACATTTACCAAAATTTGAAGTCAATCGTATAACTAGTTTTTTAGCTATGCCGTAAACAGGCAAACAGACCGACGGATTTGAGAATTTCAACATCTTTGAAACGTGAAAATCTGCAAAAATCTCGGAGATTGATTTCTATACGATTACAATACTTTCCTCTTACAAGGAAAGTGGGAAGGAAGTGCAAAATATTTGCTTTCTGATTTTAAACAACCTCCTAGTCAGAATTTCAGACTACGCGTCTGACAGATACTTAAAATTGGCAAAAACACATTAAATTGCTTTCTATAAACGTGTATTAAATTAAAGAGAAACGAGCCGCCGCTGCTTCCGTCTATAGTGAGAGCCAACAGGGTAGCCATTTTTGGGACCGGCGACGCAGAGGAAGATATATATTTTCTTTCGCACCTATGGCACGCGAAAAACAATAATAGATCCAACTTTCCAAACTATTTATGAATGAAATGTTGGGTCTATCCTTTGTTTTATAGTCTAAGGTGCAGACCTACACAACTGGTACCAAAAACTCGTTTCTTATTGGCTGCAATATTAGGCCCAAAGTAACATTGGGGCGTATTGTTTTATTATATGTACACTTTTTTATGTCAACCAAAAAAGAACTAACCAGAGTTAACCAAAACCAGAGTACGAAAATACGATAAATATATAGTAATATTACTGGTTTTGATAGAAAAAAAATTCACAGTCCTTTACAGAGGCAAACGGGGAAGGACATTGAAAACGCCGAAGCAGAATGAAACGCTTATGAGGGTGAGATCTGCTAAAACTTAATTTGAAAGAAATAATTAATATACGTTTTTTTAATTTAAAATATAATAAATAGTGGAATAAAAGTCATAATGTAAACACAAAATTTTTATCATCAGTCATAATAGCATATTGAAGAATATTCAAAAGGGCGATATTTCCTCTTTCAGATTAAAAAATAATAAGATATGAAAAACTAAATAAACTCCTAACTAGGCGAAAAAAAAACATTTTTATTATGGGTACAGGGTGAGTCACTATATTTTGACCCCCACCTACAGGGTTTATTAGCAAAGAAAAAAGTTTGAATACGAAAACTTTAGGATTTTATTTGAACTGCCAGAATGCCTTATGAAACAAAACTTTTGAATACATTTTAAAATTTTAATTCTGATCACTTTACCTAATTTTTTTTTGAAAAACTACTCGTTTTTGAGATATATTAAAATTTAAAAAAAATGTCTTAGTAATAAACCGGTAATCCTACCTAAAAATTTGAGCCCAATTAAAGGAAAATAAGTTCATTTTTGGATGAAGACCTACACAACCATTGCTTGTGGGAATAAAATTCGAGTTTTAAAAAAAATTATACCGAGGATTCATAATTAAATGTTAAATTTTTCAATATTAATAGGTAAAAAACCTTGTTGTTTTAAACAGAATTGCCACATTTTTATTACTGCTTAAAGTGCATATTAACGTACTCGATAAATTTTATTTCATTTTTGTATAAAATGTTTTTTTCCAAAAAATTGCTGGAACTTATACTTTGACAGCCTTTTGAGAAAAGTTACATGCATAATAATTTTTAAATTCGGCTTTTAGCGACTAACCTACGTCCGTGCTAAAAACATAAAAACGGTTTCTAAAATGAACTTTTTAATTACAACCTAGAGCAAATTGTGCTAATAAGCAAATTGTTTGTTTTGTTTATAATTATTACTTTTGAATCAATAAATCTGTTCTTTTACAAGCTATGAAAAACTGATGTAAGACCTTTTATGAGCAATTTTTGGCAAAACCATTTTAATTCAAAAATGAAAGGAGCCAGCCCTAGCGAACCCTTATGCGAGCAGGTTTGAAAAAATCTCGTAGGGTGATTATGTCACGATTACATTAATTCCTTCTGACAATGGAAGTAATGTTTGGCCAAACTGGAATTTTTACCAAAATATTACCAGGTTATACCCATATGACCCTTACTTTTAGACCAACGTTTATTTGGGTATGTAGTTCTTAAGTTATTCCGCGAACTGACAGAAGACAGACCGACGGAATTGTTTTTTGACATCTAGGGACTCTAAAAAAAAACAATCATGAGAGGGTGATTTTTTTACATAAAAAAGACGCTGTCAATGGATTTATTAGTTCCATATAACCTAATATACCTATTTTCAACCCCTAGTCATTTAACCTTTACCATTTATTTTACACTAAAATATCAAACAGGTTTTATAATTAAAATCTGAATGTCTAAAAACTCGTAGGAAGACTTATTACTCGATTTTTTATATACATTTTCACGCCCTCTTTCTTTTACCCTTACACCTTACTTTCCCCCAAAATATTAATCATATTTTATAATTAAATTCTACATGCCCAAAAACCCATAGAAAAACATATAACTCAATTTTTTAAATAAATTTTAATTTTTACCCCCTCTCCTGTTTAACCGTCTCTCGTTATTTTTCACCAAAATAAAATCAGGTGTTGTAATTCAAATCTGAGTACCCAAGAATCCATGAAAAGCCATATTACGGAATTATCAACGAAAAATTATTATTTTTTTACTAATTAACCCCCCACTTCACCTCCTTACCCATCAACCGATTTTACTCCATAACAATCCTAACCATTCTCATATGGATTACTACTTTGTATCAAATTTCTAGTCGATGGCACAATTCTTTTAAAATGTGTGGCGTAAAATTACAGACCGACAGATTATATTAGAGGTGATTGTGACTATAAAAGCCATCGCCACGCATCCCTAACACATTTTAACCTAAAGAATGGCCTACAAAAAATGCATTTTTGTCGGTATACTCATAAAAAAATTGCCACATTGAAAACTTCGCTTTCTTAATAGTATAAACCAAAATAAGGTTTAGATCTCGAATTAATATTTGAGATAATTAAGATTGCCTTAATAATACTCTTAACAATTTCTTGATAAATAAAAGAACGAACTGTTATCTTTCTAGTTCCTATAATATCAATTTATAGCAATTACTATTTACGGCTGAATAACGTAGAATAAATATGTGGGTTTACTGCCTTTACTGCTACTGCTCTCAAGTCGCAACTCTTTAACTAGACTTGTCCATCGGTATCATAGACAAATTCTCTGTTCTCTTATGATTGGTATCCGCAGCGTCTCGCCTGTTTAACTCGGTGTTGTGCGTGGACATATGCAACCCCCAGAAATTCTTGAAATTCGTACCCATACTGTTCCATGATATAAACATTTTCAATGTTAAAACATTGCTCGGAGGAGATGGAACCCAAGCCATTTGTAACACGTACCAGATGTCCTAACCTGTGGGGCTACGACTACTTACACTAAAAACTTAACGAACTGTTTTTATTCGGATATTTCTAATGACGTTTACTTTAATGAAAATGCAGATGTAATGCCTGTGTTACCGAACACTCAGAATAGCTTTCCAGATAATCGAGATATAGATTCATTCACACCACTATGCAAACTTTGTGAGCTGGTGGTAGTAATCGTGTATCCAAAAAGGAATGGCTATTTTATCCCAGTTGCGAAGTTCTGTACAGAATCTTTATATCAGTGGCAGCTTATGGTGAATTATATTGGGAGGTCAACAAATTTAAAAATCGCATACTTAAAATAAAAATAAATATCTTATGTTTAAATTAAGCTTTAAATTCTCTTACAGTTCAAGAAAAATTCAAAGAAGAGTAGACTTCTTTCTTTAGAATTGGAAAAATGCCGAATGACACGTTCGTTAAAATTGCACGCACATTCCTTTTATAAACGATTTCTCGATACTTAACATTGCTAAAGCGGATAGTCTATCTTGGCCAAACTCCTCAACAAAATTTATAAGCCCTCGAAAAACCCTTTGGATTTTCAGACAAAGCCGTTTCATCATGGCCACGTAGTGCCAGCTCGAATGTCCCACAAAATTTTACACAATCTATAATTTTGTTTAAAATATAACGACTTTTGGATACATTTTCATTAAAATCTCTTTTTCTATAAGCTGTGTCTAGATGAGTGCGAATATCAACACTTCCGACCGTAGCATAGTTCACCGAACATTTCATGTGTTAAGTCGTTAACACCGGTTTTGCACCATAATGAGTCCAACGACTCGTTAGAAAACAACAAACAAACATAACAGTAAAATGAGTTAGAGACTTCACAACCACCTATCCAGTTTGCTAAATCGTACATACTTTTGCGAAAGTTTCGATGAATCTCTTTATTTTTGTCTTTACTAGTTTGTCGTATACTAAATTCTGGCAAATTGCGACCAGTTACCTTGAATTCGGTTATTTTCTCAAAATTAAGTTCGTTAGCACTCTTTAGTTGTTTAATTTTTTGCACTACCGATATTTTATTTCGTCTACATTCACAACTCAAACATAGACCACCTTGAAATTGGTTATTTGTGCAAAATTAAGTTCGTAAGCACGTTTTAGTTGTTTATTTTTTGCACTAGTCACTACCAACATTTTATTTCCTGTATATTTCTAACTCACACGTGGATCATAAAAATAAAAAATGTATATTATAAAAAACAGTATATAAATCAATTTTCATCGATTAAAAACGTCCGAAACAATATCGAGTTAGAATATCGACCGCGCGACCTCTGAACAACTGAACTTCCGCATGCCGACGTGATGCCGCGACCGATCGATCAAATTATGAGAAGAGACCGGCTGATGACCCAAATCGAGATTTCATATTCCATTTGCTATCACGTTCGGTTGCCGCTCGGTAGCTGTGAAATCTTCGGGTACTTTCGTCAAGCTTTAAGGTAATCAGGGCAATTCGGACTGCCCAGTCTAGCTTAGTATAGCGTATTTTATTATGCCGAAGAAACGCAACGAGACCATTCGAACCGCCGCTTGCGGCTAATAGTGTAGCGTATTTAACTTTTCCCAAGGTTCGCGTTTTATTACAAATATTAGGAGGGACGGTCAAACGAATAATTTATTTTTTGAACTATTTTTGGGGGCTTATTGACCAAGTGACCCTATGGAAGAGCCGCCACTGCTTTATATATAACTGTTTGAGGTTCCTTTTCGACGTTTCTCCTCCTGTTTCAAGAGATATCTGTATATATTTTCAGGGAGTATGTATCACTGATGATGTTTTGTTGCAATCGAAAAAGAAATCTCAAAAGTTAATTCCATTCTAGCCCGGTCTATCTCCAACAATCAGGATTTTTTTAATAGACCAAGTCATAAGTGTCTTTCAGTCCCTAGTTTCAGTGTGATATGCTTTAAAGTTCAACCATGTTTGTGAAGTACAAGGTTTAGTACAGCAGCAGCAGCTAAATTTTAAATTTAAAAGTTTGAAAAGAAAATCTTTAATTTTTCTATTACTTATCTACTAACAGATATTTGGCCAGTCTGGTTGATTTGTATTGAAGTTATCGGCAGCTTCTCTAAATAATATGCGCATTTTAAGGTCAGTCGTATTTAATTAAAACACTACTAATACTCCCTGCCAGCTAGTGTATTAACTCTTTTAGTTATGTAATACCAAAATTTAGCTGAACCTTTTACGTGCCAGATTTAGGATGGATAACAATTTTGTACCTACATTTCTTTACGTTGATACAGAAGTGAGCAAAAAAAATATAGTGATACCTAATGGGTTCGCGGTACAAGTCAAGGGAATTAATAGCAGAATTCCATGAAATGTATAAGTCTTATTTTTCTTAGTTTACAAGAACTTAGCTGAACTATGTACACGTGCTAAACCAGATGCTTATAGGAACTATGTTCCTAAGAAGATATAAAGTTTTCGGGGCTCTTGTAGAACTGAACTAAAGAAGGACTGGAACTTAAAAACTGGCCTAGGAGAAGAAATTATAACATAAAAAAAATTAAAGGCATATGCTAACATAAATGTTCGTCTTATCACCATCCTTTCACCCATATGTATTGTTCTCTATCACATTGGGGCTACTTGTAAGACAAGCAGATACTTTTAATGTACTTTTTTGTCTGACCGGAAACATCGCTTTTATTTACACGCTACAAGCTCGACTCTGTAAACATATCCTTTAAAGTTCCCTATCTCTATCGCTTTAGAAAAAATGACAAATTTATGTGACATCAAAGGTGTAACAGGGATAAACAATCTATATTTTGACGTTCGTTCTCTTTGCTTATATTTTTATAGAGTGCCAGCACAGGTGTCTCGCCAAGTGCCACGCCAAGCGTCTACAAAAAGTACGCTTTTTTTATATAAACTTTTAGCATTTGCCGTCTTAAAGGTCTATGCTTATGCAGCAAAACTCTCTCTGACATTGGTACATCGTTACGAAACTGAACGAACATGTCACTTGAACATGATATACATAAATAGACCTTAAAACCGTGCGTTTTTATTCAAAACGGTTTGGAACGGCTTATTAAAAACACGCACAGAAAACTGTCCGTCTAAAATGTACTAATGCAATAGTACAAAAAATTATATTTTTTAAAGTGTTCAGTTTATCTTTTGCGAATAGAATTATAAATATATCTATACATATTATAATAAAAACTATATATTTTAAGC
Organism: Kuschelorhynchus macadamiae; assembly: GCA_030620095.1. Lineage (NCBI taxonomy): Eukaryota > Metazoa > Arthropoda > Insecta > Coleoptera > Curculionidae > Kuschelorhynchus > Kuschelorhynchus macadamiae. The sequence continues at coordinate 539,006 of JAUTXW010004475.1, read as the reverse complement.
AAATTAAATCGTGTCATAGGCCTTAATTATTATTTATAGCCATTTATCAACAACTTTTAAAATTTATTTTTACTACCCTCGAAAAAAAAAGTATTGTAATCCTAAAAAATCACCCTTCGAGATTTTTTTAGATCTTCACGTTTCAGGGTCCCTAGATACCGAAAAACATGTTTTCTCAATTCCGTCGGTCTGTCTGTCTATCGTTCTGTTCGTGGTATAGCTAAAAAACTACTTACATGATTGACTTTTTGGGAATGTGGGAAATGACCTTGTAACATTTTTTGTAAAAATCGAATATGGCAGAACAAAATGGCGGTGTTATGTTAAAGAAATTATTACTAAAAAACTATTTATCCAATTTATCTCAAATTTTGTACAAAAATCAAGTATTATGTAAGAATTAACTGGTAAAATTTTGGTACGAATCCAAGATGGAGGAATAAAATGGCGGCTTAGTAAAATATTTAAAAATTCAGCCTGAAAAACTACTTAAGCTCGTGATTTCAAATTGTGTGCCATAAATAATTGTGGTACTAATTTAAGATGGCGGAACAAAATAGCGGCTAAATAAAATACTTGTAATCGTGAAAAAATCGCCCTCTCAGGTTACATGTCTTCACTTTTTAGTGTCTCTAGATGCCAAAAAATATGATTTGTCAATCGTCTGTCAGTTCACAGGATACCTTAAAAATTACTTATGCGATTGAGTTCAAATTTTGGGTAAACATTAAGGGTAACATTTTGGTAAAAATCCGATATGGCAAAACAAAATTCCGGCCTAGTGAATTCTAATTCAAGATGGCGAAACAAAATGGCGGTTAAATCACCCTCTCAGCTTTTATATATCTTCACCTTTTAGCGTCCCTAGATGCCAAAAATATGTTTTAACAATGCCGTCGGACCGTCTGTCGGTTTGTTAGTCTGTCTCTCACTTGACGGCATAGCTTAAAAACAACTTACCGGATTGATTTTAAACTTTGGTCAAAAATGGAGGTCATATAGGGATGACCTAGTAACATTTTGGAAAAAATCCAATATTGCAAAACAAAATGGCGGCCTAATGAAATGTTAAAAAAAATATTATTAATAAACTATTTATGCAATTTATGCCAAATTTTGCAAAAAAATTAAGTTTTATATGGGAAACAATTGGTAAAATTTTGGTACGAATCCAAGATGGCGAAACAAAATGACGGCTCAGTAAAACATTTAAACATTCAGCCCGAAATACTACTTAATGAACTTATTTCAAATTGTGTGCCGCGATGCCGTGGTACTAATTCAAGATGGAGGTAAAATAAAATATTTGTAATCGTGAAAAAATCACCCCTTCAGGTTTTACATATCTTTACGTTTTAGCGTCCCTAGATGCCAAAAAATATGTTTTACAAATTCCGTCGCTCCGTCTGTCGGCTTGTCTGGCTGTCTGTCTGGTCATATGGGGATGACCTGGTAATAATATGGCACAAAAAGATGGAGGCCTGGTGAAACGTTTAAAAAAATTATTACTAAAAAACTAATTATTAAATATACCCCATATTCTGCACAAAAATTCAGTGTTACAAAGAAATAAACTGGTAAAAATCCAATGTGGCAAAACAAAATGGTGGCCTTCTGAAATGTGAAAAAAATTATTACTAAAAAACTACTTATTCAATTTATCTCAAATTTTGCACAAAAAAATAAGTACTATGTAGGAATCCACTGGTAAAATTTTGGTACGAATCCAAGATGGCGGCTTAGTAAAATATTTAAAAATTCAGCCTGAAAAACTAGTTAATAGACTGATATCAAATTGTGTGCCATAAATAATCATGGTATACAGATGAATTAATAAAACTGTGGAATTAATTCAAGATGACGGAACAAAATGGCGGCAAATTATAATATTTGTAATCGTGAAAAAATCTACTTATCAGAGTGAACAAATTTTGGAGAAAAATTATTGGTCATATGGGGATGACCTGGTAATATTTTGGTAAAAATCCAATATGTCGGTGTAAAATAGTGGCCTAGTGAAACGTTAAAAAATTATTACTAAAAAACTTATTATTTAATTTACCTTCAATTTCGCACAAAAATCAAGTGTTATATAAGAATAAACTGGTAACATTTTGGTATAACACTAGGTACTTACTAGATTAATTCTAATTTTTGTGCAAGTATTAAGTGTGATATAGAGATAAACAGTTGTACGAACAAAATGGCGGCCAAATAAAATTTTTTAAAAAATCTACGAAAAAAATAATTATTCAATTGACTTTAAATTTTCCAGAAAAATGAAATGTGAGATAGGGATAAACTGGTACGAATTCAACATGACGTAACAAATTGTTGTATGTGTTAATATAAAAACTACTTATTGAATTAATCGTAAATTTTGCCCAAAACTCAAGTGTGTATAAGCAAAAACTGATAAAATGTCATAAACTAAATTGGGTCACACACACATTTTTTTTATATTATGCTGCAAAAATTTATAATTTTTTTCGTAGGTAATGATGATTAAATATTTTTTTCGTAGGTAATGACCATTTTATGTTTATATATAAAAAGTGGTTCTGAGAAACTTTTCTTAATAAAATATTTTTGTTCCTTTAATGATAATATCATTCACTCTTAGTAGATTTTAACATTTTATTAGTTCTTCAGTGTATTTATTTATCGTAATGGACCATTGCTACACAATTCCAAACTTTTTTTATAAAATATTAGTTTTTTTTTATAAAATCATTCATAAATACAATTAATAGGGGTAACTTTGCCCATCCGGGTATCATTGGCCCGACAAGCAAATATTTGTTAATGAAGGTTTCTCTAATTTATTTTCATTCAAAGTTCCACATTTTTAGCCTTAAATACAAATTTAATCTATGTGCTGCCATCTAGTATACAACAGATAAAACTAAGTTGGCCGCGTTCTGTCATTTACGTCTAGATTTGTGGGGATATTTTTGCGCGTTCAAGAAGCTCTTAATGTAATTTGATTTTTTGGTGGCTTTATGCAGAAAAAAGGGTAAGTAATAATGTAAATCATATACATAGATGTTTTTTAAAACAGGTAATCTTTTTTTCAACAAGATCGTTGAGTTTTTATGTAAAAAATGCTATATTTTAAAATGTTATCAACCTAGCTTAAATATCTGGGTAAGTTTGGCCCGGGCCAATGTTACCCTGGCCTGGGCCAATGTTACCCGCTTTGAATTTTGATTTATTTTTCTGACATTCTAAGCATATATATTTTTATTTTAGGTTCTATAATGCCTAGAAAAAAAGTTACCACGTTACCTGGAATACGTCGCTATGGTACCAAATCGAATTATACAGCCGAGAAGCTTCAAGAAGCCCTTGAAAAAAATAAGAACTGGTGTTCTAGGTCAACGAGAGGCTGCAAAAGTTTATAACATACCACGATCCACTCTTAAAAACAAACTTAAAGGAACACACAAAAAAGAAGTAGGACGTCCAACCGCACTCACCAAGTAGGAAGAAAAAATAATTGTTAGCCACATTCTGGCCATCACTCAGCACGGTCTCGCATTTACTCTATGATGTCCGTTGTATAATAAAAAGTTACTTGAATGATACTGAGCGGAGTATACCAACTTTTACCAAAAACAAACCAGGATGGAAATGGGGAAAGTTGTTCCTTGAAAGACATTAAATAATTAAACAGACTTTTGCTGCCAATATTTCCCGAAAACGAGCTCAAGTAGACGAAGCAAATATAAATACATTTTTTTAAAACCTTGTCCTGCAGACATCCTGAAATAATAAGAAATTCCACAAAGTCGTGTTTCACAGTAATGTTTTGTGGTAGTGCATCAGGAGAATTGCTGCCACCTTACATCATTTTGAAGGGTAAAAATAAGTGGTCCGACTGGATGTACAAAGCTTCTCCAGGTAACAGGCTTAATGTTTCAAAAAGTGGATGGATAGATGGAGAAATATTTGACGACTGGTTTGAGAATCACCTGTTACCCGTTTTAAATAAAAAGGAAGGAAAAAAAGTTGTTATCGGAGATAACTTTAGTTCACATGTAACTATAAAAACCCTAAAATTATGTGAGCAAAACAATATTAGGTTTGTGTGTCTTATCCCGAATTCAACCCATCTGCTCCAGCCGTTAGATGTGGCTTTCTTCTCGCCCCTTAAAGCTGCTTGGCGATCAGTTTTACTGCAGGGGAGATCATCATCTCAAGGAAAAAAGGCGGTTGCACTTCCAAACAATTGTTTTGTTAAATGAGACCTTAAACCAGATAGAACATAAAATATCAGATAAGCGTTGAAGAATCTGGTGTGTGAACAATTTAAAATTTATTTAGAAAACCTACTATCATCTAAACTGTCTACACCACAAAAAGTCAGAAAATTTCAACTTCCAGTCCTGCCTGGTAAGAGTATATCGGCGGAAGAAGTAGCAGAATATTTTAAGAACAAGGAAGAAGCAATGAGTAAAAAAGAAAAAAATAAACAAAAGAAAAAGTTACCTCTTGCAACCTGAAAAAATCCACTGAAAAAGAAAAGAAAAGATCTTGATTCGGACAGTGGCACAAGTGTGGATTTATCTTTTATCAAATAATCCTGATAGTATTCCTGAAATGCAGAATGTAGTAGAAGTCGAAACAAATGAAAAACAAAATTTGGAAATGCCGGTCATAATTGAACCTATGCCACTCGATGAAGCGATGCCTTCGGGATCCATTGTGGAAGAATATGTTGTAGTGGAGACTGACTTATATACAGTTCCAAAACCCCAAAAAACAAAATATTAATTGAAGGACTATGTCATTGTAAAGTATGACAAGAAATACTATCCAGGAATTGTGACTGAGATAAATGAGAATGAAACTGGTGGCGTTACATATAAAGTGAATGCAATGGAAAGACTTGGAAAGAAGTGGAAGTGGCCACAAAAAAAAAGACGAGATATTTTATGAAGAAAAAGATGTCATAAAAATAATTGAGAGTCATGATATATCACCCCATACTAACAGAGTAACCTATAACGTAAAGGACGCCTTTCTTTAAAAAAAATGGGCTAATATATAAAATGTAGTTATAGGCTATATTTGTATTTTTTATAGTGTTCAAGCTTGTTTCACTTATGTATTATTTTTGAATAATAAAACTTGATATATTTGGAAATTTTGTTTTATTTAATAACTACCCAAAAACCAAAAAAAAAGTTTTAAAAACTTTATTTAAAATTTAGGGGATTATTTATATCCATTATTACATAAGTAATAATATGGCATAAAATGTTAAATTTTATAGGAAATAAATTGTTTTATTTAACTTATATATTTTCCCTATCACTGAGTAGTGGAACAAAGTTAGCCTAATAACAAAATCATCTAAAATATACTACTTTTAATCGATTTTTAAAGTGTGGGACAATGTTACCCGATCTTAGGGTGCAACTTTGACCCACCCTTAAAAAAATAAAAAATGTCCTTTACGGGTGAAATATACGTATATCACGTTTGAAATTTAGTTTACTTGGTTATTTCCTACCACTATTTAATTTAAAAATGCAGCTGCCAGCCTAAATCAACTACAAAATAAACTAAAATACGTGCTTAATGGTCCAAAGATACCCCGAATGACTGTAAGTGATTTATATGCTATCTAAATCCACGCATACGCACACATATATATACACACATATAAAAAAGTTAACACGGATAAGAAATTGCCATATATTAACAGAGAAAATTAAAACATGTTCACTAAAATAAATACTGCAATTTTGCAGTCGCATTTTCAGGATTTCTACCTTTGCTACTGCTTTTTTCTTATAATATCTGCATGTTATTTGAATTTATATGATTGTAATGTAAACATACAAGATTGTTGGTAATTTTCTTTATAATTATTTAAATTAATATAAAAATAAATCAATTTTCACTGTTGTTTATACTGCCTGCTGAATGTCAGGAATGTGCAGGTGCGTCAAAAATTTTAAATAAAAAAAATATAGTTTACTAGTATTTGGTTTTCAAGAAATTGCCTTTTCTTCTTCGAGAAGGCGGACTCTTTTCGAATATAAATTCACGCAGTCCTATAGACTAATGCACCAAAATCGACCATTAATTATAATCACACGTAGTGTACACTCATCTACAATAAACAATGATTGATTAAAGTAGTTTTTATTTTTAATATCTTAATTTTCTTGATACCGAGGCAACGCTAAACAAGAATTATTGTTTATATATAATGAAACAATCTGTTCTTGTCCATGTCCATATGCTGTATACTTTTCTCTTAGATGCAATGATTTTAATTATTGGATTAGTTAATAGGTTATGGACATTATATGTGTTAATATAAGACACATATCATTGAACGCTAGAGTTGAAATTTGGGTGGTGGCCCAGTGAACGTAAAAATCGTATATAGAAGGCTAGTTTAGGTATATAAAAGTCGGATGAATTTTTTTTAGAGCACATATCAAGTGAACTTGGTTTGTACAAAAGGTGTTCAAGATGTACAAAGTAAGTGGAGAAACTCATCAATTTGGGGAATAAGTTTATTGGGTTGGAGTTAGTTGATACCTTAGATTTATATTGGGGAGGTCATTTTAAAATAGAATATTTAAATAAGACTATAATTTTATTATCCTTTATAATCTGTTAGAGGGTAGGAATATGTAGCAAATCAAAAGCTTATTTTGCGGAAACTAAGGGATGAAGTTGTTTAGTTCCAAATTCGCTTTTTTATTTCGACATCCAAAATTAGTAATTTTTAATTAACGGGCAGTTTTTTAAAAACCATCAGTTTTTCCACTACTTGTTTTGTTTTTATTTATTATAAGTTAGATGTTACACTTATATCAATATTGCTATAGTTACTTTTAGTAATAATTATATAAGTGTAACATGTAATTTTTACCATAGCGGGTATAAATTTCTCTCATCAAATTTCCGTTATCTAAGAAGTGGGTAAGGGAAATCAAAGACAAGTCAATGAAATAGAAACATATCATATTAAATATAATTAATACAGTGCTAGAGAAAATATTTGTTTAAAAAATTCCATTTATTAAATGTTAAATATCCTTACATTTTGTTGTCTGACAGAAAAATGACCTAGATCAAAAATGTAGAACAGTTTAGTTCCAAAAATAAAGAGAAGAACTCTAATATTTTCATCATTTGTCACGACTAATTTAATTAACAACTTACTTATATTGCGCGTATATCTGTATTTATTTTCATATTGACCATATATTTTAATTCCTTGCAGGTATTTGCTATTTGCGCAGTTTTGGTTGCCGTCAGCGCCGCTCCAGCTGACCATCAAGCCACCTCATTTGTTTCATTCAATGACAATCATAACTCGGTACACCACATCCAATCAGATCCATCTCCTTTTAAGTATGCTGCACCACAAGCTGTACACTATGCTAATTCAGCTACATCAGAGCACGCTGCTCCCGTTGTTGCCAAAGTTGCCCTTCCCGTTCTGACTAAAGTTGATGCTCCAGTTGCTTCTTCGTATTACAGTGCACCTGCTCCCAAATATGCTGCACCAGTTGTGGTCAAAGCAGCTATTCCTGTTTTAGCTAAGCAAGTTGTCGCCCCAGTTGCTAAATATGCCGTTGCTCCAGCTTATGCCCCAAAAGAAGAAGAATATGGTCCAGCCAAGTACGAATTCGCTTACGTCGTTGAAGACCCACATACCGGTGACTACCATTCTCAGCAGGAACAACGTGATGGCCACCATGTTGTAGGACAATATTCTCTCCACGAAGCCGACGGTACTGTTAGGATTGTCAAATATTCTGATGAAGGTCACGGATTTAATGCGGTTGTAGAAAGACAAGGAGATCCTACTGAAGCTCCAGCCTACAAAAAAGTTGTAGCTGTTGCTGCTCCTCAGTACGCAAGTCACTACTAAAACGTGACTTTTAAAAATTTCAATGTGTGTATATAGTCCTTAGCTAAATTAGCTAGATATTTATTTATTACACTTATTTATTTTAAAAATAAATGTTGCATATATTAAGTATCTTTTTATTATACATTAAGCTTCTTGATAATTTTCGCAAAATATAAGAAAATCAATTATTTATTGACATACTCAGGGATCGATGCTAATTATAATAGGAGTATTTGCTGAGATCGGTAATTTATTAATGTAGCGCGTTTCATTATAAAATAACTTTCTGATATAGGAATCCATCTCTGAAAAGTAATTTTACAAGAACTACGGAATGTTGAGTATTTGAAAACGGAAAAATTCTAGGCGTTAAAGTCTAAGAATTTTTTCTAGTTTGAACAATGAAGGTCAGAACTTAAAGCCGCAAGTACCTTTACGTTATATCGGCATTGTTGCCCTAATAAACCCTTAATTGTTGTCAATGTTATCCATGATTGGACCATTATAACGTATCAGCTTATTTTTTATCAGTTACAACAGTTTTCAGCAATCTCAGAGCGGTTCTCGAATATTGATTTTTGATGAATGATTGATTTCTAGATTCAAAATAATATAAGTGAAAATAACTTAACCATAAATAGTTAAAACAGAATAACTAGATGTCAGCTTTTATACGTCTCTCTGTTTCTCTGTAACGGAGAATTCGCAACGTAATGTAAGAAATTGGCGAAGTCTTAACTTCTATTGTTACGAACTTGTGTTCAACCGATTCAATTGAATTTATCATTTTCGGATTGGATTTTCAATTTTAACGTTAGATTCATTATATTCTTGGGATATAGTTATATGGTTTCTCATGACAAACCTAAACAGGAGTATTTCAAAGAAGTCGTTAAAGTAAAGATATCTAATATTAGTTATGAGAGTTTTAAAAGCCAAACAAAATAATAAATAACATTATCTCAAAAGCTATCTACATATTGTGCAAACACATATAAACTTACTTAAGATAAATCTGTTAAGTTGCTGTTAACTACATCCCCTTAAAAGTTTAGGGTTACCATATCGCCCTTTTTCGTGGGAAGTTTTCTTTGCCCACTTGCATTTAAAATTAGTATAATTGAAACATTTCATTTGGTTCCGTTCAATGATAATAAATTGTCAATTACTATGTTAAAAACACAATCGAGTATTTTACAATAGGAGCATTCCCGAAAGGGATTTTTTTTAAGTTCAGAAATGATTGGCTGAAAGGGTTTTTCTTTGCCTTTTTTTTCGCCATGGTCTTTCGGACCCAGAGTGTGGATATGTTAGTTTAGGCCGATATTAAATTATATAAATTTTATTAGATTTATGGAATAAGTGGAATTATTTTGAATATATTTAATTTTCTTAAACCTAGCGTCCCCTAGATAGTTTTAAAGTAAATTGATGCCACTGGGTGGGTACAATTTGTAAAAAATAAAGTCAGTCTGTGTCAAAATTCTAATTGTTACATTAAATTTTTATTTATTCTTGGTATTGGTTTATGGGGCTTTATATATACAGTGGGTTGTCAAAGTTGAGGGTTTATCAAATATATATTATTTGGATTCTTAGTATATATTTGACGAGTCATTTTTACATAATTTTTATTTTATTTTTCTTTTGCTCTAAAATTGGGTACTTTAAATAAATTTAAGTATTATTTGTATTCAGTAAATAACATGTTTTTGTTTTTTTTAATAGAAAAAAACAAATCTTTTATTTAAATAAACGACCTGTTTGTTAGATATTCAAGAAGGAGATACCAACGTTGTTTCAGTTTGCTCTTCGAGATTCGAGACATAAGTGGCCGATGAAAGCGTAAGATAAGATATTTAATTAATTATTACTAACAAATTATATGTTAAAATTATAAATTATAATCTACGGAGAAACCTACAGAATACCTTTGATTTTATTTATTATATATCTTACTTGATTTCAGTAATTTCCTTAGGGTTGCCCGCTTCTGTAATAAATAAACAAATTTAAATGCTAAAAAATTAAAATGCTCGTTTAAGATCTATAACCTTGTTACACTGGACCAAATACTCATTTCTTATTGGTTGGAATGATAATCCCAAAGTAAAATTAAATAAATCAAAAAGATTTATTATAGATACTTTTTTTACGTCAAACCAATAAAAGTTCTAACCAATGCTAACCAGAAACCCAGTCTGATATTTGAAACACGATTAAATACAAAATTATAGGTTTTAATAGAAAACAATTTTTATATGCCAAAGGTGTGAGGTCAAGTCAGCTCGCATGCCACTTTGTAAATATATTTTTTTAAGTAAAGTTTCTCTCTGACATTTCTCCTCATATTGGAAGATATATCTGCACATGTTCTCAAGGATATACTTCCTTAATTAAGATTGAATCACTCAGCTGTTAAACTGAGTGGGCATTGAGTGGTTCTTCTTGATTGACATTCAAAAACATCTGCATTACAGTGGCAATATGTATTACTTGGTTAACGTTGGCATTAAAAATAGACAATATTTAATTCACACATTATTTAATCTTGATATTCAATGACAAAATGCAAATATTGCAGAAATAAAGATTTTTTGAACAATTTTTATTTCTGCAATCTTTCATCTTAGTTGTGTAGTATGAAACACAGAAGCGGTAAAAATTGAATTTCTATTCAAAATGTATTGCTCGGATGAATGTCAAAATAAAAACAATAAATAAAAAAATAAAAAACAAAAATATAAAAATGAAATAGAGAAGTTAAAGACCGAATAAAATGCAATAGTCAGGTCTTTGAGTAGAAAATAAATTTACTACAGAATTGGATAAACATAACCAGTACATTATTGATCTTGATATATGAAATCATGAAGTTGCGAGCCAGAAACGAAAAACTAATAAAGGATTCAGAAAACTATAAAAATTCTGAAATGGTATTAAATACTAAAATAGCTAGTGCAGACAAATCAGAGCAACATAGTCACCATCTGCACTCTCTAATGCTTTTCCCAGCAGAAATCCTTAAATATTGATTCTGGGGATTGTTGTGTCACACAAGGGTCAGGTCTTATCATAAACAAATATATGGTTTCTGAGTTTCATGGGTAAATTGTCAACACGGGAAAAACTGGTTGAAATTGTGAACAGTTATGGAAAAGAGTAGAACTTGGCAAAACTTTGGCTGTCTGAGTATTATATTGATCCGGTCTTTCTTGGGAGGTAGCAAGCTATGTGTCTTACAACAAGCAATCATAAGGAATTGTTGAAGTGGCGCCGGGTGTACTCCAAGGATCTGCCTAGGACCCAATTTATTCCTGGTAAATATTAATGATATATCCAGTTGCGTCAAATATATAATATCACTACTGAGATGATTCCCTTTGCGAACCATACAACTACCTTGGATTGTTTAAAGAGTTTTTTTTTAAATGTGTTCAGATTATTTGCTTAGAGAGTCTTGCTGACCTGGAAAGCAGAGTGACGGACACTTATTTAGATGTACGGTTTTGGCTTCTATCAAATAGACTTTGCGTTAGCGATTCAAAATTAAATATTTCTTGGTGCCCACCTGGATTTGGTGCTGATATGGGAGGCTCAACCCAATCATCTAACAACCAACTTACATAAAAACATAAACATACTTAAGACTCTCAAAAGTGTCGTCGCTGAGAGTGTTCTTTTGTCAGCCTACTATGCATATTTTCATTCTAATCTTAATATAATATGCCCCCTTATGTTGGGGATATACAACACACTTTCGTAGAGTGTTTGCCGCTCAAAGACGTGCGGTGAGAGTGACATGTAATTCGAAATATCAGGACTATTGTAGGGGTTCTTTTATTAAGTTTGGCATACTTATATTGTGAAGTATGTATATTTTGCCTGTGTTATTTATGTGACGGAAAAAGAGAAGCAGTTTTACGAAACTGTAACATTCATGATTACAATACTAGAAATAGCAGAAATCTAGCTTTGGGCTACAGAAGAACGGCCAAAGCTAGAAATATTAAGCTAAAGTTTTTTAATAAGTTACCTGGATATATTAGGTTATCATTAACAAAACAATTTAATCTTAGAGTGAAGCATTATACGAAAGAGAGGGCCTTTCACACCATCAGCAAGTTTTGTGTAGCAACTGCAGTTCCAGTATGTTCTTACCTAAAGATTAGTGAAATATCCTGCGGCTGGACTTGACATATTTTTTGTGTATGACTTGTTTATATTTGCTATATTTCGTTAATTCCTATTTATATGTGTTTGGCGACAATGTTTTTTAAAAAATTTTAAAACTATTATGAATTTTTATATATATACTTTTTAATGTTATAACTTTAATTTTATTCTCTGTTTGTCAATCATTTGTGGACTTTTTGATTGCATATTTTTATATCAGTATTGATTTATAGCAGTGATTGTGAATTTTATATTTAAATGTTTGAAAAAACAATCTTTATTTTTTTTTTCATTACCTACCTACCAACTTATATTTTGCTATCCTGATTGATTTGCATTGAAATTAACTGCAATCAGTAAAGTATATAGACATTGCTTCTGGTGGGGAGGTTTCTAAACTTTAACAATCTAGAAGCAAGGAGACGATAAAAAATTTCAACAACCAAAGAAAAATCGTTGCTTTATTTTTTTTATAAGTAAACCTGGGCCCGGGAAAAAAAGATCCTCACTTTATACTATTTGTATTATTTTAGCTTCAATAACAATGGTTGTGGGAGAGTTTTAACCTCCAAATATTCCACAAATACGTCACTGACTGCACCTTCTCTAAATGATATGTTCATTTTAAAGTGAGTCCTGTTTAATTGCAATACTGACAATTATCAAATCGCCTGGCTACTTCCTGACAGGTGTATTACCTCTTTTAGTAATGTAACACCAAACATTACCTGAACTTTTCTAAAAGTGTAGAAATTTGTGGCAGTCTAATAAACGCCACGTTCATAAGCCGCAAAAGGGGCGAGTTTAATCACGATTTACGTCACAGGTTTAGGACGGATCACAAATTAGTTCTACAATTTTTACGTTGAGACACAGGTGAGTATAAAAAATATGCTATTATCTAATGAATTCGCGATATTGATGGCAGCATTAGTTGAAGTTTATAAATTTTATTCTTGTTAGCGGTAAATCAAAAGTAAACAATATACAAATACAAATTTGAAGAGTCCAATCCAAAATAATTTAGCTGAACTATGTAAACACGTTAAACCAGATGCTGATAGCAGCTATGTTCCTAAGAAAATTCAAAGTTTTCGGGGCTCTTGTTGAAATGAACTAAAAAAGGGATGGGCACCACAAAAAACTAGACCAGGAAACGAATATTCTTATGTTCTAATATAAAAAAAACTTTTAAAAGGCATGCGCTTACATAAATGTTTGTCTTTTTACCATCCTTTCAGCTATATTTATTGTTATTTATAACATTGTGACAAACTGTGAGACAAAGAGCCACTTTATATTTATATTTTTGCCTGACCAGCAACATCGCTTTTATTTACACGCGATAAGCTCGTCTCCGTAAACCTACTTTTTGAAAGCCGCTATGTCTATCGCATTTGAAAAACAGACGAACTTATGTGGTACCATAGCATTAGCATGCTTAGCATTTGTCGTTTTAAAGGTCTATGCTAATGTAGCAACACTGAAAGTAAAAGACGTTACTGAACGTGTGTAAACATGTTTTAAACTCTAAGCAATTTTTTCTTCACTGAGACTGACACATCGTTATGGAACTTAACGAATACGTTGCTGATATGCATAAAGAGACCTTAAAATCGTGTATTTTGAGTGAAGTAAGTTTTTGAAAGCAAAATTTTGGTGCGGCTTGTTCTAAAACCACGATGCAATGGGTTGGAACGGCCCATTAAAAACACACAGAGAAGCTGTCCGTTAAAAGTGTTGCATTTGTTGCGTATAGAATTATAAAGTTTTTTTTTTTAGTTTTTCGGCTACGGTAATCAATTAAATTGTGTCAGGTATTTTAATTATTTATAGCCATTGATCAACAGCTTTCGTCCTGCGGGGACTTATGAGAATGTCGAGCATAGCATAAACATTACTCAAAAAAAAAATTGATTGCAAATTTTAAATTTCTTGACACATAACCTAGAAAAAAAGAAAATTGAAAGAGTGCAACAACGCATATAAAATAACTAAGGTAAATGACACAATTAATTTTTTTTTGCTGAAAATTTATTTTTTTATATATTTCGCTAAAACTACGATAAGCAGGTTAGTGTACATGTTGAAACAGGTAATTTTCTTATATATTTTTCAGCCAATGTATGCTTTTGTTTTGACAAAAAATAAACAAAAATATCTTTTTAAATTATTTTTCTTGTAGGTACCTGCCATTTTACATTTCTATACAGAGTGATTCAAACGTACTTATAAAAACTTTGGAAGGCTATTATTTACATTATTTTAGGAAAAAATTATGGACAAGGAAGTTCTAATAAACTATGGTTTTTTCCGGTTTTGTTACGGAAATACACAGGGTGTTAAAATTTATAAATCGTTTCTAAACGTGTTGACATTTTTTTATAAACCATGGTAGCTAAATTAAGTACTTAGACTTGTTTTAGAAATAAATATTTATATTTATATATAAATTTTGAGTTTTTTTATTTTTTTATAAATCACTGGTTTATTTAGGGTTTTGTTTGATCACATAAAATGACTTTATTAAGCCAATAATTTGTTTATTTCAATTTAAAAAGAATTACCAAAAACTCCATTTGAGTAATACTGTGAATTAAATCATATAGCAGGGATTAAAAATTTTGGTTGTAAGTAAATTGCTGGACACGTACGATATTTTATTGATTTTTCTGATTCTCCCTGTAGGGTTACAACTTTGGACAATAATGAAAATACATGTCTGTTGACATTTTTATATAGGGCTCGCGATGCTATAAAGATTACTAAACGTGTGCTATGCCTTATAGTATTTTAAATGTGTCAAGATACAAGCCAAGTTTATTATTAGTGTAATTCCCTTACTTGTCCAGCTACTAAAAAAAATCTTAAACTGTCCCGAGACGCTGACCCATAGATGCAAAAAGTTACTTTAAAATTAAAATAATATTTGTTTAAAATTAAATTAATATTTGTTTTTTTTGCGCACGTACCTTTAAATTCATTATTGCTCAAATTTCTCGTTACCCTGTATAGACTTTCTTATTTGTATATTGTCGTAGAAGCATCCACGCTATATAATTATCAGGAACTAAACCTGGAAGACCACGAACAGCTCACACACCAAAATTGGCAGAAATTGTTTTTGTAACAGGGTTATCGAGCGGTTATTTATAATATTTAAAATTATTTATTTATTTGAGACATAGCGGGCAGCCCTATTACAATACTGAAATTAACTAAGATATGATAAGTAAAATCAAAGGTACTCTGTAGGCTTCTACGTAAATTATAATTTACAATGTTATCAAACATAATTCTTAGTAAAAATTTAATTAAACATATTATCCCACTAATTCTACGACCACTTATATCTCGAACAACAGCAAACATGGTATCTTCTTCTTGAATAGATTTATTTTAACCAGCAAGTGGTATATTTAAATGAAAGATTTGGTTTTTAAAAACAACTTAAAAATCTATTAAAAAAAATAAGGATGTGAACTATTGTACAAAAATAATACTTTAAACTAATAACAAAAAAAGTATTTAAATCTAGAAAATGACGAAATTTAGTTAAAATCTCCAACCTTAGTGCAAAAGAACGGAAAACCAAAATTCTTAAATAAACCGTAAATTTAACTTTTGAAAATAAGTTACTCCTCAAATAAATCATAGATTGAAAATAAATTATCTTTGATAATCCCTCAACTTTAATAACCCACTGTAGACGAAAAGCCCCATAAACCACCACAAAAGAAGAATTTAAATTAAACTGTAAGAAACGGAACGCTGACACGAACTGAATCTTGTTTTAGAAAACAGAAAAAAAGTCGGCACCTAAATTGACAAGAACTGCCTCTCGTTCGCTGAAATGCATTGCGTCGTCATAGACGCACCCTAATCCCTTAATTAATAAATACTTCATAGGTGTCGCGTAGAGTTCTATGTATGTAATTGAAAAGATGATAACATTTCCGTCTAAATAGGATAATGGCCCCTTCTATATAAATATCCAAAACTTAAACTAACTTATCTGGTTCAAAAACACCACGGCGAAAAAAAAAAGAAAGGCAAAGAAAAACCCTCTTAGCCAATCTTTTCAGAAGGGAAACAATGCTTTCCAAAAAAAACATGGAGTTTTTGAAACGCTTTCTATTATAAAATATTCTTTTGTATTTTTAGCATAGTAAGTTGACAATTTATTATAATTGAATTAAACCAAATAAAATGTTTCAATTATTATTAGCATCAACTTAAATGAAAGCTTTCTACGCCGCAGGTCCGTATGGGACCATGAACTCTCGAAAGAAAGGCATGGACGATAACCCCTTGAGAAGGTTTATCTTTTCATAAAACTGTCTATACAGTCTAGAAGATATCGTTTGAGGTAAATGATATTTATTATTTTGTTTAGATTTTAAAAACTCTCAAAACTAATATTAGATAGCTTTACTTTAACGACTTCTTTGAAATACTCATGTTTAGCATTTGTCATGAGAAAAAAATAAATTAAGAATTAATATACTCTGTTCAGAGCTGGGCAAGCTACTATTAAAAAAGAGTTAGCTACAAGCTACAAGCTACTTTTAAATACAAGTAATTAAGCTACTCGGTAGCTTAACTACTTCAATTTTAAAGTAGCTAATCTACAAGTAGCTGAGCTACAAGCTACTTATTTATAAGTTATTTTTTAAGTTACTTTTGGTTTTTCTATTTAGTTTTTATTAAAAAGTTTGAGGTGCTATTCGATGGACCCTTTATATATATCTCGATAAGTTTACATAATTGACATTTAGCGTCAATATTTTTCCCCACTGTTTTAACAAACAAAAAAATCTTACATCAAACAGAGCATGGGTCTTAAACTTTTCATTCTCGTCGATATTAGCTGTGCATTCTGGGGTTTTACTAAAAGAAAATAGAAAGTGTTTTAATTTATTTTGTTAGAAAGGCTTCATCGGTCGTTGACCTTATAATTCTTTAAGGTTATTACCTTCCACTAGCTTGTGACTCTATATTATCCAGTTTTGGCTGCCTATTTCTGGAAGGAACGTTAAAAAATCCTCTTGAGGATATTTTTATTTTCTGGTCGGTATTCCGGGTCATTATCACTTTCATTTGAAAATATCTGTGCTCAGAATTTTCACTAAGAAATTTTTTCAAGACCTTGCAAAAAATGAAATATTTCTTGTCGGTTTCTAGTGGCAAGTCTTTTTTGAACTTTGCAGTTGAGTACAATAAAAAAATGTCTACGAGTGTGCGCAAAGTTTTCAGGACAAAATAATATTCAGATTCAGTTTTTAGAGGTTTTATCCAAATTTAGTCCCTGACCTAACCTAACACTTGCGCAAAGTGTTTTCTTCCTGTACTTAAACCTTCTCCGAACTCCGTTAACTGCTTTTGCGTGAGGGGAGTATCAGTTTGCGCATTTGTTAGGAATATAACAAGAGATTGTATTTTCTTTCTAACTTGTATTTTTCGATTTTTTTAGAAATTTGTCATACAAAATGTACATACATGCATTATCACAAAATCACCAAATACATACAGATATATTAGTCCCATCCCACACCTCACAAGATATAAGTTTAGTAAAAAACATTTTTTGTACGCTATCAATAATTTCCTGAAATCAGAAAAGAAGTTAAATGAAATAATAATTATTGTTTAACTCAACTCAATTTATAGTGATCTTGAATAAAACTACAATAATTTTAAGCACATTTACGTTTTCTCCGTAAAATGCCCAAGAAACTACGAAAAAAAAAATGAGTTAAAAAGAAAACCGTCTTGTTCCCAAAGAGTTATCAAAAAATACCAAATACGTCCAGAGATATAATTATTATAATGTTATTTACAATTCTGAATCCAGAACTAAAGGTAAGATTTTTCACCTTTCAGTTGGTAGAATTATTATCCCCAAAACTCAAAGTTGACATTATTAGGTGCCAATTATAATGTATGTCACTATTCCTGTCATATTTAAAATTGTGGCTTTAGAATTTTGTGCGATTACAGTTGAAGCACAAAATCCGTGGTAGCGGCCATATTTACTTGTTTAAACACATTAGAGGCGCTGTGGTATTTTCCTTCTTCAATATCTTATGCTAGTTAACTTCATCAACAAAAATTGATTCAAAATATGCTTTAATCCTGCTCTACAGTTTTGCCTAAATATGGCACATAGACTAACCTCGCAAAAACACATGAAAATAAATAATTAGCAACCAAGATAATTAGAAACAAAATACCTACACTGAACTGAAAGATCTTACCTTTAATTCTGGCTTTAAATTTTAAATTGATTATAGGTACCAGTTCTAGTAATACCCACAAGGATATGAAACTACAAGAATTTATTTATTTTTTATTTTTACCAAAATGGTAAAATCGTAAAAATTATAAAAACCTCAAAAGCAAGAAAAAACACAAAAATCGGACTCATCCACTCATGCCACTTTTGAACTTTAATTAAATTTTTTTCTAGATTTTTATAACGGCAATTTACGCTCTTAAACCAACCTAATAAAAAGCATATTTCATATTTCCTATATAAAAACAAAACTCTACTTACCTCCAACATTTCTCTCAACAACTAATTGATTTTAACATATAAATTCACGGTAGTACACAGGAAATGCAGCTACCATGAGACAATTTTGAACATAATGATAAACAAAGGGCGACAGCCGACAAAACAAACACGTTCTAACATGATTTCCCTCTGGAGAATAAAAATGCATAGTTTTTAGAATAGCTAGAATCGAATCTCTCGAAATCAGATAACAAATTTTCATAACAATCACATCTAGTCTTCAGAAAATCCGCAAGCTGTCAGTGAAAGCCACTTTCAATACCAATTTTCAATGAACGTATGGGTAGGGATATATGGTAATTACTTAATAGGTCCTTTCTTTCTTCCGCCACATCTGGATTGTGAAACATATCGACATTTTTTGGAAAATGAACTTTCGGGTTTACTGGAAAACGTACCATCAGAATATCGCATCTTGGCAGAATTCACCACCATGGCTAGGGAATACCTCAATGCAGTTTATTTAAATCGATGGATTGGTAGCGGAGTTGAAAAAGCCACTGGATTTTTATTTTTGGGGACACTTAAAATCAATAGTTTATAAAACATCAGTAGAAAACGACGAAGATCTAAAAAATCGAAAAATAGTAGCCTGTGAAATAATAAGAAACACATCAATAATTCTAAAGCGTGTAAGAAACATTCATCTAATTTTTATTCATTATTGACTTAAAATGAAATACCGGCATTTTCAAGTTATTTTATTTATTATATATTATATTATTATTTCGAGTAAAATAACCCTGTATAAAACCTGGTTCTGAAAAATATTTCTTAATTAACATATATTTGTTTTTTACTAACTTTATTATTATTATTATTGCCAGATTTAACCATTTTTTTTACTTCTTCACTGTAGGATTGGACTAGGGCTATACAATTTCAAAACTTTTTATAAAATATCAGTTTTTTTTCGTAAAATCATTAATAAATAAAAAGTTGACAATGATAAGAAATTGACATATATTTACAGACAAAATTAAAATGTGTTAACTAAAATAAATGCTGCAAGTTTTTAAACGGTTTTTCTGGATTTCTAGGGAAATCTGCACTTTTCTTATAACATCCTGATATTATTTGACAATTTAATAATTGCAATAATGCATACAATTTGTATGATTGTATACAAGCCAAATTGTTCGTAATTATCTTTATAATTATTTAATTATTATTAAAATAAATGTTCAGTTTCGTTTATGATGTCTACTGATTCACACTTGTAGAGGTGCATCAATAATTTCATAAAAAAACTAGTCTACTAGCATTTGGTTGCCAACAAATTGCCTTCTTTTTTCGAGAGGACGGACTCCATTCGAACATAAACTCACTCATTTTCTACAGTTTAATGCACCAAAATCTATCATTAATAATAATTACACGTATTATACACTGACATGCAATATCAAAATTAATTTTCTTGACACCGGCGCAATCCTAAGGGAAATTAGTTATATGATATAAAATCCGTTTTTGTGTATAACGTGCTATATATTTGTCTCTTAGATGCCATGATTCTAATTAATTTGTATTATATTAAATTGAATTACTTAATAGGTTGTGGACATTATATGTCTTAATATAAGACACATATCATTAGACGATAGAGTTAAAAGTTAAAATTTGGGTGGTGGCCCAGTGAACGTAAAAATGGTATTTGGAAGGCTAGTTTAAATATATAAAAGTCGATTGAATTTTTTTTAGAGCACATATAAAGTGAACTTGGTCTCTACAAAGGTGTTCAAGATGTACAAAGTAAGTGACGAGACTCATCATTTTGGTGAATAAGTTTATTGGGTTGGTGTTAGTCGATGATTTGTATTTATATTGGGGCGGTCAGTTTAAAATACAATATTTAAGTAAGACTATAATTCTATTACCGTTTATATTCTTCTAGAGGGTAGGAATATGTAGCAAATCAAAATGCTATTTTACAGAAAAAAATGGGTTTATTTCCAAATTCGCTTTTTTATTTCGACATCCTAAATGATTAATGGACAAAGTTTTTTGATTTTTTCACAACTTATGTTAAGATATACTTAGGTACTTTTTGTGAATTGTGAAGAAGTCAAAAAACTTCCTTATAGTAGTGAGCAGTTTGCAATCGTATACCCATTCCTGCATGTTTTGTCTTGTATATCAATTCTTCTTATCGAACGAGAGGGTAAGGTAAATTAAAGGCAAAACAATGAAATATAAACAAATGATTAAATGAAAATAATATGTAAAAATAAAAAAAAAAAAATTAAACAATTCTATTTATTAAACATAACACAAATGTTAAATATCCTAATATTTGGCTGAAATATGCTCTAGATCAAAAATGTTGAGTTTCGAGAATTAAGAAGCCCATGATATATCGCTGTAAATAAAAAACTAAAACATTTTCATTATTCGTCACAACTTATTTATAGTTTGTACATCTATTTTGCCTTTTGCGAAGATTTGGCTTTCTTGTTCATACAAAACATTATATAGGTAATAATAATGACAAAGTGCTCAAAAGGCGCAATACATATTTTCTTATATCAGAAATATTCTAAATACTTAGTTTTCTTACAGATTTACAATGACCTAGTTAATACAAGCTCTTTGTATTTGAAAGTATATAATAATTACTTAATTAACAACTTCTATGTCGTGTATACATTTATTTATTTTCATATTGGTACATTTTAATTGCTTGCAGGTATTCGCTATTTGCGCAGTTTTGGTAGCCGTCAGCGCCGCTCCAGCTGACCATCAAGCCACTTCATTTGTTTCATTCAACGACAATCATAACTCGGTACACCACATCCAGTCAGCTCCATCCGATTTTAAGTATGTTGCACCACCAGCTGTACACTATGCTAATTCAGCTGCATCAGCGCACGCTGCTCCTGTTGTTGCCAAAGTAGCCCTTCCCGTCCTGCCTAAGGTTGCTGCTCCAGTTGCTTCTTCATATTACAGTGCACCGGCTCCCAAATATGCTGCACCAGTTGTGTTGAAAGCAGCTATTCCTGTAGTAGCTAAGCAAGTTGTTGCCCCAGTTGCTAAATATGCCGTTGCTCCAGTTTATGCTTCAAAAGAAGAAGAATATGGTCCAGCTAAATACGAATTCGCTTACGTCGTTGAAGACCCACATACCGGTGACTACCATTCTCAACAAGAACAACGTGATGGCCACCATGTTGTAGGACAATACTCTCTACACGAAGCCGATGGTACTGTAAGAATTGTCAAATATTCTGATGAAGGACACGGATTCAATGTTGTTGTAGAAAGACAAGGACATCCTACTGAAGCTCCGGCCTACAAAAAAGTAGTAGCTGTTGCTGCACCTCAGTATTCAAGTCATTATTAAGATGTTCCATTTGAAAATTTCTATGTTTGTATATAGTCGTTAGCTAAATTAGCTAGATATTGTCCTTATTTATTTATTAGAATTATTTATTTTACAAATAAATGTTGCATATGTTATCCAATTTTTTATTTTACCTATATTTAGGTTTAGTTGATTTACGTATTGTTATCGGTTTAACGATATGTACTGGCAGGCGACTATTACAATTACATGCCTAAAAATGTCTACAAGAATTACGGAATGCTGCTGCGCATTTAAGAACAGAGGGAGAAGGTATTATAGGCGATGAAATTTGGACCTACGTGAACCTTCTTTTATAATCACTTTAAACAGATACTGAAGGCCAGAGTTTTAGATGCATAGTACCATTACTTTGTGCCGTCGGTTTTGTTGTAATAAACTCACTTCGAATGACTAAGCAAGGTGTCTGTCATCTCCATCAACGGTGTTCAAGTTCCAAACAATATTCATATACCGTCAATCATTCAAATACTAGGTGTTTCATTTAATTTCGATAATTATTTACAATTGATCAAAATCAGAGCCCTTCCTAGCGATTATGCCGCCCTGGGTAAAATAGAGGACTGCTGCTATTTTCTCAAGGCGTTTGACCTTTTAATAATATCAGGTAGCTGTAGTTTGTAAAGGGAATTTAGGAAACTTGAAATTGTATTTAAAACAATTAAATGAGTTTAGTATCTAACTTTTTGCTATAGTAACATTGATTTCATTAGCCAATTCCATTATATAAATAATGATTTGCTTAAAGATGTTCATAATCTTTTGGTTGTATAAATATGTTAATAGGAATACTTTAACTAGGCAGCTGCTTCAGCTTTTAATGATATCAATATTTGAGTTTTCATAAATGGGTCCCACACACTTCGGTTATATGAACGGCTTTAACCTTATAATTAATAACGTGCGAAAACATAGTACGTATTATTTCAAAACACGTACAATTGTATAATGTCGCTTTTACACATCTATAAATGTATTTTTATATTAGAGGTCAAAAAGTTTAATTTTTTTAATGAAATGCCCGGTACATCATGCTTTTCATATACTGTTTCTGATTACAAATCTCAGGCTTGAGACGTTTTTTTCTAAAGGTGCTTCCTTTATTTGCATTTGGATTGATTTATTTATAATTCAATTCCAATTCTTAATATACTTCTGTCTCTCTGTATAGGCTTTATTTTTCACAAAACTCTGTTACACTTGTTTTTGACAATATAATTTCAAAATACTGGAATGGATATCATAGTACACTGTCAGTTTTAACAGTACAGTTTGACCCCTACTGTTAAAATCTTGGAAAATATCCCAAATGTGTGGGGCCCATAAGATTATTATTCATCTATCAGTAGTATTTATGCAGTTAGCCAGTTCTTTTGGATTATTATCTGCCATTCCTCGGACTCTTAAAGGGTATTCAAAACGCAATTTAATAGAGCAGGAGCTTTTAACCCAAAACTTAGTGAATGAAGAGTGCAGTTTTGACTAAGTATACACTTTCAACCGATTTCAGGAAACAGGGCAACTTATCACATATTCGATGATTAGCACCTCAGCAACCATTGGAATGTCAATCTGGTGTATGCAAGTGGCGATTCTGTAAGAAGAAGGCTCCATAATTATAATTTAAGTCCCCACTAAACATTTAGTAGCCGGATCGGTATTAACAAGAGGGACCTCTTGTTAAGGAGGTAGACTTCAGTAGGACCCAGATCATATAAATTGGATGGAAGGTGACTGGGTCAGAGTTGTATTGTTTTGTATGATTCAGGTATAATAGGGTACAAATGTGAAAGAGGGCAATATGCTCAAAAAAAAATACTTTCTAGAGAGAGGATCAGTTATGGTGTTATCTTTGTAAGAATAGACAGATTCGGGTTTTATTTGAGAACAAGTTGTAGACTGTTCAAGGATATACTGTCTACATAAATCCATTTTAATGAATTTAATTTCTGTTTATGCAGGATAATGCGCGCCCTCATTTTGTGCAGATGTGTCTATCCTCTTATGTTTTGTAATTTTAAATCTATTATGATATTATATACGTTTTAAAAGTTACTTTTTTCTGTCTTGCCATAATAAGCGAAATTACTGCTCTCCAAATTTGCCGCCCCGGGTAAATGCCCGGCTTGTCCTACTTTAGAGCGGGCCCTGAAAATAGTGGGTGTGTCGGTTCATGCTGCATTTGCTTTAGCCGCAGTGAACTTAAAGCATTGTTTTTTTGTTAGTGTCATGCCTGGTTTGAAGACTGATATGAAGCAATGTAAGGGAAGCAAGCATAAGTGCCGGTTCACATGGAGCGAATGGTAAGTTCTGATCGCGGACCAACAGCGCTGATGGCTCGACGTGCCTTCCTTCAGATGCAATCAGCACGTAGAGGTATGAAAATGTATCTTCACAATAAACAGACCATTATTTTAATAAATGGAAATCCGTATTGTCGGAAAATCATTTACTTTTAAACATTGCGTCATTTTAACCAGCTTACTAGGCTAATAAAATAATATTATTAGTTTCTTATTTTATTACTTTAATGAACGGTTTTATGAAACAGATAATTAATAGCTATACCTCATTTCAAAAAAGTAGTCTGCGTAAATAGTTTAAAGTTTGCATATTATGGTAAAATCCAATACAACCATTTAAGAAGTTCTCAGTGAATCATAAAACAACATATTAAAAAAATATTTAAAACGTAACTATGTCATGAGTCTTTGTTTTGCTAAAACGTAAGCATTTTTTACTATTATTTGGTTAAACAAGGAAATATTATTTTCGTTTTGTCGTCAATTCTATGGAGTTTTCCGCTATTTGTTTTGAATAACAACTACCCAGGAATAACTACGAGGAGGTGGCTGTATATTGAGCACCATGCATCGGCGGCACAGCCACTCGTTTTTAGGGTTATTTTATTTTACTAATGAAGTAGTGATATTCTTTTTTAAGCGGTATCCTATATCATTATAAAGAAAACCGCTGATTTGGTTTTTTTTTAAAGAACGTAAAATTTATCTCAATATGTAACTTTAAGCTATTTACATAGACTCAAGATTTAATTCTACAAACCTCAATTTTTACAGGAATGATAAGGGAGTTAAACCACAACTTTTGAAACCTACCCCGTTAAGCAAATCAAAAATTCACTTTTTTCGATTCACTCTAATCTATATTTTCCCCACTTTTGGAAATCTACTTACTTCAGTTCTCCTTGAAAAATACTTTCAACATACTTCATTTTAAAAGTGGTATTATGCCTTTCCATAAAACTCATAACTTCAACCAGAACTAATTCTGCTGATTTAATTCAGAATGGCACAGTATAACAATATTTCTCTTTAGCGTCATTTCACCAACAAGGTATTTGGTGCAAGGATTTTTTTTTTAATTAAAACTTTGAAGTTGCTCCTATTTAGTTGTGTCATCTTTATATGGTATTTCGTTGGCCATTGAATACAATATTTTTTTTCTCCAAAAACCATTTGCTAGTTTTTAAACTTCCTAGAATGGTAACTAGAGTTGTCCATAACGGTAACCGACTAAGGAGGAATAAGGCACAGCATCTGCTATATATTTCTCGAAAACATCTAGCTTCATATTTTCGTCACAATAACTTGTTTTATCTGACAGAAATGTTAGTACACCACCTTCTCTCAAGTCATTTTCACTACCAATATGTGTGATTAATCTGGAACATTGTTTATATTTCTAGGGGAAATACTATTAAACTATCCAGAACACATACATATATTTTTTTTAAATATTCGTTGTCATCAAGGCTCCAAATTATATATTTGCCAACAGAACAAAATATTGAGAGGGGGTAACAATAAGGTTTAACATAGATAATATTATTTCTCTGAAATAGAAAGCAGGCACAACGCCTGTGGAATATGCGAATCAGGGTTAAAATACATGATTAGTTTACCTTTTTGAAACGCACTTAATAATATTATTTTTCTAGGCTTAATAAGATTGGCTAATATTTTTATTAATTTTATGAAACAGGTCCCGGGTTCTCCTACGCAACCGACCATCACCATACATGTGAAATAGCTCATATATACATGTTGCTCTTGAGGCCGCTATCGAATCTGTACATTTATTTACACATACGATTCTATCTTATTCGCCCTTATAAGCTATTCTGAATTTATTAATAAAGTTGAAAAAATTCAATACTTTATTGAAACATTTGTATCTTCTCTTAGAAAACAGATATTGACTTAATTTAAAAACATTTTGTTAAGAAAAGGCCAATCAAACCATAATGCAGCTAAATTTTACCGCACAATTTATCTAAGGGGCCGTAAGAAACTAAGAAGAAAAAAGTAAGTTTTAATTTTTTCTGTCAATCAAGCCAACAGTATTTTCTGAGTATAATATAGGTAAGATATAAAAAATTAAATCCATGGTACTCTGTAGGATTCTTCGTAGATTATAATTTACAATTTTATCAAATATATTTGTTACTAATATCTTATGTCACCAACTCAGCAACCTCTTGTCTTGATAAACAGCAAATTGCAACAATGATGGTATCTTCTTTTTGTGTTCAATTATTGTAATGAACAGATGATTTGGGGTTAGTTTATTCAAATAAAAGATTTTCATTTTTAAAATCAGTTAATAAAACAATGAAAATAAATAAACAACTGAACAAACATAATGCTTAAAATGAATTACAAAGGGATGATTAAACCTAAATTAAAATCTAGAAAAAGACGGAATTACATAAGGTAACAATCGTAAAATAAAACAGAAAAAAATTTTTTTAATTAGACTAAAATATATGAAAACTCAGAAATCATGTAAATTATTCCCCAAATAAATTACTAGAAACCGGAAACCACGACAAGAAACTAGTTCAACTAATATTAACACTCGAATTATATTACAGACTCACTCTACATTTCTTCCTTCAAATCAAACGTTATTTTTTTTGAAACTAATAAACCCAGCTCTGGCATTTTTATTGGTCATACAAAATGTACCTAACCCGTGGCAACTATTTACTTTAAAACTACCTAAGTGACCCTAGGATTAAAAAAATTGCAATTTCTCTTATTTCATAAATCTAATAAAATTTATATAATTTTTAAATAAACCTAACATTAACTTACCAACAACTGCTTTTTGATAAACACACACAAAAACTAACAATAACAATAATCTTTTAAGATCTTAATTATGAAAAAAAAAATAAAAACGTCTATTTGTCAATAATTGTTGTCTAAAATACAATGTCAATGCATTTTTAAACAAATGAACTAACTATTTAATTATTATTGTCTAATCTTTGATCCAAATAATTTGTTTCGATTACGTTATTTAGTAAAACTATACAATGGGACTACACGCACCATTACCATATGATAAAAATAGACTTCAGGGAATATAATTTCTTTCGAATCTTGTCATATTGTTTATCTAGTGAACTGTATAGGGTTATATGGTTTTCTGGAAAAGGGCGAAGATAAAATTTTAAAATATTTACGTTTGGGAAGTCCTTAGTTTCTCAGAAGATTATTTTATACCTTTTTCTTCAAAGATTTATATCTGTTAATATATCGAACTCTACTGATTAAAAATAGAAAATAATGTTTTCAGAGTAAATTACAGACATTTGGCGTTATAGTGTTACAAGAAGATAGTCCCTCCAAGTAGTAAATGCTTGACATTAAATTAATGCGATTTAGTTAAACTTAACTTCGTCTTAGCTCATAATAAGTCAGATATGGGCCTTTAAATTTTCAACAGATTTTGGTTTGTTTTCTTTGAAGAGGGAAATAATACAATTCTTAATTCTGAAAAACTACATAGAGGGCGTGTTATATTATTCTTGCATTTAAAATATATTAACATAAACATATATGATCAGTACCTTATAAATATCATATGGAAAATAATATAATTAAGGGCTACGTTTAATTCTAGTCGTACACTTAAATAAATCATCCAATGACCGTCAAAAAACATTTTTAGATCTAATCAGGGACTAGCTCATAAGAAAGAAGGAAATTGACAAAACATTAGTAGAATGTATTGATAAACAATTATTGTTTGTAACAATTACCATGAAAGTCAGATCAATGGAAGGACTTTGAAATCTTGGCGGGAGTGTTGCAGGGTGAATCACTAAGTCCTTTACACTTCTCCTTATTTCTGTAAGACTTCGAACACTTCTTTAAAGATAACGGTGCGGGAGGAATTAAATCGATGGCACTCACTCTGTGATTCTCTTGCTCTATGCTGACGATTTGGTGTGGTTGAGCGACTCCGAAATTGATATGCAACGACTACTAAATTTTTTATTCTTATCCACTAAAAAAAAATCATATTCAGGCTAACTCTTTAAAGGCGAGTGTTATGTGTTTTAGGTGTGGAGGTCATGGGTCAAGTTTTTCTTTTTATAAACAAGATTCTTAGTTCTACTGCTTAACTAAAAACTTGATTAAGATATAAACAGTCGTTTACATGTATATTGCACACCGTACAAAATTCTTCACTATTAAAGATATGAGAAGCCTTTGTACAAGAACTTACAAACAAATTTTGTGCTTAGACGGATTTGCGCGATAATTCGGGTTGTAGAAACAGAAATATTGTTAAACATTAAGTAATTGGCCGAACATTACGGATCCTGAGGCTTGTTGACACTTTATTACAGATTGTTCCGCCATATCTCGTAAAAGTGCAGATGTAGAAAAGCGTACTCCAAGATAAGTGTAAGATGATGCAACCTCAATTTTCTCACCACCAATGTTAGAATTTTCTGTAATTCTTAAAGGAACAATAAATGAATGAAACTGAATGATGAACAATTACCATTAATTAACAAATCGCAGGTACAGAACAGTCCTTTCTAAACCTAAAGCTAAAACACGACATCTAATAAAAAAATGTTTTCACAGAACAGAAACAAATACACCAAATAAAAAAGAAAACTATCGACAAATAAAGCGTGATTAATGCATCATGCATTAATTGGTTTATTTAAAATATGCAATATGATCCAGTAAACATGGGGTTAGGGACGTGATAAAAGCAAAAGTGCACTATTCTTTTTTACAAATGGCACCTCTTATGGGACTGTTTAAGAATGTGCAGAGTGCTCCCACGTAGGCCGTCTGATTCACAAAAAGATGACCAAAAAAACAGTTTTTGTCCAATATGTTGCAGATAATACAAAATTGTTTTTCTAAAAAATGTAGGGCAGATCACCACTTACAAAAAAGTTATAATGATTTTTTTGGAAATGTAGTATTTTTCGAGATAAATTATTCAAAGTCATCATTGATTTTCGGACCAAGAAAAAAAATCTCGAATTTTTTAGCAAGCACGGGGACAAATTTTGCAACTCGAGTAAAAATTAATTTTTATTTACAGTTCAAAATGCGTTTGAAAGAAGACATCCGTGGCTACAAAACATAACATAACCTGAAAAACTATTTTTTAACTGCACTGCAGAAAATAAAACACGAATACTTTTTTTAGGTAATAATTTGCCCCACATTTTTTTAATTAAAAAATTTTGCTCTATCTGCGATAATTTTTAAGATATTGGCAAACAACCTTTTTTCTGCCTTAAACAACCGCTCGAGAGGTTCTATTCGTGAAAAAAACGTAAACAATTATATTATTCCTAGACAAAAGTAGATTTATTTTTGGAGATAAACAAGCTGGAAAGTATAAAAAATTTATTTGCAAAGAACAGTATATTGCTTACACAAAAATATTGCTATGGACAAAGATAATTTTGAAATTTAAATGAAAATAGGTATCTACGGGTTTTTAGATATAAGGAATTAAAATTTGATGTTAATTTGTAGGTATACACGTACTTTTATTTTTTGAACGTGCTTGCATGGTTTTTTCAAGGTACTCTATTTCTATTTTGATTTTTATGTAAAAAAGGTGCATATTGATATAAATTTGTAATTGTATTTTGCATTGTAATAAATAGGTGGATATTTATTTAATGATTGAAAGTAATATGTTTGGACACATTTTTGCAAGAACTATAATATAGTACTTGTCTCCCAACTAGTTGACTGTACTGTTAAAGACCTTAAGTCAGAAACAGTTGGTCATCCCAAATATATATTTATTTTTCTACTATATTATAATTTTTGCCGCTATAATCTTTTTCTACTTTTAATTATTGGATCTTGGGTTTACGTTTCCCGACATGTTGCTTTATGCTGCTAGGTGATGTTCCCCTGATAATCACAAATGTCGGTGTTTTGCTCCTGCTGGTGACTCTGGGATGGTTTTTTTTTTAAGTTTGGCGCTCGTCTCTCAACTAGTTGACTGTACTGATGAAGATCTAAGTCAAAAATATGTGTCTACGATGGGTCTAATTTCATTGTACTTTAGCGGCCATCCCAATCATATATATATATATATATATATATATATATATATATATATATATATACATATATACTAATATATAAAAGATTTAGTTGACTGACTGAACGTGATGAGGTCCGCTCCAGCTCAAACGGCTTGAGGTAAAAGGCTGAATTTTGGCATACAGGTTGATTCTAGGGTATAGAGGTTCGATAAGAAGGGATTTTTCAAAACTCAAATTCCAAGAGGGTAAAACCATCCTTTAAATATTACAATATTTTTAATTAAAAAACGGTTGGTTTTTCGAAAAAACGATTGAACACGTGTTTTTTAATTTATTTTTTTACATATCGTAGGATTTTTAAAAAATTCGTACAATGTCTCCAAAGGCGTAAATCCATCCCTTAAATATTATAATATATTTTATTTAAAAAACCGTTAGTTATTCGGAAAACGCTTGAACATAATATGCTTCATTTTTATTTTTTGACATTTTTTAAAAAAATTTAAAAACTGACACAGGGTGTCCAAGGGGCTGAAACCACTCCTTTAATATTATATTTTTTATTTAAAAAACAATTATTCGGAAAAAAACACTTATTTTATTACATAATATAAATTCATACAGTGTTTTTGAAGACATCGGGTCATGACTAATTTTTGCGATCTTTCTCAAACCGTTTGCCGTAGAAAGCTGAGATTGTGCAAACAGCTTGATTTTAGAGTGCAGAGTTTCGAAGAAATTCTTCGAAACTCAGATTTCAAGGGGGTGAATCTACCCCTTAAATGTTTATAGTGGACTCGAAAATTGTCTAAATAAAACTGCTTCTTGGTTTAAAGAACGAGCTATATTAACTCATAGCACAGCATATGAAATAAATCTAGCTTTATTGGAAAAAATTACTGCTCCGCAATTAATACCACTCAAAAGATGTAGTTATAGACCAAGAAAATGCGGTTAATTATCCTGTCGAGTTCCTACACTCTCTAAACCCTTCAGGAATCCGTCCTCATGAGTTAACTTTAAAAGTGATGGCACCAGTGATGCTTATTTGAAATTTAAAACCACCAAAATTGTGTAACGGAACTCGGCTACAGGTTAAAACATTACAAAGCAATGTAATAGTCTACTATTATTTCTGGCCCTGGTCTGCGAGAAACAGTTTTTATACCACGTATCCCTTTAATTCCGTCAGACTATCCTTTTCAGTTTAAATGTGTACAGTATTCTTTAAAGCTTTGTTTCGCGATGACATTTAACAAAGCTCAAGGGCAATCCTTAAGTACAGCTGGAGTAGACTTTCGCTACGATTGTTTTTCCCATGGTCAACTCTATCGTAAGAGTTAAGTTCGCCTAGTAGCTTGGCTATTTTACAGCCAGAGAATGCTACAACAAACGGGGTTTATAAAGAGGTACTCAAATGAGGCGATTTAAGTACCTCTTTACATCCCTTTCATTATAGTCATATACGCGAATGAAAAGTCGCGGGTAGCCGCTAGTATATTATATAGCAATGGCGATGCACCAGCATTGAGAGTTACTTCTCTGCATTAGTTTGTGCAGTTTTAAACCATGTTATCTAAAACTTACATCATGTGATTTAGTGTTCAACTGTGTCGTTCAATACATCAAGTAATTTAAGGTCTACATTCGCGCATTTATGTTGTGTAATGGATTTGTTTTGAAGTCACTTTGAAAGGTACTGAAAAAGAGAATGAGCGTTTTAGAAAGCTAGATCATACAGTAAAGAGTTTCGTACACTAGGCCTCCTGTTTTATTTGACTGCATCCTCACAAAATCGAGAACCAAGAAGGCAAAATTGTTTTTTTACTTTTTTCTTCCGTTTTTTTTCTGCTTTAAAGCATATATATATATATATATATATATATATATATACATATATATAGATTTTGTCTTCTCGGTTCTGGATTTTGTGAGGGTGCAGTCAAATAAAAGAGGAGGCCCAGTGTACGAAACTCTTTATTGTATGATCTAGCTTTCTAGAATGCTTATTCTCTTATTCAGGACCTCTCAAAATTATATATATAGATGCGCTAATGTAGAACTTAAATTACTTGATATTATGGAACGACACAATTAAACACTAATGATATGATTTATTCTTAAGTTTTAGATAACTTGGCTTAAAACTGCACAAACTAATGCAGAGGAGTAACTGTCAGTGCTGGTACGCAGCCGTTGCTATATGATATATTACGATGACCGTTAAAACGCAATGAAAGACCAATCGTATACACATGTTTTTGACTTAAGATCTTTATTAGTACAGTCAATCTGACCAACTGGAGAAACTTTTTCGGTTAAGGATTTTGTGAGGGTGCAGTCAAATAAAAGAGGAGAGACGAAACTCTTTATTGTATGATCTAGCTTTCTAGAATGCTTATTCTCTTATTCAGGACCTCTCAAAATTAGACAAATCTATTATACGAGATAGATGCGCTAATGTAGAACTTAAATTACTTGATTTATGGAACGACACAATTAAACACTAATGATATGATTTATTCTTAAGTTTTAGATAACTTGGCTTAAAACTGCACAAACTAATGCAGAGGAGTAACTGTCAGTGCAGGTACGTAGCCGTTGCTATATGATATATTACGATGACCGTTAAAACGCAATGAAAGACCAATCGTATACACATGTTTTTGACTTAAGATCTTTATTAGTACAGTCAACTAATTGAGAGACGAGGGCAAATAGCGCCAACTTAATAATACCATACAGAGTCACCAAAAGCTGACCAACTGGAGAAACTTTTTCCTGACTTAAGGTCTTTAAAAGTACAGTCAACTAGTGGAGAGACAAGTACTGTTATAGTTCTTGCAGAAATGTGTCAGAATACATTACTTCCATAAATAAATATCCACCTATTTATTAGAAAGCTTTATGAGACACCGTGAAATTTTCTAAATTTTGCTATTTGTATTTTTTTATACTTTCCAGCTTGTTTATCTCTTTAGGCCAAAAAATAAATCTACTTCTGTGTTTTTATTTTTTTTCACGACTAGTATCTATCGAGGGTTTGGTTAAGGCAGAAAAAAGGTTGTTGGCCAATATCTTCCAAATTATCTCAGATAGAGCAAAATTGTTTAATTAAAAAATGTAGGGCAAATTAGGTATTACCTAAGAAAAGATTCATGTTTTTTTTCTGCAGTGGAGTTAAAAAATAGTTTCTGAGGTTATGTTATGTCTTGTAGCCACGTATTCTTCCAAACGCATTTAGAATTGTAAATAAAAATTAATTTTCACGTTATTGCAAAATTTGTCCCCGCGTTTGCTAATAAATTCAAGAATTTTTTTCTCTTAAATTTTGCACCACCTATCCTGAGTAAATACTGCCTTGTCTTACTGGGTGGGGCCATGTTGACTTTCAATTGCGAATCGGCATATTAATCTGTGAGTTTTACACCGTTTTGCACCACAAATTTTAAGTTTTGCACTCCTTCTATAGGGACTGTACCAATACTTGAAACTTGAAACCCAGCCCCTCCCCCACTTGACAAATTTACACTTGCGACCTAGCATATTATTCAGTAAGATTTGCACCACATATTTTAAGTTTTGTACCCCTTCTATAGACACTCTACAAATACCTGAAATTTGAAACATAGCCCCCCCAACTTGATAAATTTACTTTTGTACCCCTTCTTTCGACACTCTACAAATACCTAAAGCTAGTAGGGGGCTAAGTTTCAAATTTCGTGTATTTGTAGACTACCTATAGGGGAAGTGCAAAGTTTAAATTTTATAGTACAAAACTCCCGAATAATATGCCGGGTCGCAAACATCAATTTGTCAAGTGGTGTGGGGGGGTTAGGTTTCAAGTGTTAGGTATTTGTAAAGTGTTTATGGAAGGGGCGCAAAACTTACCGAATAATGCTCGGTCGCAAATGTAAATTTGTCAAGCGGGGGGAAGGGGGAGGGGGGCAAGGTTTCAAAATTGTGTAATGCTTAAAATTTGTGGTGCAAAACTCACCGAATAATATGCTGGGTCGCAAATCTAAATTTATCAACGGAGGGGGGGTCTACATTTCAAATTTCAGGTATTTGTAGATCGAATAATATGATGGGTCGCAAATGTAAATTTGTTAAGCGGGCGGGGCTGGATTTCAAGTTTCACGTATTAGTACAGTCCTTATAGAAGGGGTGCAAAACTTAAAATTTGTGGTGCAAAACTCACTGATTAATATGACAATTCGCAATCGAAAATTAGTCAGCCGTGGGGGGGGGGCACGGTCAACATGGCCCCACCCATTAAGACAAGGCAGTATTTATTCAGGATAGGCGGTGCAAAATTTAAATTTTAGGGTCCAAACGGTACAAAAATAGTGCAAAAGAACCTTTAAACTTTCATATAAAAACTCATTATGGGGGGGCTAACTTAACCGACCTTATCCTAATCCTACAAGCAACGGCCCAAATACAACGACTAAAATACAATAACAGAGGTCAAATATATATTAAACTGAATGTTAATGAAGGTGTGTTGCTGTCGCCAGTGTGATTTAGTAAAATTAATTATGCCACGAGTTAATCGTTGTAGAACCAAATCGGCTATAAACTCACAATATGAATGTAGGTTTGAGATACTATCGCTTTATCAGTCAAACGCGTGCGGCATATGAAATATTCATATGCATATTAGTTTCGACATTTCTTCATAGAACACACAAGTTTAAAAAATCTAATTTACATCTCGTCTGGGTATAATATTGTTTTACTTTTCCAGTCTGCAGTCTGTTTGTTACTAGCGAATTTATAACACTTCGCTTTTATGCTAGGTTGTTTATTTAAAAAAATATTGATACTGCCTGATACAATTATTTCTCTTCAAAATTGCATCATTTTATTTTTTAGTAAGACTTGATTTTAGGGAGAACAAACCTAGGGTGAATCAGAATCAGTAAAACTATTCTTTCGTTTAGATACTTTGACAAGTGAAGTGTTCACTAGGATTTCAGTACGATTTCTAAACCAATAAAAACTATTAATTAAAAAATACCATTGTTAACACAAAACTAAAAAAAAACAATATTTTACGTTTGGGGAGCCAAATCTATAAGAGGGACTATAATGAATACACTAAATAATTTTCTTATGGAGAGCGAAAAAATATAATAACAGCAACTTTAATGAAATGGTAATTTAAAAACGTCAGAAAACGCTTTTAAGTTTAATATTTTAAAAAGCTATCGACGAAAAAATCCTCTTAAAATGTCATTTAGTTAAAGATATATTGTAAAATAAAATAAATCAAAAAAAACTTCTAAAGTGCAATGACGCCTTACGCCTCAAGAAAATAATTTTTAAAAATTCTGTGTTTATATAACTTTAATTATTTTTTACTTTTCAGTTCAATAGTTAAAAGTTAAATAAAAGCTTTTTAAAAAAATATTTTTTACATTTATTTTATTTTGTACTTTTTAGCATTATTTTTACGCACTCTGTATAAAACATTCACGATTGG
This sequence comes from Kuschelorhynchus macadamiae, assembly GCA_030620095.1. Taxonomy (NCBI): domain Eukaryota; kingdom Metazoa; phylum Arthropoda; class Insecta; order Coleoptera; family Curculionidae; genus Kuschelorhynchus; species Kuschelorhynchus macadamiae. Next base: position 503,163 of record JAUTXW010004475.1, on the reverse strand, counting down.
ACACAATAATATTGTATTGTCATCGAGTTTATATATGTATACCAAATTTCAGTCAAATCCGATAACGGTACCTGTTTTGTACTTTTAGCAGTATTTTTAACTCACCCTGTATAAGAAAGACCTTCACGATTGGGGACCAAAATATTGTATTGTCATTGGGTTTGTGTAGGTATACCAAATTTCCAATTCCCATAACGGGATTTGCTTCAAAAGTTACTTGCAAAATTTGATCCAAACATACATGCTAACTAACTAACAATACAAGTGCAGTTAAATAAAATTTTTTAAAAAGTAAATATACATTCCACATTTTGACACCCTTAAGGGTAGAATTTCAAAAAACCAGAAACTTTTTAGAATTACATTTGGTTGACGAAATACCTTAAAAAATAAAAACACGTACCACCTCAGCAAGGGTAGCATATCAACAAATTCCAGAAATTTTTGTTGAAAAAATATTTTTAACAGCCGTTGACAAAATAATCACCTTAAAACTTTTATTTAGTTTAATAGGCAATGTAAAAAATGTAAAAACACATTTTACTCCTTTTACCCTCCTTAGGAGCGAATTTCAAACAAAATTTTCTCTTATGTTGTACATCACAATCCCAAATTTGATTTATCTAGAAATTGGTTGTTAGGTAATTATTTTTGAACCCCATTGATGAAGAATTATTTTAACACAACATTTAATTGAAGAGATATGGTAAAAAAGTTAAAATACTTTGACTCCTTTAAGAGTGTAAATTCAAAAAATCCAGAAATTGGTTTTTAGATAATTTTATTTTTGAAAATTTTATTGTAAAAAGAAAACAAAAACACATTTCACCCCCTTTTCGCCTTCTTAGTGTGATCAGGCAGCAAAGTTCTCTTTAATAAAAAAAGTATAGATGAATAGACTGACTAGAACACCTTGTAAATAAGAAAGTACAATGCTTAGCTCCCACCTTTTTAAGAACATTTCAGTAGTGAATCTTTGTCCCTCTAAGAAGATTTAATTATTTGTATCGAAAAGCTGCCCGTCGAGTCATCGGAGGAACGTACTTTCCTCCTTCCTCAGTTAGATTTACGGAATAACTATTAAATAATTGGGAAAAATGTTAAACAAAGACACTCGAAACGTACAATTAAGGACAGTAACACTGAAAATAACTCCACGCGGCAGCATGCATCTACACTGCTGGACACAGCAAACGGGAGCGGATTTTTAGGTAACATTTAAATTTGAATATTTTTAAAACAAGAAGAGATATTGAGATGTGGTTTTCAGCTATATTTTGCAAATTGTACTGCATATTAAGGTGCGTACTCACTTAGCGAACAAGAATGCACGGACAACACCGCACGTATACGGTGTAAACGTGCGTTCGTTTTTAATTCCTGCGAAACAACGGACTGTCGTAAAGCGGGCGAACAACATCATACGCATACGTTCAGTCCGTGCCATGCGCACTCGCATAAGAGGCGCGCGTCTCAATGGCAAACATTTGACAAATGAAATATGTTATATTTAATTTGTCTTCATTGTCAAATTAATTTTGAATTTTCAGTTGAAAAATAAGTACTGTATATTCATATTCCTTAGAAATCCAAAGATATAAAATTCGTCTGTGTTTTTAGTGAATCATTTTCAACGTAATTTTATAAAATCTAGTTGCTAGTGTAGTGAAGTGAGTGATATTTTCCATTTTCTTGAAATTGCGGATATTAAATTGGATTCAAAATGTATTCCAGGCAAGAAAAATGAAACTATTGAAAGTTTTAATTAAGAACCCAACATTCCATCATTTCAGAAGACCCCAAAAAGAAATTTTTCAATTTATTTGTTAACAACGCGCTCGATTTTAAATTGCAATAGATAAGTTTTAAAGCAAGTAAAAACAATATTTATGTAAAACAGTGAAATATTTCGCTGAGACGTAATTACATTAAAAATAAGAATACAAATAATTATTTAGGAATTTAAGTTTTGATGTTTCATGTTGAATTTTATTCCATTACAAATAGATGCAATTATCAAAATTTGTATGTGTGTTTTGTCTTATAACTGCCAAAATATATTGTTTTTACTGTATTAAATAAATAAATAATTTATAACCATTATATTGTACTAATTTCTCTTCAATAAATGCTTGTCTTAATTATTTTGTTTTACTTTGAGCGGCATCCTGTATATTTTAAAAAAGATATCAATAACTAGATGTTTTTTTAAGAAATGCGGTGGCATATTTCAAGGAGTCATTAGTTAACTTCTAACATCTATTTGAATACAAACAGAATCAAGTCCTAACCAGTGGCGTAGCCGTTTCTTAGGGAAGGGGGGGAAGTTTGAAGTAAGGCAACGGTAAATATATAAAATGGCAGAGAGCCCTTTCGTAGCTACGCCACTGGTGCTAACTTATTTACTCTACAGGAAGAAAATACGAACAGGAATATGGAACTCAGTAATACGCGCCTTTGATACCAAATTTAATTGCAAAACATATAAATGAAGCTACCTGCATACAATTTTTATTCGTTTTAATTCTTCCGATATCGAATTTTTGCGGATACCGATTTTACCTAATGACATTTTTATGATAAGCAACTTCTTTGCAGGCCATTTCAATTGATACCACAAAAAAGTAGTTGTTTATCCTTTTTTAACACGTATACAGCCTACTTAAAATTTCTATATACATGCGTCTTTCTCTAGTTATTGCATTTCATCAAACCGATGTTAATAAAAATTGGTATGAAATAAATGCCATATACAAAAATCTGTTTAAATATTTAATATATTAATTCTTATTAAAATGAAATTGCTTCAAACTGGATCGCATTAAATTAATATCTATACAGAAAACATTAGAATGCAATAACGAATTTGTGGAGATTAATTTATTTCAACCGTATGAAGGCAAATCTGATTTAAGAAGTCATGTAATAGAAAAAATTAATTTATTTTTATCGCATATCAAAAAAAATTTAAAGGATCTTTTACGATATCATTTTTTCTGGACAACAAGAGCAGAAATCTGTAATTTTTTAATACCCGTATTTCTGACTAAGCATGCGTTCGAAGATGTAAAGTGCATCTAAAATTAACCGACTGTGTTGTGTGAAAAACATATTCGTAGGTAATCAATGACAGTTAAAACGTGATTAATTGTTGTTCGATTGGGAATACTTAGTTATTAAATCATTGGGGAATACGATATACACTATATTTAAAATGCGACCACGTACAAAATTACAGATCATAATAAAAAAAGTTAAAACGAACGTATCTAGCTCCAACATCCTATTCCAAAACAAGCTATTCTACAATCCTTTGATGATTTTCTGGCCTAATCTACAATCAGTCATATATGGTAGAGCAATAACAACGATTTTTGACTTAGTGCTTTACCAGAATAAAGAAAACAAGGTTTTGAATTTCCCAGCTATAATTCACAGATTACCACACACTGTAATTTGTAATAGCAAATTGCAATTTCTATTGGAAGCTGTGTGCCGGCGACATGCTCTTTTGGAGGTTTTTTTGGCTTCTTAAACGTGATTTAAAGTAGGCTGACCACATTTTTTTTAAATGAAAACAGTACATTTTGACGAAATGTAAAAATAGGTACCAGGTACTATTTTTAGTTCTTACATTGTGGTACTCACGCACATATTATGGATGTAAACCAGGGCAAAATATGTGTTTTATAGGTCATAAAAACCGATTGATGGTTGTGTCTTGTATTAGATTTAATGCTTCCACATCTAACTGTAATAACGGTAAATATTCAAAGCAACGTGTACTCTTCTTGTCATGTAGAGATTCTTGAGAATCTTGCGATACGAATCCACGACATGGTGATTTCTGTCTGGATTCAAACCTGGAATAATATTTATATGTACCTACATATAGTATATGTTGAACCTAAGTACAGGGTGTTACTAAAAGTCATAATATAATTATGAATAAAAGTTCCTATAGACATGTGCAGAAATGCTTCGTTTTCGAGATACAGGGTGTCGAAGATGTTGTTTTTTTAGTTTATATAATGCACCTTTTAAACTTTTAGAGACAATTTATTAAAATTTGATACACTGTGAATTGTAACCCATACTTATCTACGAAAACAGTATGTACACTCAGATTGAAAATCAAGTTAATGTGTTTTAAATACGAAACTGTATTTTTTATTTAATTATTAAGAAAAGTTCGACCTGCCAAAACTAACGATGTATCATACTTAATGTTTGAACAGTAGATTTAAGATTTTTCCATAAAATACAATGTGTTAGAGAGGCACAGAAATCCAGAATCTCGCCAAATTCACAAAGGAAAATTTTAAGTACCCTAAATCAATGAGTTCATTACATCATCGGTTTTTAGAAATCAAGGGCTTTTAAAAAACAAAATAAAATATGCAGGTCTATTTAAAAAAAAATGATCTGACCGCGAAGAAGAAACGTCGGATTTTAAATCTATGTGCACCATCTTGTTGATAGTGAAAAGTAGCTATAAAGATATAAAATTTATTTTGTGATATCTCTTCAAATGCAGCCTGAAAAAAATAAAATGTATATAGTTGATTTTTCGGTATTTTACGTACCTCTATCCTCGGAGGTAGTCAGAATTGTCTAACTTTGTCAACTATTTATTATTCGATGTTAAATTGCACAACTTTGCCCTATTTTACCCGACATTGTATCTCTTACAGTTTCCAAGATCTCAATACTTGTACCTCGAATTTGTAACACCCTGTATATGTTTGCGTGTTTTGATTCATTGGGACCATTCCGGTATACTACCTCAATGGTTGAGATATTCCAAGTACAACCATACGTAATTCTCACATTGAATGCTATTTTTTAATTAATTTTTATTTCTCAATCTAGAGTGCTGTGATTTGGCAAAAACTACTAACTTATCTCCAAGAAGCCTGAAAAAAATAAAATTATCTGTCTATTCACTAAACATCTTTTATGCCCATTTTAATATTAGTTAAACGATTTTTTTAAAAAATCGTTTTTTTTTAATGTCGCTCTTCGGGTTAGCCTTTGCGAGTAATATATAATGATACTCCACAACAATATGCAGTATTTTAAAAAATCGGCAAATAAAGGCATAATATGCATTTAAGCCTAAGCAATTTCTAGTCACCCTGATATATGGAGGTTCTGTTTTGACACGTCATGGTTGAAGTTACAATATCATAGTAAATCAAAATAACAAACAAATATAGGGCGTCCCATTTAAAAAACAAAAGTTAATAAGTTAATAAGTAAAAACCCAAAGTGGAGGTGCTACAGATAGAACGTTTAAACACGCATTTCAGATTTCAGAACATAAAAATAGCTTTTTGGATAAAAAATCAGATTCAGCTTTTGCTGGAAGAACATTCATTGCTTTATTTTACATCTACCAATAAAATAAAGGTTGTGTTGTTTGATTGAAATTGTTGTATCATTGTATAAACGGGGGCTTAACAATAATGGTTGTATATATATATATATATATATATATATATATATATATATATATATATATATTTGATAAATTAAAAAATAAATCCGAATTCAATGGCCGATTCAAATTATAAACCTTTGATCAACAACAGAATCAGACACTATCACTAACCGAGAAAATAAGTGTCACTTCACAGATTGTTTTGTAATCTGTGACAATATAGCTTGTACAAATTTATTTAAAACTAAAATTTCGAAGTGTTGAAAGTAGTTTGCTGAACCGTCGGCATCGCACGTCATGCGAATACTATTTTTTACCATCGCCCTCCCACTTCATATACTCACGGCCCGCCACTGACTCAGGCCCCCGCCGTCCCGCCGGCAGTGGCCCCAGCACAGAACTTGCGCGTCATGTTTTTGCGGGGATTTATTGATTGAAATGCAAAGGCCACAACGCGTAAGGCTCAAATGTGGTGGGGGCGCCGGGAGACAGCGAGCGAAATATAAAACTGATGACTTTTTTTTTTGTTATTATGTAAATTTTGAGTTGCGGCCAAAGGGCCACCAAATACGTAAAATCCATTGACCGTTTTCGCAAAACTTCCTCTCGCCCAGATGAGCCCCAACCATCGTAAGTAGTTAATTCGGCCTTGTTGCTTCTAGAAAAGCAGCCTCTATAACGCAACATACGAGTCCCCTTTTAATACTCATTGTTTATAAAATTATGATTAACACTACGATACACTTACAACGGTATGCCCCCGCCAGTCTCTTCAGCATTCAGCAAGAAAATAAAATTGAAGTTTACAAATATCAGATTATCTAAAGTGCTCATCGTGAGGATTCGTGAAATTTATTTTGATTAAAATAATTAATTAATTTAAAATAAAAGTTAAGAATGCTGCAAGTAAAATAATTGCAAGGGAAACTTCCAATCTTATTTTATTGCTGTTGTGCCGTGTATTGACATTTTTAGCTTTTACTTGCAATTGAAAAATACAAACCAGGTTCAACCAAATACAAGTAGCTAAAATCGTATTGTTCTATTTTTATAGTAAATATATCTTAAATTACCATTTTTTAAAATTTATCTTAACAACTTGACGGTAAGCAACAATCCACATTTTTGAATATGTATTATTTTGGAAATTTCAAATATCTTATATCTGTCACTTTTGTTTTTCGATTATAATTTCAATCTCGATTTCTACTGCCTGCAACTGCGCAGGCATAATAAACAATTGAAAATACAATCTATAGATTTAAAATAATTAGTTTAATAATTCTAAAAACATTTTATTCTACAAACGTTTTTAAATGACAATGCATTACGGCCTATTTGACTCCCAAAACGCTGTACATCGATGTGACGTACTTGCGCGTGAAAGACGAGTTTAAATTCGGTCCGTATCATCGTCTTTTATTGCACAAATGATATTAAAAATTCAGCAAGCAAGATTATTAGAATGCAATCCAATGTTAGCGCAATACGCAAACTAACGAAGTCGGCTCATACTTCAGAACACAGAATACCAGACCAGAGGGGCTCCAGAGTTTCACAAACCTTTTTGGGCGCGAAGACTTCTCTTTCGTATGACGACACATTCGCAAATTAATTTTACTTGTCGAACACACTCACGCAAGCACATTATGTTTCCTTTGGGAGACTATAGATGGCGAAACTTCCGATAATAAAAATGCATTCGAGGGGCTTGTATTCAATCGGAATTGATATCAATGGAAATTGGTTTCAATAAAAATAGATAATCATAGAAATTGCTGTAAATGAAAATACCATTCATAAAAATTGATAATCGGTTATATTGTTTCCCACAGAAAACTACAAAGGCATTCGTTAAATATTGGATAAATATTGATATCAACAAATTTGTAAGTAATAAAATTATATTATAATAAAAAAATGCATTTTAATTATAATAATATAATGAAAATTAAATTAATTTTGTAAAGACCCATCCAAATATCCTGACATACATTTTAATAGCTAAATCAAATTAATTGATTGTTAAAAATCTATATGAATAAGGCTTTAGCTCTGGATGTTCTAAAGATTCAGTTAGAATTACATTTTTATTATAATGTTATAAAATAAACTGCCATAATGAAGTCCCATTCAATTTAAATTAATACCTGGCATATAGCAGACTAAAAAGTAAAACGGCGTTCCATAGATTTCTTACTAAAATGGGAACATCTTTCATCAAAGCTGGCAATTCATCTTCGAGAAACTGTTGGTAATTGTGATCATTCAACATCTCATGAAAAAAATATGGTCCAATTAAATATTCACCGCATATTCCAGCCCATACGTTAACGGAAAACTGCTCCTGGTGACGGGATTCCAAGATTCCATGAGGGTTTTCTTTAGCTTAAAAATGATTATTGTCAAAGTGTTGGATGGCGTTTCTGGAAAAATTTGCGTCATCGGTGTAATGGATAGTCACGAGGGAGTATAGCCTGAATCCATCCAACGGTACGGATAAAATAAAATGTCATGGAGAATTTTCTAAACAAGAATATGCAAGATATTCAAATTGTTCCCAATTTTTCGTGTATTTAATCCGAGATCTTCCTCAATTAAATTCATAACTGCCTCTTCAATTTCTGGTGTTCTCACAGTACGTTGTACGTAGATCTTGTAGATAATTCTCTAGTTCAAAACTTCTCTTTTCGCACAACCTTCTATGAATGTATGAAAATTTTCACGCATCCGTAATATTTCTATTTGGAAAGCGATCTTCATACGACCGCCTGGCTTTCAGTGCGTTACCATCAGCAAGCCCATACATGTAATGCATGACCATGTTTTTTCAATAATGTGTATTGTTAATTTTAATGACTCAAATACGTGAGCACTGGACTAGGTAGACAACTGTCAAAACTATTTGTGTTTACAAAAAAAATCTGCTTCTTACTTACTATATGCGTTTTTAATGCTTGAAAAGCTTACGTAAGATGTACAAATATCAACATACCAGATTTGTTCAAAAAAGAATGAGTATTTCAAAAATAGTTTTTATTTAGGAAAAAGCAGTGGCGTATCACTCCTCTTTACAATGATTCAGTGTAAATCCCGTACAAACGCCACTGCCAAGAATCAAAAATAAAGTTTACGCCAGAAAATGTCTTTTGATACATAGAAGCTGTATAGCAAGTTTTACAAAAACATCTAGAGTAGTCTCGCAAATATTTGGAAAAAGAATTTTTTACCTTAAAACTTTAGTCCCTGTAGTTCAAAAATTAAGACCATTAGCACATGTGTTCATATAAAGTTTTTTTCTCAAAATGAACCCAAGAATAACCTGCTTAAATATTAACATGTTATTAAAAACACCCTGTATATCATATTTGATTTTTGTACAAAATTTGGGAAAAATTGAATAAATAGTTTTAGTAATATTTTTTTAAACATTTTATTAGGCCGCCATATTAGATTTTTACCGAAATATAACCATGTTATTCCCATATGACCCTTAACTTATGACCAACATTTGAAGTAATGATAATAATAATGAAAAAATCTTAGAGGATTATCTGTTTACGATTGCATTACTTCCCTCTTACTCTCCGGAGAAGTAAAAATAAGTCATTGCTTTTGTATTTTATTGTCCATGCGTCGCGCGGGCCCTAACCCAGCTTACCTAAGTCGGATTTTAACAAAAAAAAATTTAAAATGTGTGTGGCGCTTCTACGCTTTCATACGAATTCGGTATGATTTCTGATTCTTTTCTCTGACAGTGCAATTACTTTTATTGAGGTATATCGAGTATGTTTGTACGTTGTACAAAATATTTAAAAAATACCTTGCATACTATCCTAGTAAAACCAAAACTTACCTGATCCACCTTCAACAGTCATCAAAGAAATGTTTCAAACTTTACCTCTTGTTATGGTACATTTCTGACCACACTATGTGCCGGACGAAGAACAGTGGATGCCCGTAATTTTATTATATTCAACTTAAACTACTCGATTTTTTTCTGGCACATTACCACAATTGTCAAATAAAAATCTTGGACATAATGCGAGGTAGTACCTAAGTAACATAAAAGTACTTAAGCCGTACGCTACGCTAATATAATCTAAGTAAAAGCTGGGTTTTATAATTTTCCATATAATTATTCTAAATTATTTGGATTTGAACACTTAATGCAAATACCTTTGAATAACAAATTTATTTTTATTTAAATTATTTGGTTCTCTCTCTCTGATTCATGTCTTAGGCCATGATAATTAAAACATTTAATCTTTATATTCTTATAACTACTTCATATATAAGCAAAACCAATAGGTGTTAGAACAGTATTAACTTTTGTATCATTCCCAGAACATTCTGCCATAATGATTTTTAGGGTAAATTTCTTACTACCGAAAATATGTTTTCGTCATTAAAAACTATTAAAAAATAAAACCGTGATTAGTATGAAATATTATAGTAGTTTTAAAATGTCATCTTATTTCAGATATTAGCTCTTCTCGCATCTGTGGCTTTTGCTAGCGCCGGGATTTCTCATGTCTCTTCAAGCCAAGGTGGCAGCGGAGGAGGAGAACACAAACACCACGTAGTTGAATTTTATGTAAGTAATGGCCTGTTAGAATTTAATTGATATAATCAATTTACAACGATATTATATTGGATGCGCCAAATTCAGTGGCCTATCAAAAGTATCTTGAGAACCAAAATAAATAGATTATTTTCAAAAGTTTGCTCTGACTATAAGTGTACATCAATATTCTTACTTTTTATTTTCGTACACTTATTTCTGATATGGCAGGAAGTGTCAAAATTTGAATTTTCATGTCATAGTAGAAATCGGCGTCAGGAGATTGATGACTAAAAATCAAAGAAAGTGTAATTCATTTCATTACAAGTCCAAGCGTCACTTTTTAGAAAACAGTTACATTTAGATATAGAAAATATCATATCACACAAAAATAGCCTAGAATGTTCAGGAAAACGCAGTAATATACAGGACATTCTAGTAGAAAAGGTGTGTTGCCACTGGTACTCAATTCATTGGTTCTTCAGATAATTCTTATAGTCCACTGAATTTGGCGCACCCTGTATGATGTGGTTTGTACCACATATTATCTATTAGTCAAGAGGACCAGAAATAAAAAGCTGTCTTTGGAATGTGAGTCATTTAAAAATTTAACACATTTCCTTCGCGGTATATTAACAAAATAACATATTAAAAATGGATTGATAAAAAAAGTTCACTTATTTATCGAAACTGATACATATTTTTTTAGCTTTTTAGTAATAACTTTTTCTTTTAATATAGACAGCCATTATTTCACGTGAAATTTTTTTTATGTTTTCTTCATAATACTTGGTTTTGTTTAACCACTAGTAAAGCCTATATTTGATTATATTTATACCCTTCTAGTAAACGTAATGGGAATACGGAAAGTAAAATTAAGTTAATTAACAATTTAACACCGCTTCGGGATAAATTAGGTATCCATCCGACTGAAAGCAAATCGAGAGAAAAGTTATTTTTTACGATACGTATATGTGTTTGTTTGAAGGAATCTAAAACGCCGATTTTCATTCGTTCAAATATATGCTTTGGATTTTAACAGCAGGTCTTAAAATATATTTTTAGGGCCATTACTTTTTTGGGACAATCTGTATATTCCAAAATATTACTAAATCATGGGCCTAATTGTTACATATACATTTTGCAATTTTCAATATTAAACGAGATGAAAATATTGGTATTGTTTAGGGAATTTATAGGAAATTTGTTTCGGGGCTAGCTTAATAACTTTGTTTTATAGTTAACCGCATTATTCATTATTTCCAAATTCATTGCTATTTTATGGTTATCATAATTCTGTATATAGAATTATTTTATTTAAATGTATATTTTGCGTTTTTACGTACTTTTGTAGACTACTTAGTTTAACGAAATCTACTAGACATTCCCATTTATATATTGAGAAATTCTGTATCAAACTACAGAAAAAAATTAAAATATATTTTACTTCTCGTTTAGTTTACTAGATCGATATATCTTCGTATTATAATTAATTTTTTGAACAACACCGCTGTAATAGTTTCCATTCATGATTATTACAAACTATTTTATTTTAGACATTCCCTCATTATGAATACAAGTATGAAGTACACGATCCTCACCATCACGATATTCACCAACAACATGAAAAACGTTATGGGGATAAAGTAAAAGGGGAGTACTCCCTTCATGAACCTGACGGTACCATTCGTGTTGTAAAATATGAAGCGGACCACGAAAATGGTTTCAACGCTCACGTAGAAAGGAAAGGACATGCTGAGCATCCTCATATTGAATACCATCATCATCATTAGTAAGTAGCTATTTCAATATTCTAGTTGTCTCAAAAAATATTTATAAATTGAAATAGCTTGTTTCTTTAATACATGAAAGTGTATTATATTTAATAAAAACAGAAGTAAATATGCAAAGTCCGCCATGAAGTTGGAAACATATTTATCAGAAAATGTTGTTAGGAAATCATGGTTTTTAGGATTAGACCGTGTCAAAATGGAATCACTTTCCGACATTTCGCCTTCGATTTTACGAGGCATCTTCAGCGATCTTTCCTTCATTGTTTTGGATTGGAACACTATTCAGTTCAGTGTTCAAGTGATTACATTTTGATATAGTTTAATCCCAAGAACAATGATTTCTTAATTGATCACAGTCGTGAAACCTGTTGTTTCAGTGCTCCGATCTCGTGAAGTGAAGATCCCTGAAGATGCCTCGTGCCATTGAAGGCGAAACGTCGGAAAGTGATTCCATTTTGACACGCTCTAATCCCAAGAACCATGATTTCTTAATTGACCACAGCCGTGAAAGCTTTCCTTCTATACTGTTGTTCTATGTCATACAATTTTGTTTTTAGGAAGTATTGGTGCACCTTTCCGAAAGTTAAGATGCATCTGTAAGTAAATTTAAAACGGGCTCGAGAGTAAACTATTCCTTTTTAAACAAAAAGTATTTCAGAAATGTCCATAAAAATAAATAAAAAAACAACGTTGGGCGTTTTTAATATAATAAACAATTATTGGGGTTCATTACGTATACATTTTTGCTAGAACTACTATAATAAATATTATACACAGGTGCTATCTAAACTAAATAAAAATCAGAAATACAAAATCCACTATCTCCCGCCATGTACTTTATTTATTTATATCACCAACATTCATTTAGATTTATAATTATCGAAATATGCTATTAAGAAAATGGATTTCCAGCAGTCCATTAAAGCATTTCAAAATTATAAATAAATATGCCGTAAAAGGACTCCAAATGATGCCGTTCCGTTATTTTTAACTTTTTCAATAAGCTTACTGTTCGACAGGATCATCCCAGCTTCACCCTAACATGAAAAGCCATCCAAATTCCTCTAATCATTCCGAGTAAAAAAAAAAATAAAAGAGTTCAATTAAAATATATTTTAATATATTGAAAATCTCCGTTAAAAAATAATTATTACAAGCTAATAAGCAAAAAATGAGTAACTGTCGTCCATTTCTCTATATGTACTTGATGATACGTTGTAAAAATGCTTTCATTGCACTCGATACAAAATGTAGAAGAGTACCACAAATATGTTGATCCAATACATATACAGTTAAAAATGACCTGCATTTAGTGACTTGTATTTTAATGTTATGTGAATACTAAATTTGAAGGTGTAAAATCTGACAGTCGCCCTATTAATGTATTATGTAAAATGTATTATAGAGCCTGTAATTTAAGAAGGTAGGATTCCGCCAGAATTAGAGTTCAATTTAGATCCGACATTGGTTATTTTAGGTAATTATAATGAAATTTTCAATAATTTAGTCGGGTATTGAAAATTATGTATATGTATTGCAAAAAATGAAGTCATAGACAACTACTCCGTACTCCGCTGGCTAGTTCTACGATCGACATTGGATTATACTTGTGACTCGTGGCTTTCTTTGGGAGCAATGAAGTAGATATCTTTGAATTTCACGTTACACTGCTGGTACTATAAGGATACAATTATGAACTTTTGCAACATGCCCTGCAATGTAGTCGTTCCCAACGAAGTGTCATTTTAATAATATTGATGTAACGTGAAATTCAAAGATAGCAACAATCTACATGCTTTAGATATTTCCATATACTATGTTTAAACTTTCAAATTTCGTTCTGGCTATTTTGTCACATTTAATTACTACTTTGTTAATTTAAAGATTAAAATGTTTCAAATTTGCCACCGAAGTGAATTAAGGCAACAACTTTAAAAGAAAATAAAAGTTTTTTTTTACTATAGATTGCTAACTCGGTGGATCTTTCGTTTCAAAGAAGATTTTTTTAAATACATTCTAGACATATGTTGCAAAACAAAGGTAGTTTACTGTTGATGTATATTCACTTACAGGACGACCCTGCTAACTTTAAGAGTGTATTTTACAGGAGTTTGCCAAGAATAAATAATACACAATTCTCGTAATATGTATCCAGCTTTATGGTAAATATTACAAAACAACAAAAGCGATAACTAAACAAGTTAAATGCGGGTGCATCAGATTTTTCCAGTAAAAAGGAAAGATGCTGTTTTAAGATAAAAATCAGGGGCGTAACTAAAGTGAAGCAGGGGGCGAATATTCTTAGAAGAGTGGGTTAACAGTAATTGGCAATAAAACTCAATTATTAGATGCATTTACAAATAATGGTTAAGTATTAAAATTAAATAGTGTTGAATTTTTTCAATTTTTAAATGGTTTTTTCATCCAAGCCCTCTACCAATATTAAGGTAGTTTAATATTCCTACCAAATGCGTTAACTAATTTTTATGTTTGTTAATATTTCTCTTAACAATGAATATCGATCCGTAAATAACTTTTTAGTTTTAGTTTTATTTCAAGGACATAATTATGTTGTCATTTTTAGGAACCAAATGGCAACATTGATAAACCGACTGATCATCTTAGTTCTCGTCATCGCATCATCCCTCATAATATGAATGTAGTGTGTAAGATTGTTTTTTGTCTATTGTTTGCCTGTTGTTCATCCCTATGCAGTATTAAGTAATTGTTTCTTTAGTTGTAATGTTTTTCTTTAAATAAAGCAATGTGATTAAATCACCAAAATACGTGTTAATTTTCAGTTAAAATATTTATATTTAAGAATTGCCAAACACTTAGTACCTAAGTGGTACTTTTGTCACAGCATTGAGTACCTACATTTAATGAATATTATTAAAAAATGAAACTGAAAAAGAGGACAAAAAGAAAGTGGAAAGAAAAGAGAAGAAATGAATGAAGATAAAGTGATAAAAAACAAACTTAAAGAAAGAATAGGAAATTCAAATAAAGGTAAAAAATTGTGCAAAAAGAAGCTTTTTACACAGTTAAAACTGTGAATAGTAACTTAAATAGGAACTGTGAGTGACCTAAAAAGGCAGATTAAATATGTATTAGTAATTTATGTAACAAGTGCATTAAGTAATACTTTTCTTACGAGGTAAAAAATCACGTGTATAAGTCGCAGACGAGTGTCGTAATTCGATGAGTAAAAATGTTAACTTAATGCATTACATACAATATTTTTCTACGATCGCTTATAGGTATAGGGATAATTTCCACCTCACTCCCCGAGATACCCATATTTTGAAAATGTTCCTATAATTTTATCAATTTTAACTTGTAAAAACACAAAAAAGCTTCTGCGACTATGAACAAAATGCTGGATTTGAAATTTATTAACTCTTACGTAGGTAACAAATAAATCCACAGCCAGCCTTTCGACAATGCGAAAGTAATAGTAATTTACGTTACAAGGTCGATAGAAGGCTTATTGAAGTACGAGTTGTTTTACGGGCAAGGCGACGTAGAAGCTGTGTCCGGAATATAAACGAGTACTTTAGACACAATTAGGATTGTGTGATGCTTTGATACTTTCAGGTTTGGGATATTGTGACGTAGTATATTGGCCAATTTTATTTGAAAAAGATAAATATAATCTACAAAATCTACAGAATGCGTACCTCAAGTTTGCGTATGGAGATCGAAAATTTGACCATGTTACTCCTCTTTTTGTGAAATCTAGATGGTTTACTTTACAAGAAAGATTTTTGTTACATTTGGCAACATTGATTTTTAAAATTATTCAAACTAAACAAGCAGAATATCTGTTTGAGGAACTTATCCCTAGATCGAATATCCACAGAAAGTCGACCCAACACTGTGGCCTGCTTAATGTCCACCAGACACAGTACTCCGCTCTTTCAGCGTTCATTTGGCTACAATTCTGAAGATTTTTAATTCTTTGCCATCAGGAATTACTGCTTGCTCCAGCGTCGAAACTTTTAAGAAACACATTAAAGCATTTGTTCAAACTAATAATTGTAACAATTGATTGTTATAGATAATGATTCTGGTTAATTTGTTACCTAGTTGTTTGGAATTCCATATTTTTAGTACTTCTGATAATATTATATATTTATTTTTTGTTAAAGAGGCGGTTAGATGTGAGTAGCACTTAGCTAGATCTCGCCGCCATTTTACAAGTGTATTATTGAAATATTTGCTATGAAATAAAGACATTATTTATTTATTATTGATTTACTTTAATAACACCTATCCGTCGAGTATCGTATAATATTTTATTTTATACTGTTGTGTAAACTGAGAAATATATTTTATATTTATATATGTTATACATTATTTTTGAAATCATAATATATCGATCTAGATTTTTATTATGGATCTGTCATACTATCACTTGCTTAATATGACATACATATTATCTGTCAAAATGAGGTTCGACTCGACAAAATTAGGGGCACTCCTAGGCAACGCTTTAGTATTGAAATAAGCTATTTATCGATTACGAAATCATGGTTCTTCGGAACAGACCATGTCAAATTAGAATTACTTTCCGACTTTTCGCTCTTGACTACACGAGGCGTCTTCTATTAATTAATTCAGTGTTCCGATCTCGTGTAAAAACGATCCCTGAAGATGCCTTGTGCGATCGAAGGGGAAACATCCGAAATTGATTCCAATTTGATACGGTTTAATCCCAAGAACTATGGTTTCTTAATTGATCACAGCCGTAATCCTTTATGTAAGCTATTTATTTCTCTCAATCGGTAAGTAGTTATTTACCAGATAGTATAAAATAATGACAAGCTGAAGGCACTTTATACAACGATCGTAGAAAAAAAAACTTACACTCAGAGTCAAAACTACTATATATATTACCAAATTATTGCTTGCCACTTCCGGTTAACGCGAATATCATGACAGCTTAAAATCCATTCTGCTTTATTACATAATATTACAAAAAGCCACAAACAGGTATTGAGGACAAAGACATTTACATGAATATTTCACATGAGACAAGACACAGATAATGTTGCATTATGTGAAATATAGTAATATAGGTACAAGGAAGCAATTTAATTAACGTCCAATGAAATTAGGGAAAAAGGTCTGATAAAATGATATACGCAAACCCTTCAGTTTCATAAAACAGGGTGTTAAAATGTTAATATATATTTTGTAAATTATCTCTCAGTTTGGAACATGAATTAATGTACACACGGTATAATAAATGCTTTTGTTCCCTTAAGCCCTTTATGGTTTATAGTATCTTATTTTATTATGTAAAATTTCACGTAGATTTTAAGTACCTGATAATGGCCACATTGAACAAAACGGTAATCTTTATACAGGTAATATAAACTGTAGTATTTATTAAAAATTATATGTTTTCAAAAAAATGCTAAAATTCATACTCATTTCTTGCTAAATTTTACTATTTTACCAATTTTTTTTTATTGGAACAACGCTCCTGCTATAAAGGGGTAGTTCAAAAGTTTAGGTTAAAAGTTACAAAAATAGTTCCATAACACTAACTTAACATAACCTAATCTATTTATTAAACATTAGTAAACACTTATCCGGAAATATGTTATAGATGATAAAATGTATTTTCTCAAAGTCAGTCTGTAATAACATCACAAAGTTGCAAAATAGCTTATCCTAATGAAAACATAATTGTAGCCTCAAGTATCTATCTGCAAAGACCGTTTCATAAATTATTGCTAAATAAAAAAATGTGTAATGCAGTTAAAAATGAGTTTTATAAATGCACATTAATTCTAAATATGCATTTCAAAGATGTGTTGAAAAATGTTAATTTAATTTAATTTAAATTGTGTTCTTCCAAATTTGTTCTATTAAATATAAAAATAATTTAATATTGTTGATGTAGTAGTAATCACCCTAATTATTTAACAAGAAATGGCTACAAAACTAGCATAAAAATATTATTCAAGTAACTAATTTGTAGATACCCATTCCATCTATCTATCTATTTGTCTGAAAAATAAAATCGTAACTTGGAATTTTGGTGGAAAATTATTTTTACTTCGTTGTTATCTTTTAACTACTTTTTTCCATTTTTTTGCCTTTGTATTTACAAAGTTATAGACACTACCTCCCAGTTTCAAAGGACTATAATAGTATGTGTTTATATTACAAGTAGGGTATAGTATATGTTTATTTATTTACTCAAACAACGATATTAAATCATTAGTTTCCTAAGATTTGATCTTATAGCACCAGTCCCAGGTTAGAAGTTATGACGATTTAGGTTAAATGTCCTATGAAACGAGTATTTTATACTATTTTTTTATTTTGTGCACTGTATTTTTATGAAACATTATCTTTGAAATTTTTTTTAGTGTTGAACATCTTTAAGTTGCTGTCAATATATACCAAAAGTGGCAAATACAAGTGTATCAATTTTGTTTCTCAATTTTGAGATCTGTATTTATGTAACAAGAGCATTAAAAACTACTTTTTTACTAGTTAGAAAATTACGTGCACTAGTCGTAGGCGATGCATGAGTTACATAAGATATATTTTTATGATCGCTTTTTTTATCAAATTTGAATTTGAATTTGCTAGAAGATGCTACCTTACCTGTCTGTTCGGAACATGTAGTAAAAGCGACGCTGGATTTCGAGGAAAAAGTAATTTTATTCAAACCAGTTTAAGATTGTTCACTACATACAAAGGAAATTTTACCAGCAAGAACTTTAACTTAATGCGGAGAGAACATGATGTTTGTTAAAATGATGAATCTAAAAGGTCATCCCCAGCAAGTAAAAAAAGGTAGTAAGATTGGAATCTGTCAACCTGCTAAGACAATATTTACTTGTACAAACCTACCACCTTCAGAACCGGCAACTACTTAACCTAGAGTACTCCAAGACCTGGTGAAATCGCCATATTTAGTAATAAAGTTTAGATAACCAAGTTAGAAGAAAATAGAGAAGAAACGTTTTCTGTATGTTTGACCTTGTCTTAGGAAAAATCAAAATAGTACAACATCGAATTAATACTAGTGATGCAGCGTCTATAAAACAGCCTCCAAGACGAATACCTTTGGGAAAGGGGCATGAAGTTGATCAGATGCTTAATGATACGGAAAAACAAGACAGGCCATAGTCCTAGTTTAGAAGAAACTTGTCTCAATGACGTCACAAAGAAAGATCTCAACCCTGGACCTGAAAAGTGGTTACTGGCAAGTTAGGCTTAATCCAGCTGATAAAGAAAATACACCGTTCTCTACTGGGACTGTACTGTGGCAATTTAAAGTTATGGCTTTTGGATTATGCAACGCCCCAATGACTTCTGAACCTTTAATGGAACTGATATTACATGGGATGATATGGGAAACATGCCTAGAATATTTGATGAACTCATTATTCTTTTAACATTTGAAGGTCGTTTTAAAAATATTGACGCTTTTTTCCATAAACTGAGAATGGCTGGCTTAAAACTCAGTCCAAAAAGTGTCAGTTTTTCCAAAAAGCGGTAAAATATCTAGGCCACTTAATTATCGAACATGAAGTAAAAGTCCGCTAACATCGCTAGACCGTTACATCGACTTTCTGAAAGCAATCACAGCTATGCATGGACTCAAGAATGTGGAGGAGCATTTAACAACTTGAGGAAAAGCCTTGTGTAATCCTTCAGTGTTGTCATATCCTGAGCCATCCCAGATGTTTATTGTAGACACCGATGCCAGCAATACCGGTATTGCTGGTATTTTGTCACAAATACAAAATGGTGAAGAAAAAGTAATAGCATACTTTTAGTTTAGAAGTTATGGGAAGGCCCGGATGGTGTGATGACCCGATTGAATGATTTGGTATACCGGATTCAGAAGAGCCATCATGCAAAAAAGAAAGTGGTGCACCTCTATCGACTAGCCCATTACCAAGATACCGAAGATGTTTGATCGGGACTTTCAACTCTGGGACGGGGGCAATGTTGCGAATTTAGCTCTATTTATAGATCTGTTAAGTTTTACGTGAATTCGTTTATTATTTTTTCTTTTAATGAAGACTTACCTTAATTTTCATCCATGTAACGAATATGATAGTGTCAAAAATCCATCTCGAATAATTCTGGCTTAATTCTTTATTTTGTAGTATTTAGATTATTCTAGATCATTCTATCCTTTTCTAAAAGGTATATAACTGCCCCGCAAGGCAACATTTTGATCTTAAAAAAGCCCCTTTATCTGTTTTTTAAAACCCTTGTACATATTGAAAATAGTCTATTGAAATTTAGTTATTTCTCCAAATTATGGAAGAAAGCGAAGATAATTCTTCCAAAAAAACGAGTGTGAACGCTAGCGAAACAAACAGTTATATACCAATTAGTTTGTTTTCGGTGACAGCTATAATTTCAGAAAAAAGAATTCTACACAAGCTCCAAGAAGAAGTTTCAAATAAAAATATTTTACCCAATGAGCAATTTGGTTTTAGACATGAAACTAGCACAGTTAATCAAACAATTCGTCTACCTGCCGACATCACAATGGATTTTAATAGGAAAAAAATATGTGGGCATCTTTTTGGACATTCCAGAAACATTTGATAAAACTTGGCACAGAGGCCTAGTCTTAAATTAATCAGAGCTGGTAGATCTAATTACCTTAAAAATCATACAATAATTCCTGTCCAATAGAGAGTTCGTTGTGTACATAGATGATTTCACTTCCAATTCAAGACCCATCAGAGAGGGAGTCCCCCAAGGCTCCCCTCTTTCTCCCATTCTTTTCAACATTTTTATAGCGTACATTCCTAAAAATAATTTTAATAAACTCTATTTATTTGCGGATAATACCGCTCTGACTTCTACGAATAAAAACTTAAATATTCTCACTTCTAGGCTTCAAAGACATATTGATTATATCCAGGATTGGATGGACCATTGGAAACTGAGTTTAAATCCTCACAAAACTCAAGCCATGATTTTCAAAAATACTACAATAACTACAAATCACTAAAAACTACTTATTGTTCAATTTATTTTAAATTTTGCTCAAAAAATTGCATAGATAGAAACTTTTTGGTAGGAATCCAAAATGGTGAAACAAAATACACCATCCAATAAAATAATATATGTGTTATTAAATGACTATTTACCGAACACTTCCCTGTTCCTAATAAAGGGAAAGTTTCATAACAAGGAAAGTTCTGGGTAAAGGAACTACATTTTAATATTGTGGGTGTCAAGCCGAAAGTTACCAGTTTCTTGAATAATTATATTTCGCACGAGTAAATAAGGATATATGACAAAACATCTGTTTTATTTACATATCTAACGACTATCTAACGGCTATTCAGATTGAAACAAATCCACGTTTTTCATCTTCACAACTGTTATTGTCCAGATCTACTACACATACATACATTCCTATATACAAACTCATTCGCTTACCATACCTATTCAAAAAACAAAAAAATAAAATCACTCCTTCGATACTCCAATATACAATTTTTTAAATTTTGATATCATTAATTTTTTAATTTAATATTTTTATTTTTTTGGTAGTTTATCTATCTATCTAAAAAAAAGTAATCATGACAGTTAATATTTTCATCCATAAAAAGAAGATCTTTATTCTAGGATTTGGAATTTAACCGACTAAATTGGATTAGTAATATTTTTTTAACATTTTATTAAGTCACTATTTTATTCCATTATTGGATTCTTACCATTTCACTCCTATGTAACACTTGATTTTTGCGCAAAATTTGGGGTAAATTCGATAACCAGTTTGTAATAATAATTTTTTAACATGGCGGTCTAGTAAACTGTTTTAAAAATTAGTTAAAATTTAATTTTCTGGAATAAAACTTTTTTTATAGACGAAAATAATAAATGCTTTTTTAAAGACTATGTTAATGACGTTATGAAAAGACAAATGTGATAAAAACAGTTAAATTAAAAATAGTAAAATAAAAACAGAAAAAACAAAATAAAACATCGTTTAGTAGAATATAAGCAGGGGGTTGTATTTGAGTAAGTATGGTATGCAAGTAATGTGCGTATGTATGTTTGTTTGATCTATCTTTACATTTTTACAGATAAAGAGATGAAGACGTTTATTCGTCCCAATCTAAATGAACGTTAGATAGGTGAATCAAAGATATATATATATATATATATATATATATATATATACATTATATATATATATATATATATATATATATATATATATATATATATATATATATATATATATATATATATATATATATATATATATATATATATATACATATAAATTCTTATTTGCGCATGTGCAAGAAGACTATTTACGAGACCGGTGACTTTCAGCTTAAGAAACAAAATACAAATGTAGCATATTAAGTACCTTTATACATTGTTATGTTTTTCTTTTTCTTTAGAAAACGATTTATTATAAGGTAAGTTCCGGATACTTGAGAAAAAGATAGGTAAAACCCCTTTAACAGAAATTTCCCTATGTTAAGTGAAATATATTGCAAAGGAAATGACTACAGATATTTTAACGCGGTACGGATACGGGTTACTTACTACCAAAATATTTTATATAAGCTTGTAAAGTAAGAAATGTACTAAATATATAATTCATTTTTTTATTCAGAACTATTAATGATATCATTATTAATTCAATAGTAAAATTTGTTGGTTAATATATTCGAATTATTTAAAAAAATATTTAACTATTAAATGACGCACAAAACAAAACGTACAATCCGGCAACACGGAATAAACCTTACTTGCCGCACAAATTGTTTTTGCTACTGTACACGGACAAAACATTAGGTTGTTGAGCAAAAAAAAGTATTTTATTTGTATCTACTTATTTGCACTTGTGCTATATTACTATTCCTGGGTAGGTAGCTATAGCATTTTATACCAAAAAATATTTACAAAAGAACGATCTACTATTATTTGCATCACTATCAATGCGTCTGAGAAACATGAAACGTAATGCTAGCTAACTAATTTTCTTAAATTTTTCTTTTTGCCGTCCATGAAAGACTCTAGTGTACCCTGTAGTTTGTAAAAAACTTGATTCGTCAATGCCCAGCATGTACTTTCTATTATTTTGTAAGTGTTGCAAAATTTAAAAGAAAATCCAAGTGTTTTTAATTAATTTGTTATAATTTATTAATTCAAAAGCATTGGTTTCCTAATAAAAAAGTCGGTAAATTTTCTTTACCCGAAACTTCCCTTATTATAAATGTATCCCTTTTTATTAGGAATAGTGAAGTGTGACCCAATTAAGTTTAGTACATAGTCATTTAGTTCAGTACATAGTCATTTAGTAACACATATATACTGTTTTTTCAACAAATTTTCTTGGGCGCCATTTTGTTCCATCATGTTGGATTCCTACCAATATTTTACCAGTTTCTATGCCACACTTGATTTTGGGCATAATTTAAAATAAATTTAATAAGTAGTTTTTACATTGACACAGTCAGCCATTTGGTTTTGCTTTCTTAACGCGTATCAAATTGTTACCAGTTCATTCCTATGTAACATTTGATTTTTGTACAAAATTTGAGGATCATTGAATAATTAGTTTTCTTGGTAATATATTTTTTTATTGTTTCACAAAGCCTATTGGATTTTTACCAAAATATTACTAGGTCAACCTCATATGACCTTTAATTTTTGACTAACATTTGAAGTCAATCTGATTAGCAGTTTTTAAGCTATACCGCGAACTGGTACAGACAAACCGACAGACAGAAAAATTATTGACTTCTTAACTCATATTTTTACGCTTTTTAGTTCGGATCAAATCAAATCGGATTTTGAATAAGACGTTTATTTTGTAGCCCAACTTATTTTTTTTAGTAACCGAACCTTTTTATGAAATTTCATTTTTTGGTAAAATCGATAATAAAAAAGTTTTGCATTTTCATCCAGATTACACGGACCTTGTATAATAAACCAAGCAACCACCAAGTAACAGAAATGAATAAAAACAGAAATTAACGTTACGCCAGTGGCCACGGGCCCGGATGTTCAAACAGAATTTACTTTCCTTTACTTACTATATACTGGAAATAAAATAATGCCCCCATTTCCACACCTTATGATATTTTTTTAGGATAAAGCACGCGAAGAAGTGACGAATTCGATGACGTTAAAGAAAAAATGAAATCAGAACAGAACCATATTTAACTGTTTAGCAACCCAAATCGTAGCTTATCATATAATAGTAAAAGAGTAAAAGAAGTAGCAAGAATTAAAACTAGCAAAAGAATAAAAGTTAAAAAAAAACATTATTTTTGCATTATTTTATTTAAAAATATTGTAGGGACCATATCAACAACAATTCCTAGAGTTAATTTTCTCGAGACACTTTCAATGCCGAAGTCAAATTGACCTTAACTTGTACTGACAATACTGCAATAGATAAATCGTATAATTTGTGGTTCTTATGAAAGAAATCTTGCAATATTTTTAGTATGTATAATATGTAATAATACGAACCATAATATTACCTGGCACCAAAAGCTACTATCACCACCACTATGACATTTTTGGCAATAAAAACATAACAGAAGCTCAGAGGGAGGAACATTTTTGCTCTCAAGGAGGAAAAAATGTTTTCTTCCCCGGGAGGAAAAGGACCATTTTCTTCCCTTGCTTAGATACAACATAAATAAACAAGTTATAAGCAGCTGAAGAGGCTCTAGAAGATATTATGCCATCCAAATCAAGTAAAATATATGAAGCGCAATGTCAGACATTTGTAAAATGGTGCTGTGAGCGAAACGTGGAAAATTTCAATGAAGATACGAGGTACTTGTGTTGTTCACGCAGAAATCTAGGACTTTATCACCTTCGACGTTTTGGGCACATTTTTCTATGCTGAAGACTATGCTCAACGTTAAAAATAATATCTAAATTAGTAAATTTAACAAGCTAATTGCCCTGCTAAAAAAAAGAAACGCCATATACTTGCTACGATACGAAAGATATAAGTCGTTTGGAAAACTACCTCAGAAAGTAGCAACATTTTTAAATCTACCAAATCTGCCATTATATACTGGACATTGTTTTCGACGAACATCTGCCTCTTTATTAGCTGACGTTGTTGCATCTGTGGATGTTTTAAAAAATGCATGGGGGATGGAAATCGGCAGCCGTCGCGTCGCCGAGGGGTACGTCGAAAACTCCATCAATAATAAAAAAACTATAGCCGAATGAATGAATGAATGTTTGGACATGGTGATGTGAATGCATTCTAAATTGGAACTTCCAGAACCCCTTCCAGATAAGGTTCTAACGAAGTATCTAGAACTGCCGAAGATATATCTTCTATAATGTAAATAATCATCTAAATATAAATAAATAAATTTGTTCAATTTAACTATGTGTTGTTAATGTTAATGCTAAGATGCATTTTAGTCTCTTGGGACTAAATATACCTCTTTAGTCCCTATTAGGTTGGTAAGGATATACTCTAGACCCGAAAGTAAAAAAAATGTTTTTTTACACTCTTTGCTTTCATACGATATTTTATATCAAGAAAATTCTCACTTTTTCACGGATATAAAAAACAGATTTATAAAACTTTGCACACGGTTCAATCTTTAAGAGTTAAATAATAGTCGTGTGTTTTTGTCTATTGTGAAGGCAGCCATCATTTCTAAACAGTGTTTTGATAGTAATTTTTAAAATTTAATAAGCCATCAAAATCATATTTTGATTACTACTATTAGTCTTATTACAAACGATTAAAAATAATATTTGTTCAATCTCTATTTAATAATGGTTTAAGATCGAACTTTTTTCTAGCGTTATTATGAACAATAAATTAACTTTTCCAGCTCTGACTCAGCTATTAATCCAATTTTGTAAAAACCCTAATTACTGCCATTCTCTATTAATAGATATAAATGCAAAATTATGTAATTCTTCAAAGTGATTTCTATTTAATGGGCCTTATCTTCCTTCAATATTTACGAAAGATAACTTCATCTAGCTAGAGAGCTCTTGAAAATATAATTAATGTTAAGTGAATAACAACGTTATTAATATTTTAGTATATTTAATTCAGCTTAAGAATGGTAAAAATGAAATTTTGTCGCATTTAATGCAAATGTAAATATCAAAACAGAACTTTTATCCGATTTGTTTATTATTTGATTTAAATATTAGGCTATGTTAATTAACGCACTTTCATTTACTTTAATCTTATTAATTTATCATTTTTATAGCTGTTTAATATATAAATGAAAGCCGTGAGCCCTATGGTCAGTATCACTCAATCTTATCGTACGTTAAGATTGTAGAGCCTGATAGGTTTCTTAAACTCAACATGGTTATCAAAGTAAGCTGGATTTTTATATCTATTTAATTTTTGCTTAGGCGTATACTAGGTTTTACAAATAAGTATTTCATCCTCTTTGCCAAGATATTTAAATGAATTTTTAGTTCGTTCAGTACGCCTAAATTTCAAAAATTCTTATCACGACAGCATTGTCCTATCTTCTTTTATTAAATAGAACACCCTATATATGTTCGCATATTTTCATTCGTTGTGACTTACTAAGTACAAAGTACAATCATATGTCACTTATATCATTCTGACATGCAAAACTATTTTTATTTAATTTTTATTTAGTGCCGTGATTTAGCAAAAACGATTAATTTACGTCAAAGTCAAAATATAGAAATAACCAATTTTCTTAATGGGAAGAGGGTGGCTCATTACAAAATAATATGCAGTTTAAAAATGGACAAATAATATTTAGATAGTCCCATTTAAAAAACATTAAATGGCATTAAATAGTCAATAGCAGAAATTCGAAAAGAAAATATGGTAAAAAAATCAAAGTTATCTCCTATTTGACCAACCATATTTTCATTTTAGTAGGTTGGCAAAGAAAGAAGTTATAAGGGTGAGCCACATATTTGTAGCCCTCGGGATATATTTTTTATAAATGAAGAAGAATTCATTTTTTGGAATATAACCACATTTTTTTTCAGTTCATAGTTCTTCTTTCACTCGCTGCATATGCTAGCGCGGGTATTTCACACTACTCGTTGAATCAAGGCGGCAGTGGAGGAGGTGGAGAAGGTCACGGACATCACGTTATTGAATTTTACGTAAGTAATAACAAATATTTACTATTAAATAAGTATAACATTTTCTTCATTAACATTCTCCTTTCAAAAATGGCCTATTAGTATATTATATTAAATTCTAAAATATGAAACTTTTGCTTGAATTGACTTGAGTGATTTTGCCTCTATTCCTACTGGAATAATTTGCCAATTTGCTTGAATTTATAAACAATATTTAAAAGGTGATTTTTTAGACATTCCCTCACTATGAATATAAATATCAAGTACATGATCCCCATCACCACGATATTCATGAACAACATGAGAAACGTTATGGAGACAAAGTAGAAGGGCAGTACTCTCTTCATGAAGCTGATGGTACCATTCGTGTTGTAAAATATGAAGCGGATCACGAAAATGGTTTCAACGCTCATGTAGAAAGGAAAGGACACGCTGAACATCCCCATATAGAATACCATCATCATCATTAGTAAGTGTAAATAAACTGAAAACAATATTGCCCTACTTTTTAAAAGTAACATCTTTTATAACATTACTTCCATTTAATTATTTTGTTTTGAACTAAATATAATATGTTAATAATTTTTGATTTATAGAGTATTTTAAATTTTTCTATAATATCTTTTTTTGTAAGGCTCAAATATTATCTGATCTTGCTAGTCAAAATTTAAAAAGTCAGACATCTTTCTGTAAAATGTATTCCTTGTATTTTACAATTTTTTTTTTTTTGGTGATCCTAACAGTTTGTCTAGTAAATGCTCTTTTGTAATAATACGGAATATATCAGCTATGTAAGTCAGTTTGGGATGTTGATTGACCACATTTTTTTAGAAAGTGTCAGGAATTTTCTATATAGTCTAAAGCCCTTATATTTCCGCACGATGAATGTCAAGATCATAATTGAGTCATATATTTGAAAAGTTATATAATTAGAAAATATTCCAATATGTTTGCTTAACTTTCAGCATTAACACATATAATTAAATTTATCGGAGTTCCGGCTTTATTTTACAAATTTTATGTAGCTTGAAATTTTTCGATAACTCTACCGTTTTGAAGTATTTTACGAAAATTTGTTCAAAAATATGGGGAGTTTTGATAGTTTTAGCTTTCGCTTTTTTTACCTAAATATTTCAAGCTAAAAACCATCAAAACTCTCCATGTTTTTAAACACATTTCGCTAAATTATTTCAAAACGGTGCAAGGTATCAAAAAAGTGTATAAATAATATTACAAAATTAGGCAGGCAAGTCCGATAGAAGTACGAAACTAGTTAGTGTCGTGAACTGGAAAAAAAAAGTAAACCACGTATATTTTTTCAAAACGTATTATAATCACTTTATAGACATTATATGTAGTTTATCATGTGCCAAATTTGAATAAAATATCTCTGGAAATTTAAGAGACACATCAAGAAAACTACAATATATTAAAAATTTAACATCCTTAATCTTAAAAACGTAATATTTCCGCATCCCTGTTCGTGGAACTTTTCTAATATTTCCATGTGTAGATTAGCGCCTCGAAATATTGGAACATAATTTCTGGACACCCCACATAAAACTAATAATTAAGAATAATTGTCACAAAATGTTCCGTTAACATTGTAGAAAAATAGTTTTTATTTAGTTTCAGAAAAAGTGCCATCAGTTTAAAAGTGTTTTCAACTAACAACTTTATAAACCGACTATTCATTTTTTTTTGATATTTCTTCCTTTAAACTTTATCTGAAAATTTACTAGTGTCCCCTCAAACCCACACCATTCAAAAAAAAAAAAAAATCAACTGAACCCAAGGCTGTGAAGAAAAATAGCAGTATAGGTAATTTCAACGTTTTCAATATTTTCATTCTTTAAAAATTATCTTGTTTTCGTTGCTATCCTTTAATAACTATGCCATTGAAAAAAATATTATTTATTTCGAGCTAAAAATTACTTTAACCTCGTTGGCATCGCGTTTTAACAGGACTTTCGCTGATGTAAATATATTTAATTACTGTCTCTGATGAATACATCCCAAGTTGAATCCTTCTAGCGTGGAATGTTCTTCTTATATCGAGGAGAGGTTGCTCCTTAATATTCTCACATTCTTGGGACTAGATCAAAATTAGCCAATCGTGTTTAAAGTCAGATTTTAAGAACAATTCTACTTTGATATAGTACGAAAGCTTTTACGGCTGGAGTCATTTCTGATCTTGTACCATGAATATCCCTGAAGATGCCTCGTGCAATCGCACGCGAAATGTCGGAAAGTAATTCCAACTTGACACGGTCTAAACCCAAGAACCCTGATTTATTCATTTTAGTTCTGCTTAAATTTCAGTTCGCTTGCTTTGGTTCTCAGATAACTTTTTGTTAATAAAATTTATTATATGTATATTATTATGCCTTACTAGATAGTATGTTTACAGCGTGCAATATAAAAAATAAGCTTTTTTGTGCAGGTAGTATATTTTTCTCTGAAGGTAATATTCGACTTGACTTTGTAATTAATCTATAACTATTAAATAGCATTGCCTACTTTCGAATCTTAAAAAATAAATGTTATTTTGAAAATTATTAGACAAGAATGAGAGAAGTCTAGTTTATTTTAAATCTTGTATATTATGCTATATAACCCTTGGCGGTATACTTGTAGATGTACACCAGTATTTGGCGATTTATTGTGGACTGTCATCCTGAATTTAGGTGTTCATATAATAATTTAATAGCCTATAAATCCTTTCAGGAAGTTAATTATTATTATCAACATACCGACTGCTCAACTAGTACCTGTTCATCGCATCATCCCTCATGAAATGAATGTAAGTTCTTCTTCACCTACTGATTGCCTGTTGTTCATCCCCATGTAGTATTATAATGTTAATGTTTTAATTGTTATATAGTTTTAAATAAATAAAGCAAATGTGAATAAATCACCTAAAACAGTATTTTTTTCATCCTGGTATGCCATTACTTCTAAACTCAAGGTAGAATATCCTAGAAATATGTTTAAACCTCGGTTTAAACAAAACTTTTTTTGCGTTGAATTGATTGTTTTCTCAAACTAACCTAATATTTTTAATTTGAAAACAAACATACTTTCATCGGAAAAAACATGTGTTCACAGAAGTATAGTTTGATTCATTTTGAATTAGAAAAAAATTGGTAAGATGGAAAAAACGTCCAAGTAGTGTTTTTCTGCAGTATTTAGTTTTTTGTTTTTAGCATGTTTTCAAATAAGTGTAATAACGGATAAAGTTTTGCAACCTTAGTTCGTCTTACGTTTATGAAATATTATTTTCAAGGTGAAAATCATTCTTCTTGGTGTTATTTTTGATCAAAATTTAAATTTTAATGATCATATAAAAAAATCGTTAGAAATGCCTATTTTAAAGAGAAAGAAAAAAATCTATACAGTTTTAAAGATTTTTTAAATACTAACACTAAACTAAAACTTGGTGATTCTTTAATTCTAAGTGGCCTTGCTTATTGTAATCCAATTTATCATAAAGGTATCAGTTTTAATGATAAACATAAATTACAAATTTTACGTAATAATTGTATCAGGGATGCAACTAGTCTTATAAAATATGATCATATATCTTCAAATTTAATGGATTTAAATTAACGAAATTAGAATTTAGCCGGGAAAATCACTTATCTTACTTTATTTATAAAATGATTTTACATAAATTGTCCAACTATTTATATGAAAAAATTCAATTTCGAAATAATATTCATAATTTAATTACTAGAAATCAAGATAACTTCGTTCATCAAACAGAAAGATATAAATCAACTTTTGAATATATATGTTCTACAATTTATAATAATGTTCTTTATGAAACAAAAAATCTTAAATGTGAATTATTTAAAAAATATCAAGACGGCAGATTGGATTAGAACATTGATTACTCGTTAATCAAAGTCCTACCTTTTGTGCCAACTAGTAGTTACCTTTTATCTAGTTTTAGTTACTTTCTACATAGAAAATATTTAACTGTAATATTTTTATTTTTATTTATATGTATGTCAATTAATTGGCACAAATAAATCATTTAAAAAATAAAAGAAAACCTTTTGGAATTAAAAAATATCCGGCAAACGCAATAAAAATCTTCATAAATGCTTAAACATAAATATTTTCTATTATACTATTTACAACAGAAGAACTTTCTTCATAAAAATAAATTATTCCTGATAAAGTGACTTCCTCATGCGTAGATAGAAAAAAGTACATATTAAGGACAAATAAGTACGGCAGATACCCTCCTCTTATATGAACCGCTCTGTGTCTAAGTACAATGGATACATTTTTTTCCTATATATCTATTATTTAATTATATAAATTTGATAAAAGCCGATATTTTAATATGTATACAATAATATATGGTTAGAAAATTTAACTAAAATTATCAAATTACCAATTTAAAAGATATTTTTTAAAGATCTATCAAATAAAATATATTCCTCAAATGATCTTTCAGAAAGTTAATTTTATGTAACTTTTAAAATCTAAACTTATCTTCTTTTGCTATCGTTGAGCTGCTAGTTAAATAAATTAATCGTTTTGACAAATCTCAGCATTCACTGTTAAAAATACTTCCTCGTTAACCTAAACGCGAAATGTAACACTTAAATCTAAACCAACCTGTCCAAGTCTATTTTAGCTTAAACAATTTCGATTTTATCAGAATAATACAGGTGGTCATTCGAAAAAAATAAATATTGGTTACATAATTCGGTGTCTAGATTTATGCATTTCATAAATAAATTGATTCATTTATTCTTGTGGCACTGGTTTACAGTGATACATATTATTTTTTAAAAAAATTTACCCGGCAAACGAGTAGCTAGTTTATCCTTGTTTGGCGTTAGCCGTTAGAGAAAGATGATGTATTGGCCGATATGTTCTCAAAACGTTTACTGGATTTGAACAAGTTTAGGCATATTTTTATTTTTTGCGGTATATTACTAAGCAGTATATAAGATCTGCTCCATTGTCATTTGGGTAGTAATAGCGTTAGTTAGAATATTTAAAATATTAGTTAAGTGCCATATTAACTGTAATCATGTTAAAGGTAGGTTTAAAATTTTAAAAACTTTCAAAGAAGGTATTTTAAGTTAAGTATATACTATAAAACCCTAAATGTATAAAAAAGATGTAACAAATATGGAATAATAATAATGGTAGCCCATGAATAACTTCTTTTCGTATCTTAAATTCATTTTCTGTATTATTTTATTTCTATTAAATAAGTGTAAAGCACTTATTGCTTACTTTTACATTTTTAACTTTTACTTTTGTAACTTCAATATGCTATTACTACGAAAAAATATTTGACATCTTGAAAAAAAAGTGATAATAGAAAATACATTTCAACCACTAAAACAATTATTAGTATTCTTGCACTGTAGCCCATTTTTTACGTTATTTATGGATCATGCCTTATGCTGGTCAACACTAGTTGAAAACCACTTTTCTTATTCAGTCATTACTAAAGGAACATTCCGGACAGAAATCTGGATTAATTTGTAACGACATATTGCATTGTATCTTCTTACCCTCTCGTTGTCTAGAAGATTTTTATTGCTACTGTTATAAATCATTTATAATATTTTCATAAGCTACAAAAAGCTGTTGGGTGCCCTTAAAAGAATGTTGAGACATCTTCGAAAACCTCTTCCTTAATTTTTCTATCACTAATCTAGAAAATTGCTTTAACAAAGGTATTGCTAAAAGTGAGTTATGTAAGGTGGCACCTATATTCTATGCGCGCCAACACAATGTGTATTAGGAACATTCTTTGTACTAATGAAATATGAAATTGCACTAATAAATAAACTTTTTTAATTATTACAAATAAGCCATTTTTTTATTCTATAATTTTATAGCGTTTAGACTACAGGGAACTTTTGAACTGTCATTTTTTTTTTAATTTAATAAATATTTGATTTCCATATAAAAATCAATTAGCAACAGATTCAAAGCAAAAAGTTCGCCCAATCCATTGAAATATGCGAAGATATACCACATCGACTATGACAGAACAGATAAAATGATGTGTTCGGTAACTCAGTCAGTTTAAATGTATTAGGAAGGAAGTTCTCTCTGTGTCTTATTTTATAATATTGTTACAATAATTATTTTCACTGTTTTCTTTTACTGTTGGAACCAATGAATAAATATGCGTATCCTATATTAATTAATAATCAAATAAAAAAAAACTAAAAGTTTTTGAAAA
This sequence comes from Kuschelorhynchus macadamiae, assembly GCA_030620095.1. Classification (NCBI taxonomy): domain Eukaryota; kingdom Metazoa; phylum Arthropoda; class Insecta; order Coleoptera; family Curculionidae; genus Kuschelorhynchus; species Kuschelorhynchus macadamiae. The sequence continues at coordinate 470,029 of JAUTXW010004475.1, read as the reverse complement.
TGAAATACGCCAAAAAAATTTCAATGTTTTAGACCAAAGCTTTATTATTTCAAATATTCATAAGAATGGCAAGGCGAATAAAATGATTTATCTTCAGATGATTTGTGGGTTCGGGAGGGGTTTAAAAAGACAAAATTATATTCGGTACCACGTTTCGTAGATTTATTTCTACTTTATCAAGCACAACCTTTATTTTTGTCAAGCATCAAACCCACGAACCACCTGATGTTGATCTCTTCTTGGGACTAGAAAATGCACTCAAACCTTTATTAAAGAAATCTCCCAATATATCGGCTATTGACATAGTAAAGGTAATATAGGCGACAAAAAATAATTTAATTTTTCCACAAAGTCTCTCAAAGCAAATGTTTTTTGAATAATTTTATTTACATCCGTTTCATAGGTAAATACAAAATAACTTCTGGAGATTACTTCAGAACACATAAACATGTAGAGCCTTTTACACAATGACGAAAGGGATGATTTTCCCCTTTCTCGTTAAACTGTTGCCTGGTTCTTTTTAAAAGCTTTCATAAACGGACATGAATTTATTTATCTAATACATTTATACAGGTATCCTCGAAAATAGTTAATAGTAATCCTCTGTCAAGTTTTAAGTAAGCATATTTTTACAAATCACATATTAATCTTTTTATGTTGTTACATTAAAGACACACACGTATTCCTTACTTAGAAAGCATATATCCATGCGTTCTGTTCCCTGATGATGTACAAATTTTTGGTTTCTTGTTCTTTATTACATTTATTTTGTTTTATTATATTTTTATAATTTCAAGCCCTTATTCATTTCTTCAGATGACTGGTTGACATCGCCAAGCCAAATATTTCCTACTGGAACTTTTTCTTCTTGTAGTTTTTTAAAACGAAAAATATTTGGTCACTGAATATTAACATACTTCTATATTTTTTTCAGGTAGCTGTCGTACTTACAGTCATATCTGCGACGGTTCATGCTAGTCCCATCGTAGCTGATTTACATGATGACCTTGGTTTGGGCTTAGCACTAGGGCACACACCAGTTTATTCCTATGGACATGCTCCAGTTGTTGCACATAAAGCCATAGATTATTATGTAAGTTATTATCAGGTCTTCGTAAAATGGATGGAAGTAATTACATAATTTGGAAATGATTTAAAATTTTTGGTAATGAGTAGAGTAATTCTGAAACACCGAAAAGATGAGGTACACTAGAAAAGTTTTTTTAGCTATGAAACAAATATTTTTCTTTTTGCAATTTTCAGTGTTTAAGACATTCTTTCTTTAACACAGTTACACACGATTTCCTGCAAGGACTTCACAATATCAGAAAAAACTTTTAAATCACTTTTTTCTGGTGTTTCCATATAATTTTTCTTACGTTTGCTGTATGATGTCTTTTTGAAAAAAAGTGGTAATAAATCTGCACGATCTTAATTTCAAAATAGACTATTGGAAAATTCGTAGTTGTTCAATAAATAAGAAGATATATTTTTTGGTGTAGAAAAATAAATAAACACAAAAATCTAAATGTTCAATAATCCATAAAAACAGTATCCTGTCACTTTATTTTTCTCCTTGAAAAGAAAATGAGATCTTAAAACAAAAACTGGTTTAGGACTAGGTACTTCTATATTCTTTTAACCGAACTTGAAAACTAGGTTTAAAAAAACTAAACATTTCGGACTATACTTCAGACGTTTTTACAGTTTTCCTTCGAGTTCTTCGCAAGTTTAAAAATTCTGAAAAATAAAAAAACCGGTCAATTTCCCTTATCAGGAACTTCCTTCGTTATGAGTCTTTGCTTTTATTAGGAAAGGTGATCAATTTAGTTTCGCATATAGTCATACATAATTCATACCAATATTTCACCAATTTCTATTTACTCCTATTTTTGGGACTAATTTAAAATAATGAGTAACTAGTTTTTGCACTGATTTTTTAAATTTTTCATTAGACGGTCTTTTTGTTGCGTCATGTTGAACTCGTACTAGTTTATCTCTATATTACATTTAATTTTTGAGCAAAATTTGAAGTCAGTTGAATGCATGTTGTTAAGTTGCCTTTTAAACATTTTATTTTACCGCCATCTTGAATTTGTACCAAAATTTTACCAGTTTATTTCTATATCACACTTAATGCTCGCACATAAATTTGAAATTAATTTAATCAGTAGTTCTTTCAGGTTAATTTTCTAAATATTTTATTAAGTCACGTTTGCCATGTTGGATTCGTATCAAAACGTTACCAGTTTAGTCCTATGTAACGCTTGACTTTATGGAAAATTTGAGATAAACTAGATAATTAGTTTTTCAGTAACAATTTTTTTAACATTTCACTAGGCCGTCATTTTGTTCTGCCATATTGATTTTTGCCAAAATATTACAAGATCATTCCCATATGACCAAATTTGAAATCATTGGGTAAGACATTTTTTAGCTATGCCGCGAATGGCAGACAGATAGGCGGAATTGAGAACACATATTTTTTGGCATTATGTGATCCTCAAACGTGAATATCCGTAAAAATATGTGAAGGTGATTTTTTTCTCTCTTACGAGCATTTTATCTGGCCGACATTTTATTCCGTCATCTTGACTTGGTACTACAATTTTACCAGTTCATTTCTATGTCATACATAAATCCTGCACAAAATTTGAAATCAATCTAATGAGTAATTTTCTCAGATTGATTTTGAAAATGATTTATTAAACAGCAATTTTACTTCGCTGAGATAGATAGATCTGTAAAAACCTGGAAGGGTGTTTTTTTCACCATTACAATACTTCCTCTTTACGAGGGAAGTTAAAAGTACACATGTCTGATTTTGCTCCTGCCTATAACTACCCACACTTAGATATAAGTTGTTTTTTTAAAATAAATTAATCAATCATTGTTTCCGTGAGGCTGTGAGATGATTTATTTTCAACAGGGACAATATTTTAATAAAATAATTTTAAAATGACCTTATTCAGAAATAATACATTTTAAACTAGTGCAATTTTCTGCAAGTGCAAGTTTCGGATTTCGACACACTACATACAGCCTCTTTTAAACTGTAAACTTACGTTTACGTCAAACTTTGTTTTTCTTTGTGTATTTTTCGGCGTTTTAGATACTGTTATATTATTTAGTTCCAACGACAAAATTATCACCCATTTTTGTACCACAAATGTGTATTTACTTTTTAAGTTTCGTTTTTGTAGGTTAATTTTTATAGTAAACGTTTACGAAAGTTCCATTGTGTTACAAGTGTTTCCCTTGGCTGGAATTTTAAATCGACCAAAGCTCGAAATTCGCTTCAGTTTTGGGCTTCGGTCGTTACCACTGTTACCAGAATTATTCAATTACGAAATTATCAAAGTTCGAAATAACGGTGATTTAAGTTACTTGGTTAGCGTGAACTGGTACAAATTGGGGCAGTGGGGGGTGTAATTCAATGCCGGTCGTGATATTAGTAAGCGGAGTAGTTGTTTCCGTGATTCCATTTTATGAATTTCTCTTCACGGGGCTCGCTAGTCTATAGCGAAGTTATGAACTCTAAAAAGAGCAAAATTGCGTTCGTCGTTTGACTGAAATGGATTATTGCGCCTGCCGCATTGCAGGCCTATTCCAAACAGGGGTCATAGTATCCTTGTTGTAACGTTGGTGTAACGCGAAAAAAAATATTAACATTACTTCTTCCAACGAAAGTTAGGAATCAACAATGTAATTTAATGCCGGTCATGATATTAACCAGCGGAGTAGCTATTCCTGTGATTACATTTTCGACCTAAATTTATCTAGATTCAGTATTAGAACCCTTTATTTCTTTCTAAATAACTTTTCTTTATAAAATGTTTTAATAACCATAAAAACTAAGTTATTTTACTCTCGGGGTAATTTCAGATTTATATAAAAATAAAAGTAGTTTATTCTAGGGGTCATTTTAAGTTTTTATAATTTTTGGATAACTGAGTCAGATTCCAACATAAGTTTTTCTCCTAAAATGCAAAATAATAACTTTTACAGGTACAGTTACGTCCATCCGGGAATAGACTGTATAATATTAGCTTCAACAATTCAATAGTACTTAGTAGGTATCTAGTTCATCGTGTATATTCTCAAAATGCTTGGCTCAGAGTGGGCGCCTTGAACAAAATTATGAAAATAGCAACTATAAGCGGATTACTTAATGTATTCTAAATTTACAATCTAGCTTGTATAATATAATTTTAGTGTATTAATTAATATTTAATAACATCTTTATTACAGGCTGCTCCTAAATATGAGTTTCAATATGGCGTTTCCGATCACCATACTGGCGACAACAAGGAACAAAAAGAAATCCGACATGGCGACTTTGTACAAGGAGAATATTCGCTAAAAGAACCTGACGGTACAATTAGAACTGTCAAATATACTGCCGATAAACATAATGGTTTTAATGCTGTTGTTCTAAGACAAGGACATGCTGTACATCCGACAGTAGTTCATCCTCAGGCCTTAAGTAAGTTGATTTTGTAGCTTTGATAGACAAAATATCATAGTTATATACCGGAATAACCTGAGTAATCAAAGGAGTAATAGTTTTATCAACGTGTCCCATAAAGAGTAACATATTTTTTGTTTTATTCTAAAGGCGTTTTAACAACTTATTCTAAGAAAGTTTTATGATGGCTGTGTACTTCCACATCCTCATTTTTTTCTTGTATTGTTCTAGACACTGCTAATTTGAATGAGATTTTAAGTTAACTGAGCGGTTACAACTAGATTTTTCACCTCCGATGCAAAGGTTAGATCGGAATTTATTAGAAAAGATATCCTTATTGGCTTTTCCTAATAAAGATGACCATCTCAATTTGGGTTCAGTGAGAGGAGAAGGACGGCTAATGCACACTTTATTATTTTTTGTTACTTATTACTCTGCATTCTGCCACCGACAACTTCCTCCAATTTTTCACTTATCGGAATGGCAAGACTATCTGCGTAGGCAATTGTCTAGAGTCCAACATAGTTGAGCTAATGCAAATCCTTTAGAAACAATATTTTATACTAATTTGTAGAGCAGTTTAGTTGATGAATCGATAACTGTGAAAACTGTCACTTCCCTCCAAGATTTGGATGTCTATCTATCACAGCAACAGCGCTGAACATATACCATTAAATGTTGGTTGTTTAAGTAGCCATTCTTTATTGGATATCTTACATATTTGTTGACTATGAGGTTAAGGGTGTTCATTTGGCCATTTCCTCCATTCTGTTCTGACATATTGGGATAAATGAGACTTCATGAGTGTTTACGTAGGTTGGTTATGCTAGAATCGTCGTGTTCCTTTAGTAGAAATTGGCCTGGTCTGGTCTTCGTTCAGCTTCACAAACCATATTCAGTCTCTACCGATCCCTTTGTCAATTACTAGTTTTTATATTTTTTAGGTAAAAGAATAAGCATTTTTAAAGGCGGGTAAATAATATTAGAACAAAACAATCAAGCTACTCTGCTGACCACTTGAAATAGTTTGCGTAAATTTTCTGGTAAAATTTAAAGTGGAATAACCCGGTAACTAAATGAGATATCGAGTTGCGGTTTTAATGCATTTTTGGCAAATTTTATTCTTAGTAGCCTTGCTTGACTGTAATAAGATTAAAAGTACTATATATAGGGTAAGATCTGGAACCATTAAGTTTTTTCTAAATTCCATTTCATCCGGGAATCCCTAAACCTTCTAAAATATATTTTTTGAATACTAAAATATACAGGGTTTTTTCAAAAATTTCCGAAGATCTTGCAAATTTTTCATTTTCATTAGGACTTTCTACTTGAAACGAGTAGTACTCATCAAATTTAAATTAGAAGTAGAGCAATAAAATTCATAAATAAAGTTATTATACAAGGTGCACCTAAATTAACCTTGAAGCATATCTCGGAATTTCATTATCCAGCATTTAAAAAAGAAAGAAATAATGTTAGTTCGGAACAGGCAGGTGTTAGTTTCCTATAATATCTAATAATAATTTTGTGGAGAAATGAATTATCAATTTAACACCATGTTTCACTTGCTAGATCAAAGGTGTTCTCCAAAATAATACTATGGAAAATTTCATTTATTGTTATCTGAATGTGTCCGTTATATTTAAAAATGGCAGACCAATATTTATTCCCTAAGAATTTTCTAAATTCAGAAATTCGTTATCTTATTTAGTTAGTTTAGTTATTTAGTAGAAATAGTTCACTTTAAATTTCACCAAAAAAATTACGCAAATTATTTCAAGTGACCAGCAGTCAGTAGCGAATTTACATTAAGGCAGTGGTCGCCAACCTTTTCAAGGTGTTGAGCTACTTTGATAATTTAGAAATAAACCGTGAGCTACTTACTTGTAACCAACGTTTAAACCAGCTTAAACGAAATAATGCACAGTTGTATTTGACATACATGTTTTTATGTAATTAATAAATACTTAATTAATACTAATACATACCTAAAAAATAAACAAAATTTTCATATAGCCATAAAAGCATATTACATACGACTTAATTAAAGTAAACATTATAATTTAAATATTAAACAAAAACATGTGATAAAAAATGAGTGCATTCAATGAAAGTTTGACACTCGGACTCGCACAAATAGGTTGAAGTAAATAACTCTTTCACTTTTAAGGCAACACGACATTGAAATGCAATCACTTCCATTTCAGTTGTAGCGATGTCTTCGTCAAAGTTCTGCTTAACACAAGTTGCAAACTGTTGCATATCAATTTCCATGAAGTGTGAAACAACAAATTGAGCCACCAATGCCATTTTGTTGAAATCCTTAAACCGATTTTTGAAGTTATCCTTCAAGTTATAAAGTATTTCTACATGAGGTTTACTGTCATAGAGTTCTATTGGATTTTGAGATATCTTCTCTGAAAGAACAGGAAAATGCTTGACATCACGGTTGATTAGGGTTTGTTCCCAAAACTCAAGTTTTTTATGAATGCATTTATATCGGAAATCATTACCGCCAGTTCTTTATTTCTTTTCTGAAGTTGCAAATTGAGTTCATTAGTATTGTCTGCAATATCCACAAGAAACCCAAAATCTCTAAGCCAAATTGAATTTTCCATTTCCTGAATCGATTCGCCGCGTTGTTTGAAAAAAAAATCTTTGTAATGCGTGAGCTCTAATCTTGTTTACAATTTTTACTACCAATTTCATAACGTTTAGTTTTTAAAAATTTGCACATAATGCTTGCTGATGAATAATGCAATGGTAACACGGAAATTGTAGAAAGCGTTCATCTTTACGATAAAATGCTACCAGACTCTTATTACAACCCACCATAACTAGAGCCCCGTCAGTTGTCAAGCCTATCAATTTTGAAATTGGAATTTTCTCAGAAGATATAAAATGGTTTAAATGAGAAAACAATTCCTGTCCAGTGGTATATCCTTTCAGTGGAATAAACTTCAAAAGATCTTTAATCACAAAATCACTAAAAACCATCCTGGCCAACACGGCTATCTAGGAGGTGTCAACCAGATTTGTTGATTCATCCATTTCAAGAGAGAAATAAACACAGTTATTTAAGTCAGTTTTTAAATGTGAAAAAATATCCTTGCTCATTACTTCCACTCGTCTCATTACTGTATTAGTAGAAAGTTACATAGATTTTATTGCTGCTTTATTTTTAAAGTTGGAAAATAAGGAATTTGCTTCTTTAAAAACCCCTGGTTTATCATTTCCATGTCTTCATATGGTTTCTTTTTTTGTGCAATTATTTGGGACACATGGCATGATGCTTCCGTTGCAGACTTATTTTTGTCAACTGCTTTTAAAAATATTGATTGTTGTCCAAAGTACACTTTATGATGCTTCTCAATATTTCCTTTTTTTTTAACTTCTGTAAAAAAATACTTTTCTTCCCATTTCGAATGAAAATTGTATGTCTTTATTTTCTTACTACTGCTTTCCATAATTTTTTGTATTGCTCACTAACATATCACTAACATATCTAATGTCTTTAGGTTTTAAACTGAACGCCTTGTATCCCCGACATGCGCATTTTTCATGTTCAAAGCAATCCAGATCGTTCTCGTGTTCTCAAACATTCGCGCGATGCTGGCGCTCTGGTAAATTCTAGCAGCTGTTGCCTAGAGCGCTCACGGCGCGGCAGTGTAGCCGCTGCTAGCTTTCATATCGTGATTTTTTGTTTTCAAAGTTTATGTGAGCTACTAGAAATGTGTTCGCGAGCTACCGGTAGATCGCGATCGACGGGTTGGCGACCACTGCATTAAGGCGTAAGGGGCTTTAGCCCATCCCAAAATCAAAACTTGCCTGATATTAATCATGATATAGGTTTGAAATAAATAAAAAGAAAATGTTAAGTACGTCAGCCCCCCTCAATCCTAAATCCGCCGTCAATGTAGATTTCAGTTTTTTTTTTAATTTCAGGTATTGGACATTATGCTTTAGGACATTGAAATGAGAAGCGTAGTCAAATGAAATACCTTTTTTCCTAAAACTGCTGTGCCACGGACTAAGATCTTAACTCATATTCATCATATCATCATATCCAAGTAGTACAACAGAGTTGCTCATCGCCTTTAAATAGTCAGTCATTTTTGTTAATAAATTGTTAATAATGTAAATAATATAATAGGCTGGTGATATAGCCAAATCAAAATAAATGTGGTTTCACTTTTCGATTTGTAGTGTTTCGGGTAGAGAAGAAAATGAACGTAAATATCTTAATTCTAATTTAATTTTAATTATTTTCTTAGAATGCATTAAAATAGTCTTCCAGTTTCCAATCTAGACTTATGAAGCTTCTGTTTGTGATTTATGTGCAATAGAAGAATTGAGAAATTAGATTCACTCGGATATATGTTTATACTTTCTAAATCACTGCTTTTTTCAAAAATTCTAAGACTTCACTAGATTTAAAGATAATGAAATAATGTTTAAAAAATTCAAACAATAATCTCGTTTTAAGATTCACAATCCAGTTTATACTTTGAGACTGAGAAAATAAAATAATACTAAAATTAATTATAGTGAATCAAAAATACATTAAAACATTAATTTATATATGCCCTTTTAAATTAAAGTATACCAATTATGCTCGCTAAATCTGCTTTGTATCCTAATTAAGTGCAGAAAAGAGATTTCTTAAACAGTTTAAAAATTAAAAACTCTCAAGAAAGTCTCGAGATATTAATATAATATTTTTCTTTTTCCTACGAAATCTCTAAATTGCAGCACACGTATTTTTTTCATATAATAACTTTTTCTCTTTTGCTGCTTACGTCATACCCTGTATATATTTTGGATTCCTTACACAAATTCTCTTAATGATAATTGATTACTTAAAACGACCTTTATACAATTTTGACAAATAAACTAAACTCAGGGATATTCGTAAAGAATTTTAAGATCGAGCAAACCACTGGAACAAAACCTAAATGCCAATGAATAGAGGGCCTTGACAAAGCTTCGAAAGAATAAAGACATCATAATCGTTCCAGCAGATAAAAGAAGCGCAATGGTAGTAACGAATACCCAATACTACATACAAAAAATGCAGGATATCCTACAAGACAATTGTTATAAGCCTGTTCGAAGAGACCCGACTACATACCTAGAAAAAACTAAAAATTAAATAAAAAGTTCACCAATAAATCCCGAAATACAACAAAAAATCATACCACGGGAAAACTCTATGGTTTACCAAAAATACACGAACCTGGGGCACCCATCAGACCTATTGTTAGTACTGTTAATTCGCTGTTACAAAAACTGGAAAAATATCTTGCTAAAATTATGCAACGTGAAAAAGTTCATTAATTTGTCAAAAACTTGGAACATTTTACTCGAATTATACGAGACATCGTTCTCGAAAAAGACGATATCATAGTAAGCCTAGATGTCAAATCGTATCCCAGTAATCCCATCGACGAAGCATTGGACAAGATTGCTATGAACGAGGAGTTCCAGGCACATATAATACATCTTTCGGAGCATTGCCTTAAAAATACTTATTTTTCATTCAATGGGCAAATGTATAAACAAATGGATGGTGCTCCAATGGGGTCTTCGCTATCACCAGTAGTTGCAAATTTATTTATGATATACTTCGAGAAAGAAGCTCTTGAGAAAGCAAGTTTAAAATCCAAGTTATGGATTCGTTATGTGGAGCACATATTTATTACATGGTAACATAATCATAGAGAGCTCGACCACTTTCTAACTCACGTAAATTCAATAGATCCCAGAATACAATTTACTCTAGAGTTAGAGAAAACCAACAAACTTCCATTTTTAGATGTTCTGAATACAAAACTGCATAACGGACATTTCGAATACACTTTGTACAGAAAACCAACACATACCGACAGATATTTAAATGCAAGATGCATTTAAATATCTTAGATTTATGCACCCCGCATAAATTCAAGCTGTGGACAACACTCTAATATCTAGATCCGTGCGATTAACTGAAACACAGACGAGAAAAAACGAACTTAAATATAATAAAGTGCGGGACACGAAAGAAAACCGGGCGGAGTCAATCGGTTTAGGAAGGTCGGCCAAGAAATCTCTTTAAACCAGTGGTGTTCCGTCGTTCTTTAAATAATATGGCACTCCTTTTTGACTATACGCACTTCAGATAATTAAAAAATGTAACTATGCTTAATGAATCTGTATCTATATTTGTCTGTTTTCTTTCGTGTGACGCTCTTCTATATCTCTTTTGTGTTGCAAAAACGGCGAACTTTCGAATTTTAAAATGATTTAATTTTCATTTTTCTTGATCGATTTACCTATAAATATATTTTTCTTGAGTTCTGTCATTAACGGTTCACGGGCTACTGCCTACGTCCACTATTATTGGACCACCCAGTATAGTGATACACGATTTACAAGTCCAGATTTCACAAGAGCAGCCAGCATCAGATCCAGTTAACGAGATTTATCAAAATTTTAATTTATGCAGTTCGACTTTGGGCTACTCGGGTATGCCAAAAGTGCCCGTCTGTCTCCGTTTGTCATATTATTTTATACAGAGGCCGTCATTGTAAAGTACTATACAGGGCGTTTTCTAATTGCGTGCTGATGTTAAAGGGGGTGTTTTTATGTCTTAAAAGTCTCAACTATTGAGATACAGGATGTTAAAGCTTAAAAAGAAAACGTTTTTTTTCATCCCCATTCTGATGCTATTGTAGATAACTGCATGAAATTTGATACACGTCTTCTATGCATTAAGGAGCATGCGGATTTACCCAGGTTAATTACATATGCACGCCACTGGTAGAAATTTCGAAAACTGATTGTTAATAAAATGCCCTTTTATGCATAAGACGTGTATCAAATTTCACACGGTTATTTATCTATAAAAGCATCAGAATTAGGATTTAAAAAAAAATGTTTTTTAAAACCCTGTATCTCCAAAGTTAAGACTTTTAGGTTTATATTAAACTTTTTTCTTAAAAAGTCCAAGAATCACCCCTCTTTAACATTAGCACGCAATTAGGAAACGTCCTGTATAGTACTTCACAATGACGCCCCCTGTACAAAATAATATGACAGACGGAGACAAACGATCACTTTTGGCATACCCGAATAGCCCAAAGTCGAACTGCATAAGTTAAAATTTTGATAAATCTTGTTCACTGGAATCAGTGCTGGCTCACCTACTATAACAAAATTGATGTGTTAATTTTGGAAAAATATAAGTTCTGTAGTTTTTCAAATATTAATTGTAATATTAGATTTTTTGACACCCGGTATTGAACAGAAAATTGATTATTTTGAAGCAGTTTATTAATAAGAATATATTTTTTTACTCCTGCCCATGCAAGTTCAATAGGGTTTAAGTCGCACATGTATGGAGGCAGCCTTAAAGGTGTATGACCGAGGTTAAGTAAAAGATCGTCAATTTTATACTTTTTTTTGTCTAGGCTTGTTGGTTGATATAATTGATATTTTCTCCATGTTGGATCACATACAAGATTGGTCAATTTAAGCCACCATATCATATGAGCTTTTGTAGAGTATTTAGTTGGCACTTGATCTTCTACCTGGGAATGAGAAGACGCATTATCCATTACCACGACTGATTTGGGAGAAGCTTCTTGAGCAACCACTTTTGAAAATTGTCTCTATTCATCTGTCCATGATAGTCTCCAGTTGTTAGTTTCGAGCGAAAAACTAAAGCAGCACCTAGAACAAATCCGGCTTCTAAAACAGCATGAACTATAATAAAGCGACTACTAGAGGGAATTCCCTGAACAACACCTATAACACTTTCACTTTGCCAGCATTTGTTCACTGTCATTATCATTATCTACCTAGGTTTCGTCTAGTTACATAATATTGCGTCCTTCTTGCCTATATTGCCTTACGGTTGATAGATATTTTACCCGCCAGTGAAAAATATTTGGTCTCTCAATGAGCAATTTTCGTTTATTTTGGCACTTGCGCCAAACAAAACCTTTTGATCGTAAAAGCCGATTTAAGGTTTTATACCCGTACGGAAAATCTATTTTGTTCTTTACAGCACGAAGTAGGGGTTTGCAGGTCAGAACCTTCTTCAAGTTTATATAAAAATCCTCTATTGTTCGTCGAATTACTTGAAAATCACCATCGTCAATTTTATCTTTGTATGATAATCGGTTTTTTTTACCAGGAGATTTTAAAGGTGAAGTAGAACGTGAGCGATCATTATGTTCTCTTTGAATTTTTCTTACACTACTTTCCGAAACACCAGTGTAAGTCAGAACCTTCTTCAAGTTTATATAAAAATCCTCTATTGTTCGTCGAATTACTTGAAAATCACCATCGTCAATTTTATCTTTGTATGATAATCGGTTTTTTTACCAGGAGATTTTAAAGGTGAAGTAGAACGTGAGCGATCATTATGTTCTCTTTGAATTTTTCTTACACTACTTTCCGAAACAGCAGTGTAAAATGCAGCACGTTCTGTTCGATTTTGAATTGGAATAGTCAAACTATTATTTTCAGCTTCTCTAGTACAGGCCTCTACAACGCTCGCAATAACTTCACGTGCACCGCTTCGAATTTTTTTTCCTCATTTGCTCGCCATCGTTACTTCAAAATAATAATTCAAATTCAACGCAACGCATTTATATAGAAATGAAAACAAATGCTCGAAATGTATAGGCGCCACTGGAAATAGCTAGAACCTGCTAGCGGCAAGTGCATGGAGACTCTAGGCACATCCCAATTACAAGTGGACCAGCGCGAAATTTACTAAATCCGCTTAGCTGGCGCACTTTATAGGTGAAGGGGCAAACTATTACAACAAATAAAATAACATAAATTTTATTTGCGTACACAAATTTCACTTTTCCGCTTGCTTAAGACTTTATTTTAAGGTCCGCCCGGTTTTCTTTCGTGTCCCGCACTTTATCTGGTGCTTTAAAGAAAAATGGCTACCCAAATCGCATTATAGAAAAAAGCTATTAATGCACAGGGTTCCCGAACAACGAACACCAAAAATTTTGAACCGGGAAACAAAGATTTTTGTGGGAAACAAAGATTTTTGTTTATTGTTTTTAATTTTAATATAAACGTTATCTAACTCTGCGCCGTGGGAATATTATAGCTTAAAAAATCGATTGCTTTAGCCAATTGCTATATATAAATAATAATTGATTTAAAGGAGTCAAATGATCTAAAGACGTTATTTTAGAAACACAATGGTTAAGAAGAGATTATAACCTCTGATTGTATATATTTGCTAATAGGAATATCATGACTGAATTGTCAATATTGCAATAAAAGTAAAGCAAAGCATTTTAACTACGTTTAACAAGCAAAAATGCATAATTTTAACATTCGTAAGTATTTCTACAACTCATTTAGTTAAAATATGTTGGTAGTACCTTATAAAATGATATGTATTTGATACAATGGAGTACAATGAAAAAGGCCTTTCAATTATGTGTTCTTTGAACTTATTGTGACAAAACTGAGACAAAGCAAATTTGACTTAAAAAGCCAACAATTAATATAATCATATCTCCAAAATAGAAAACAGTTCGTCCACATTTGTGGGAATTCGACATAAGTGGTGTGCCACAGGGTTTTGCGCTGGGACATCTGCTCTTTTTGATCTATATTAACGACTTAGAGAACAGTGACCCTAGTGTAGACTTAGAATTATTTGATGATAACACCAGGGTACAAAAAACGTGCGCTCATCTTGGTTGCTTAAAGGATACAATTATAGACTCTTAGTTAAGGGCTTTGAATTGGTTTATCAGCAACCGTTTAAGTTTAAACCAGTCAAAAACAAAAACACTTTACTCGTTGGTCTCTACAGGCAAAGTGCGGATTCAGCTAGCTTTCTGAAATGGAAACCACATACTATATGTATAAAAATTGCATCTAGTGTCTATGCCTAGAATTTAAATATGTTTTTTGAAAGGGTTGTTTTATCAGCATACTATGCTCGGATCCAATCTAAAATGTTTTATTAGCTTGAGGACATGCATCATACTCCAAACGGATTTTTAGTCTTGAAAGGAAAGCAATAATAATGCATAACAATCACATTCATGATCGAGCCGATAGCAAACAGTATTTTATCATACTGGGAATGTTAACTGTTTCTTGTTTGTATATCTACAATGCCTCGTCTATGTCACAAACCTTCGCAACACAAGATGGTGTACATAGAGACTCTACAACAATTTAGGCACAGAGAACACATATACACTGACTACTAGCTGATCCGACAGGCCTTATTCAGCCTTTTCCGTTAGATGGCGTGAGAGTTTCGAATGAAATATGGGCTGCATTCACCACATAGTTTAGAAATGTTATTGAAGGAAAACATATTGGTTTTATAAAAAAAACGCAATAAAACAATCTAAAAAAATAGTGGTGAAAGGTCTCGGTAACCAGACGATCATTTATAAAAAATCGTGTAAATTGGTGCAGTATAAATTTCTCACGAACTTGCTGAAAAATCTGGCTTAGTGTTTTAAATATACAGGGTGTTTCTTAATTGAGTGTCAGTATTCAAGGAGGTGATTTTTGGGTCCATTTTAAGAAAAAAACTTCATATAAACATGTGTCCTAAACGGTGTACATTTTGAGATACAGGGTGTTAAACATTCAATAATTTCATAATTTTTCGATAATATCTCGAATATCACTCTAGATATTGTAATGAAATTTGGTATAGAGGTACTATGCATCTAGTGGAATTTTTTGATGTAGAACATTTTTTTTATTTCCACCAGTGGCGTCCGTACGGAATCCGACCTGCATATTTTCCCAGACATTGATGGTACCCCACTGATTTTTTTTTAAATAAAAATTATTTTTGAAATTTCCATTCATTTTAGAGCAAGTTTGATCTCTTGGTAGTTTTGAGTTGAATGCACGGTTTTCGTTTTAAAAAATAAAAACCGTTTCTCTGCAGAATTTTAACAATGTCGCTAATATGACAACACCAATCGCCATGGCATGCAAGGAAATTTTTTTTTTACTGAAATTCAAGAAATCAAATTTGCTTATGAATAACTAATACCCAAAGATTTCAAAATTATTATTTGAGCTTATAATTTTTTAACACGAAACTATAAAATACTATTAGTTCATCAATAAAGAAAGATTACTAATAATAATTATTTTTGTAGTAGGCTTTGGCTGTCAGAATTAATACTTCTCTTGTAACTTAATTTGACAGTTCAGCTTTCAGATTCAGTCGGGTTTAATTAATTTTGTGTTCTAAATATCTGAGAAAAGAAATGGTTGAGTTTACCAATGAAGAGTTGGCAGACATGCATTACATGTATTTTTTGGCTGATGGCAGTTCACCGGAAGCTAGGCGATTATATCAAGAGTGCTTTCCTGGTAGAGTCATACCAGATAGGCGATTATTTGCAAATGTGCATAGAAGGTTGACTGAAACAGGTACATTCAAGCCAAATAATCAATTAAAAGCGGCCCATCGGACTGTAAGAACTCCAGAAATTGAAGAGGAAGTATTCAATTCTATAGATGAAAATCCTGAACTAGTACTAGGAAAATTGGAATTAACCTAAATATTTCGCACATCCTAGTTTGGAGAATTCTACATGATTTTTTTTTATACCCATATCACATTCAACAAGTGCAAGCCTTACTTCCCCGAGATCTTCCTTTCCGAGTTAATTTTTGTGAATGGTCGGATTCCGTACGGACGCCACTGGTAGAAATTAAAAAAATGTTCTACATCAAAAAATTCCACTAGATGCATAGTACCTCTATACCAAATTTCATTACAATATCTAGAGTGGTATTCGAGATATTATCGAAAATTTATGA
Source organism: Kuschelorhynchus macadamiae (assembly GCA_030620095.1). NCBI lineage: Eukaryota > Metazoa > Arthropoda > Insecta > Coleoptera > Curculionidae > Kuschelorhynchus > Kuschelorhynchus macadamiae. The sequence continues at coordinate 453,729 of JAUTXW010004475.1, read as the reverse complement.
AAGATTATTGAAAGTTTAACACCCTGTATCTCAAAATTTACACCGTTTAAGACATATGTTTACATGAAGTTTTCTTCTTAGAATGGACCCAAAAATCACCTCCTTAAATATTAACACTCAATTAAGAAACACCCTGTATAGTTGGTGCCCCCTTTTACGGTTCTAAAATATACAGTCAGTCCAAAAAGTCTCAGTACAGTAGGTAGTTTATATGATATTTTTCTATAGTATTTTATTTGATAATTGAAACGACTCGAAAATAAGTTTTTTTCAATATTTTAAGCTTAACTAACATCTTTTCAAAGGGACATTTTATTCAAAAGTTCCTTAAATATTAAACAAATGCATGTAAAATTAATGTCAAAAAAGTCTGCGTACACTTTTAATTTTATTTAAAAAAGCACGTTATAGTTAGTTGCATTTAATCAAGGTGCCTGTGGCTGGCCAGCATAAAACAAATGAATGATTTTCGGCCATAATGAATTACCTGTCACATTGTTGTTGGTACATTTATTGTTAGTTTTTAAGAAAGCAGTAAAAATGAGCGAAAGAAATCGTGAGATTCCAATACCAATTCGAAAACTGATAATTGATATGTGGAAAGAAAAAAATCATTTCGACATATCGGAAAAATTTTGAAGAAGCCGCATACTACCATTTTTTACATTGTATCAGTATAAATTAACGGGTTCCTACAAGATTCGACCTCGCTCTGGACGTCCCAAAAAACTGATTCCACGTGAAGAAGCTAGTATCGTTAGGCAAGTGACTATAGATCCCAAGAAAAGTGCTCCTAAATTGAAAGAAGAAGTTCGAGAGTTATTTTCAAAAAATATTTGTTCACAAACGGTGAGAAATTGTATACACAGGGCTGGCTATAGGGGATGTGTGAAAGAACATTAATTTCGGACGCTAATCGAAAAAAACGATTGGCCTTTGCTACAGAGCACGTTAACCAGCCTCCGGAGTTTTGGGAATCAGTAATTTTTAGCGATGAAACTAAAATTAACCTTTTTGGGTCTGATGGTAGAGCTAAAGTTTGGTGAAAGAAGAATACCGCCTTTGACATCAAGAACCTTTGTTCCACAGTTAGACACGCGGCAATGTTATTAATTCATGTTTTTGTGGAGGAGTTGAAATCTTTTTTATTAATGGGACCATGGATCAGCATGTCTACATGAACATTTTGCGCGACAATTTAGCAGAAAGTGTGCAGAAATTGGGCCTCCAAGGGAGATACATGTTCCAACAAGACAACGATCCAAAACACACAGCAAACTTGGTGCGAGAATGGATGATCCATAATGTGCGACAGCAGCTTCATACACCCCCACAGTCACCTGATGTTAACCCTATTGAGCATTTATGGGAGGAACTTAAAAATAATTTTTAACGTTTCAAAAAAGAAGCGTTGAAGAACAGAATATTGTACGAATGGGAGAACATTACACCAGAAGTGACTAGAAAGCTGGTTTCCAGCATGACAAGAAGGTTGCAAGCCATTATCAGGGCTAAGGGCGGTCCGACTAAATATTAGTTTCCATTTGTTTTCCTATTTTGTTAAAGTATTACTAAAAATTATTAACTGTATGGAGACTTTTTTGGCATTAATTTTGTATATGTTTTTCTATTATTTGTATAACTTTTAAATATAATGTTCCCGTGTTACAATTACTACTGAAAATCATTAGATATGTCTTAAAAATTAATAAAAACATGTTAGATCCTAGTTGTGATTAATTAATTTAATACAACAGAAAAATTCTGTACAACACAGATAGTGTACGGAGACTTTTTGGACTGACTGTATAAACTGCAATCACGATCTATGAAAATGCAGCTTGTAAACCAGTTTAAAATGTAGATAAAGACATATCTAATATCCAACGGTTTCTTTTTTTATAGAGGAATATTTCCGAAATAGTTGTTCCGACAGGTTATAAAATAATTTCTTCACTGATTCATAATTTGCTTTTGTTAATTTAAAAAATATCTTGTTTTATAAATTAGAGATGTCTCAGAATTTGAGACTCTTACCTTAATTACACCATAATACGTGTTCCCCAACAGGCTACTTTAGATTGTTAGCTTCTACATATCAATTCAGAGGTAAAACAGTAGTTAAAATAGGAGAGCGCCTCCTCCTCCTCCTCTTCCTCTCTCTCATGTCCCTCATTCTTAACTTCCTCCCCTTTTATTCTCATTCGCATCATATTTTTTTATTTTTTCTCTTTGTTCTCCCACATTTGATTTTGCATTCTTAAGTCTTATAAATAGGTGCATCATGATCATTTTAGTATGCCGAGGCACATTTACTAAGCTGTGCTCGAGTTGCGTAAAAAGTTATTTTTGAATTTTTCCACCAATTTTGTATAAAACAAAAAGAAAAAATGTGTCAAGTAATAAGTGAATTATGTGTAATCGCGAAAAATTAACTACAACTATCAGACAGTTAAAAGTTAAATATCTCAATTTCTTTGAAGTGATTTCGAAAGATGAATACACCAAGCTGTTTTATCCACTGAAACGAGATTATTTGGAAGCAATTGACTGTTGTGATGATTATTTAGAAGGAATTATAAGCCTTACTACGTTTTTCAATACATTTGGGAAATCATACTTTGTAGGAGAATTAAGCCACCTAATAGAATTTATAGGAGAAGATTGCCAATTTATACCTGCTATTATTGCAACCCAAAAGAGGTTTCAATTATACGAAGAAAAAAACAGGTATTATCAAGGAAAGTTAATCCTATTCGCAAGGGACGTCCCCCTACATATTTAAAATATTATGTTAAATAAATGAAATGGCTGAGTTGCTGATTGCAGTTAAATTATTAGAGGAGAAATTTAGTAATCTTTCAAAAACCTATTTCTCATATTGTATGGCAAGTGGTCCGGAGTGGATAGACTTTTATTGTAATCAATCTGCGGAATTCGTAAAGGCTGCCCTCTGTTGCAACAAATACTTTAAAACATTAAATTTTTTTCAACTTATTCAAGATCTAAAAGATATTGGCTTTGGTTACTATTTAAAAGACTTGAAGCAATTTATTGACGAGGATACTATTCTTCAAGAAATTGAAAAGGAAGAATAAATATAATAATATTTACAATGGAGCAAATGGTTACTGAAATGTATGAAGAGTTTATTATATCTGCTGCATACTTCCAATATTTATCAATTGTAGGCGAAGAAGACGCAGAAGCACAAGATTTGTCAGCATATGTTAATAATATAGATCGAATGGAACAATGTAAATTAGCCGCTAAATTTTGTAATGATTATTTAAAATATAAAAATGAGTATGAACTTTTAAATGAATTCAGAAAATTAGATCTAAGGTATCATATTAATTGTATTCAATCATGGTTGGTTAATGCAAAATAAAAAGGTAATTAAGTTTTTTTATATTTTTATTCATTCATAAAACAATTGTCATATAAAAATAACACATTTGTCAAAGCACACATACAAGGTGATTTTGAATGATAGAAGCATTTTGGTTCCATTAGCTTTAGCGCTGGTTGTTCATCTATTTCAATCACAGGCTTTTTAGAATATTTCTGTATAAAATCCTTTTTTTCGCTTCCTTTTACAAAAACAAAATCTGCTATCTTCGTAAGTGTTTCAATTATTTTTGGGAAATGATGTAATGGAGTAAATCCATTATTCCAATGTATACAATGATAATTTTTCGTTAACCATACCGCCTGCTTGTGACAATCAGGTGAAAGAAACTGCATTGGAGGCTTTTTAAAAATGTAACGAGTCATTTCATAACCATCAAAAGCTGCAAGCTCTTTCGGTATAAATTTATTTTTTTCATCCTTGAATCCTTGAATATCTATAACCAATCTCATATTTTCAAAGCAGCAAATTTTTTAATGAGACTTTTTTTACTTGAATAATTTGCAATTTCTTCTTTCAGTTGATTAATTTTAAAAATAAATTTTTCAATTTGTAGTTGTAGTTTTGATGTCATGACTAAAACTAAAAGCTTTTGAAAATTTCTTTAAATTAAATCGAAATATGAAAATAGTGGGGATAAAGTCTATAATTGTTTCACAATTTTAGTAAGAGGGTTGTAGCTAAATAATTTGTCATGTAAAATAAGACAATAAGCAGAAGTATCTTTTTTAATTGCATTGTGTGTCTCAAATTCAATTCTCATTACTACGGATCCCGTTTGAATTGTTTCTTTTTGATGGGAGCAATCAATATGTGTAATAGGACTAATGTTTTTGAATTGTTCAGGATTAAAAATGGGTTCATTTGGAACACCATAGTAAGACTGTCTAAAGTTGGCAAACATTTCGTATAAAGCAGAAAATTTGTTTTCTTCGAAATTTAAGTACAAATCGTGATAAGGATATCTTTCAGAATTTAAATATACTCTAATATTTGATAAGGTAATATTATCAAATTTACTCATATCTTTAACAATTTTCCCTTTTCTGTTTTCTTGAAAGCCAATCACAACATGACGAGGAGCTTCTAGTTTAGTAGTTGTTTTTACCGGCCATGTGTGACGGGTTGTTTCGGTTAGAGAAGAATATTCAACAAGTTCCCAACTCCTGAATCCTATCAATATATCTTTATTTGATTCTAATAATTTTGATAGAGCAAGTTGTTGTGGCATATCAACTAGAATGTGAGGAACTTTCCAATAAATTTTATCGAAAGTAACCAATGGAGTGTCAATCATCAGTTGATCTAATAAGAACCAATTCCTGTTTCATATTCATAATAATTTTTCTGTAATCTTCAAAAAATCCTAAAAGCATTTTTAGTGGTATGGATACGGAGAATTTTCCATCATTATCTACTAAAATTGTATCACCTTCTTTCCGATGTGGAAACCAACCTGCATTTTCCAGTTTTAAACTTTCGTTGGTATTGTGAGAAAGGTAGCTTTTTAAGGTTGATGCTAATCCAACATTTCTTATTGAATCTATAGTAATTCCGTTTAGTTCATAGCGGATTTCTCTGAACAAAAAGGCTATACCATTGTTAATAAATAGCAAATCTTTCTTATATTTACCTTCTGTATTAGTTAATTTTCCTTCGATATAAAGTAAACTATCTGATGGTAGAGTGTAAGCATCGAGTTCTTGAATTGGGATCCTTATTTCATCATTGTAATCGAATTTTGAAGAAATATATGGTTGATATGTGTGAAGCTCAGAACTGACGATGGAATTGTCTACATAAAGCTTTTCATTTACGTTTAATATGTTCATTATTTTAAAACAGTGAAACCCAAGGATGTGAGAAATTTACGATTATCTCGTCTTAACTTGTTGGTGTTGGATTTGATACTGAACTGTTGTTTAGGCTTTTTCTTTTTATAAGTTTTTACTTTGTTGATAGTGGTAGGGGCAAGTCTCATCCCAAGGGCTCTATTATATCTAACAACCATTTTATATTTCACTTGTTTGTAAATGTAACCTTACTGTTATAGTTTCTCCTCTAAAACTGATAAGTTCTCCGTCTTGATCAACTATTTTAACTGTTATATTGTTAATTGCTTTGACGCTAACTGGAAAATACAAAATGGGCAAAGGAGATTCAACTATTTTATACCCTGGAGCTACAGTTGGATAAAACTGGTGAATAATATGAACAGGTTTACCATTATTGTAAGAACCGACACAAATATTACAGTCAATACAAATAGCATTCACCTTAGTTATTTTTGCAACATTATCTGATTCTTCCTCTTTCATAGCTTCTAGTATCCTGCTATTAAAACCCAACATTTTTCCTATCGAATCCTCCTTGGTAAAATCAATTATTCTACTACACATTAAAAAAGTTTTTAGAGTATTAACATTTGCTTTTAAAAGAAAAAAAAATTTTTCATTCGGAAATAAATCTTCTATACTTTCTCTTATGTATGTTTCTATATCTGTAATGTCATAAGTTCCGTCGGGAATAACAATTACTTTATTATCTATATAAAATTTATTATATCCTTCTTTTATATTGGGGATAGTCATAAACGTTTCAAAATCAGCTAAACCCAGGTAATATTGTTTTTCATCCTCTAAATATATGGGCGGATTAAAATCAGCAGACAAAACAGAACTGTTTCCTGATATGGCAATTGTGGTAGACATTGCAGTTTATTTATGAATCAGATATTACAATAAATAATGAGTTTATATATTTTTTTGCAAAAATTTTAGGGATAGTTGACCACAGTTATATGAATTAAATTTTTGTTTATTTTCATAAGTATAAAATACATCCACTTTGCCATTCGAATTAAAATATTTGAGAAGTTCAAAAGGTGGTTTTAAATTTCCATAACTATCAAAATATATTACATTTTTGTTATTTTTAATATAAGCAGTCCAATGAGAACCTTTATTTTGTTTTTTATCCAAATTTACAATACCACATTCTTTCAGATTAATTTTTTTTGGAAGTTCATCGAGCATAAAAACACCTCTAAAGCCAGTTATTTTTAACAGCTTTACATATTTAAAAAATATCATTGTTCGTAAGTGCTCTTTTTGGAAAACTTATTTTGAGTTTTTTTTTGTCTGATTGCTTTCATTTTGACGGATCCTCCTTTATAAGGTCTAATAAATAGTCCCTTTCCTTTATATGGTCTAATATATAATCCTTTGCCTTCTTTAGAAGCATTTTCCATTGCAATATTATGTCTATGTATTTCTTCTAGTTGCTGTTTAGCTGCTTTAGCATCATTTACTGCCTTAGCAATTCCTGCCGCGCCTCCACCTAGTGCACCCAGGGCGCCAAGAATGGGAAACAAAAGAGGTAGAAATCCTCCAATTTTTTTGGGTGTTCGAATGATACGTTTTTTTCTCAATTTAAGTTTACCCCCTTTTGTATTTTTTAATCCCAAACCGAACTTTCTTTGACCCTTCATTATTCCTGCAACACTTAAAGCTGCAATTTTTTCACCAATAGAAGAATCTTTAGCTTTTACCCTATCCCAGGCCTTTTTTTCTAATATTTGGTCAGATATGTGTCTTTTTGATAAATCTTCAGTCTGAGAGTAAGATAAATCATGTTCTTTGCAAGCGGAATCCAATGGATTTATACCAACGTCACCTCTAGTTAATCTTTTTTCCAAGTTGGTGCCGGGACCACAATAATTATATCCTGGTATATGAACTTCGAAAGGTAGTTTACTAATTAATTTTAGATATTAGATCAACCAAAATATGAATATTTAAGAAAGTTGTTAAAGCCTATGAAAGAAATTGGATACTTTGAATATGATAGCGATGAGAACATTATTTCACCTCATGAAATAAAGCCAAATTCCGTTATCATTTTTGATGATATTCCTTGTCATAATCAATCTATTATTAGGGACTATTTCACGCATGGAAGGCATAGAAACACCGATTGTTTTTTTATTTTTCAAGGATATTCCTCAATCCTTAAACGTCTAATTCGAGAAAATGCAAACTTATTAATTTTATTTAAACAGGACTGTTTGAGTTTAAAACATATATATAATGACCACTGTATATTGGATATGACATTTGATCAGTTTAAAAATATTTGTGCTAACTGTTGGATGGATTCATATGGCTTTCTTGTAATTGACAAAGATTGTGAAGTAAATCACGGCAGATATAGGAGTAAATTCGATTCCTTTATATATTTATAAAAGTAAAAAATTTGCAGTTTTATTTCATCTAAAACTTGTACAGCATGGATAAACGTTTAGCTCGAGAATTAATAAGATCGAGACAAGCCGTGAAGCAGAAATATCAAAGCTTGAAATTAGCTACTTCTACTGCTCAGTCCGAATTAGAACAAACTTATAGACCAATAACACAACCACTTAAACAGCTAATTTCAAGTATTGGTAAATCCGAACCATTCGATTTAAAAGAAGAAAGAGTTTCAAAGTATGAAGATTTCAAAACACCTACAAAGCTTTATAAAACATCAACTCCGACGAAAAATATTCAGAAAACAGGAAAAACTCCGTTACTCCCTACAGGACTACCAACATTTTTAAATGACAGTAGTATCACTTCTTCCTCTCCTGTAGTACAACCATTGTCATCAACTGTTATAGCAGAAACTTCAGATCCTTCTAGTGACACAACAACAAATTTAAACTTGTCAGACATATTGGAACAAACTAGAAAAACAATTCAAACCTATGTTGGTACACCATCATATAAAGATTACTTAGCAGATTTTCATGAATTACCCAGATCATATATTGATGAGGGTGTGATAGATACACAACATAAATTTGACCATTATTATGGAATAGTTCATGACCTCGAAACGGATAAGTTTTCTTTTGGTTTAACACAGATACCGGTAGAAATTATTGGAAAAGACATTAAAGTGGGAGGAATAACGTACACAGGCACGCCAGGTTTATACGAATTGCTTTTCAAAAAAGAACTGAAAGGTTATAAGAAGGAAGATTTAGATAATTACATGAACATTCTAGCTAAAACAAATGTATATCGTAGGAATTTTGATTCAAATGAACAAGTTCAAGGAAATACATCACACAAATATGTTACAATAATAGTACCATATTTACAAAGAAAGGGGATTACAAAGACAAAAACCTTGCCAAGATTAGTTACAGCATTTAACAAACCAAAACCTCCGTTTAGAACAACTAGAGCCAAATCTACAGGAAAGGGATTAATTTTGAAAACAAACAGATCAAATACAGACTATGTATACTGGAATAATGTAAACGAAATTGTTGATAGGCTACGTTTATTAATTTCATCAAGTGATGCGGGAAATAATGCTCATAGTAACGAGATTATCTCTATTATTGAAAAATTAAGAGAAGATAAAGTAATACTATAAATAACAGCTATCAAATATAATCATATTTATTGTTTAATGAAAGCTCAACATGACAGTTGATAAATTTGGACGCCATATTTCAAAACAAAATCAAGAGAGAATAAGTGACATTAATAATTTAAAAAGGAGATTAGGTGAAAATGAAACAAATAATGAAATCTTTGCTAAAAAGCTTAAGGTTTTTGATGAAAATTTTTTAAAGTATGAAAACCAGATTAAAGGATGTTATACCTCAATTGAAAACGTTAATAAACAGTTGCTAACGCTAGATCAAATAAGTAAAGATTTGCAATTTTTAAATGAACATGTTAAAAAGGAAGACAAAAAATTAAGTGATGATATCAACAAAATTAATAAAATAATGAAAACAAATATAAGAGAAGTAATAATTGAAAAACACAAGGAAAAAATTAAACAATTAAGAACTTTTATAAAAAGGTTAGATGATGAAAAAAAAAGAAATCAAAATAGCATTCTTAACAGTAGAACAATTGACCAACTCACTTTGGAAGAAAATCAACAATATATTTCCTTGGAAAATATAATGTCCAGTGTAATTAAGAAATTAGAACAAGAATTAAATAAAACAGAGGAGGAATTCAAAAATAGTGATAGTAGATCAACTACTTTCTTAACTGGAGAGATAAAAAAATCCTTTAATGCGTTAGAAAAGGAGATTACTAAAATTAGTAAAATTTTAAATGAAAAAAGTTATACAATACAAATTGATAAATTGAATGAATGGGAAAAAACATATAAAAGTTATATTTCGAATTATTACAAAACATAGAGAGTGAACTTCCTTAAAATTGAATAAACAAGTTTGTTGTCATGACAACCGTTAAACAACAAGTCGTTAATGAATTACATAAACCAGCTAGAAAAAACTACAAACGCAGAAGGGTGGTAGTGAAAGGGTTTAATGATCTTTTTCAAGCTGATTGGGTTGAAATGTTACCCTATGCCAAATTTAATAAGGGATTTAAATATATCTTGATTACCATAAATGTATTTTCTAAGTATGTTTGGGCCGAACCGGTAAAATCTAAATCTGGAAAAGACGTAACAGCGGCAATGAAAAAAATATTAATCAGTGCAAAAACTCCACCAAAAAACTTGCAAACGGACAGAGGGAGAGAGTTTTTCAATGTAAATTTTCAAAATTTGATGCAACAATTTCGAATTAATCATTATAGCACGTTTTCCAATTTGAAAGCGAGTATAGTAGAAAGAGTGAACAGGACTTTAAAGAATAATATGTGGAAAATATTTAGCATTCAAGGAAATTACAAATGGTTTAATATATTAGCGGATATTGTAAAAGATTATAACAATACAAAACATTCTTCAATAGGAATGAAGCCAAAACAAGTAAATAAAACAAATGAAAATAGAATCTTGAAATCTGCATTTACTCATGCTAAAACGTTAGATATAAAATCTCCAAAGTTTAAAGTGGGTGATCACGTACGAATAAGCAAGCATTGAGAGGCATTTTCAAAAGGTTACACACCAAATTGGTCAAATGAGATATTCCACATTAAAGAAGTTAAGATGACAAACCCTTGGACATATTTAATTCAAGACGAAGATAATCAGGACATTCTGGGTGGTTTTTATGAGCAAGAATTACTAAAAGTAAAGCATACCGATGTGTATCTTATTGAGAAGATTTTGAGAAGGAAAGGAAACAAAGTTTATGTGAAATGGTTATGACTTGATAAAAAATATAATACATGGATTGATAAAAAAATATTGTTTAATTAAATTGAAATTAAATTTTAGTTAAATTTGTTTTATTTCTGTTCCTCACTTTATGCTTTAGCTGATACAAATTACAAAGTCTTAATGTGCTAATTAATTTCAAATAAAATTCACATTTAGGAAACTAAAATTTTATTAAGTAAAACATCAAATACAATTTTTATTAAAACGTGTCAAATATATTTTATTTCTATGTTCCTCAGATAATATCAAATCTAGAATAAGTTTACAATCATTTATTCTTTTTTCAAAACGGAGTCTATCTAAGTACCACATCTGAAAGTTATTACGGGCTTGTCTGTAAGCAAAGCTCCACTTCACTAACACATGCACCTTATTGTTCTCTTCCAGAAAAGATATTGTGTTCTTCGTAATATTTTCTTTTTGATCCATTTTCATTGTTTTCTTCGTAATATTTTCGTTTTGTTCCATTTTGCTTCAATTTGTTTTCCATTTGTTCAGGATATAAAGCAAGTAATTCCATCATAGTTGAAACATTTTCACTGTTAGGATTTTCTGTTGGACTTATTATATTATAAACATGCGTACACAAGTCGCCACAATCAGCTGAAATATTATTTTGAAATATTTTGAAATATGTATTGAATTCTTGCCTTTTAAGTATAAATAATCTATAATCAATAATTTCCTTTAATCGCCACAAATTGTCCAAAGACTCTTGTCCTAAGTATATGAAGTGTGGGCCTTTTGTAATTTGTAGAACAGGGGTATCATTTATTTTCTGAACCTGCAGATGAACGTTGTTTATATTCACACTGGTTTGATCAATTTGAGGAAAGTAGAAATTGTTTACAATAATTCCTTGATGAACACAAATGTCTTTCCAATTTTCTTCGGTTAGTGCGATTGAAAATCCAGTTTTTCCACCAATTACAATTTTTGGAGAAAAATCATTTAAACTAATGCCAACAAGAACAAATTTTGATAAAGAATTATTTAAAAAATAAATTTTTGAATTAAGAAGCGTTTCCAAAGGTTTATGAACCACAGCGTTGTTCATAATGACTAAAAGATACTGAAACATATTGTGTTATTCTTGTACTTAAATATTCTCATCCCCACTTTCTTTAAAGTTTCGATTAAAATGGATTAATGAAAAAATAGATTTCCAGTTTGAAATTTGTAATAAAGATAAATAATTAAAATGGTAATGTATAAAAATAATGCAAAGTTTAATGTAACACTAATGATGGAAAAGTAATAATTTTTGAATCCGTCATAATAATTGGTACAGTTGGGGGTTAAAATTTGTAACTGATTATTTTTAAACTCTAACCTTTCTATCCAATTTGTATCAAAAATAGATCGATTTAGATAATGATACAAAATTTTAAAAAATTTACTTGCATTTTCATTTCCATTTATTCGTTCCATCCAACTAATTGTACTATTGTTAAATAATCCAATTTTCATAAATTTACAATATTTACTTAGAGTGACGTCTGTTTTATTAGAAAAACATATTTCACACTGTGTTACGCCAGGGGGATGATGAACATAAAAAACATTTTGGAAAATAAAATAAAGAAAAATAAATTGAGATCTACTGATAGTCTCAAGTCAGTTGTAAAAAAATAACAATGAAATACTTAATTTAAATATATGTAAAAGTTCATAAATAAGGATATTAATAATACTATATAAAATGTGTAGCTTGAAGACTTATTTTGAATGGTTACAATTATTCGATTCCTATTTTTCCATAAACAGTTATTTAAATCACAATTCCTAGCAAATTTCTTATGCTCCACAATAGGATCATCATAACTTAACCAATCAAAAATTTCAATACCACAATAAAAACATTTACAAATATCATTGATTGAAGTTTAGTAAAAGCCAGCTCCAGCTAACACTTCTGGTCTCAATTTTCCTTTCCATTTTTTAAAAGTGGAAAGTCGTTTTTCATATGTTTTAAAATAACTGTTATCAATTTCTTTGTCAAAAGTTTCTAAGCACATTTTGTGAAAGACTTATGAAGACTAACTTTGGTTTCAAAAACAACAAATTTAAATACCTTATAATATCTACATAAATATATCTAAATCTTCATGTTCTGCATTCCATTGATACAAAGCAATATCTTGGTGTCCCCAAGCTAATGTATTAAAACTATAGGGAATTTTATACCGCTTATCATCTTCGGAACTCAAAGCCAATTTATTAATTAATTGTGTAAAAATTGTATGTTGTCTAGATCGAAAAACATACATTGAACAAAAGGTTTTAGAATGATTTTCAACAACATCTTTATAATGAATAAAATCCAACTGCTTTTTAATTGCACTTTTTTTAACACCTTTTGCTTTTTTTGTTAAACTGTTTTCCGTTTTAATACAATATGCTTTTGCTCCAGTACCAAAGAAAGCAGTAATGGGTTCACCAGCATATTCATCTTTGAATTTTCCTATAACTGACTTTGTAATAGGCATTTCATGAATATTATTAAATTCATAATTAGATGTGTCAAATTTGTGAATATTTTTTATCATGTCAGAATAAATATTTGGAGTTGTGACTTCTAAAATGAACGAATCGGTATCGGTGTATAAAAGTGAAATATTTTCCTGATAAAGAGGTTTTAAAAAATTATAAAAGAAATCATACATGACAGTTTTAGATATATCTAATATTGAGAAGCCTACATATATTGGTTTATTGTAAGTAACTTGAATCTTTTGCATTTGAATAGCTACCAAGTTTTCAGAAAATATTGTTAAGTCCTTGAAATATGGTTTTGCAATTAAATTCTCAGCACCATCTTTTCTTCTATTTTTTTCCCACTCTGTAACAAGTCTTACGTCAATTCTCCTATCAACATTTTCCATAGTCTTGCCATAAATACTATTATTTGCCAACTTGTAAGTATTACGATCAAATTCATTCTTTGAATCATTTCTTAATCTTGAATTCAAGTCTATATATTTTTTTAACCAATCAGATTGAGAAAACTGTAAAACTCTATGAACTTTAGTTAACTTGAGTCCATGTTCCAAACATTGTTTTAATAATTGATAGTGAATAACATATTTTGATTTAACATTTAAATTGGGTATTAATTTTATGCATTTAGAATTTGGCGGTTTAAAGTTTTCTGGAAAAAACGGAAAATCGTTATGATAGGAATGTAGACTTGTAGGATATTCTAAATCAACTTCTAAAACATATCCCTTATTAGATTTTTTAGAAATATTCATAATATTTAAATCATTGATTTCTTTATCTGTTAACCAAACAAAATCTCCCGTTGGAATGTGCTGTGACATTGCATAACCATACAAATTTGTTGCATCATAATAAATTATGTATTTAGTTGGCTTTAAAGGATCAAAATTTAAAAGAAATGGGTTATTAGCTTCAGATTTTCTACAAATGCAAGAGCTCACACCACCGCGAACGCTTTTTTTGAAAAAGTGTATCATATCTGGATCAGTTAACAATTCTAACTCTATTCCAGTATAACGCAAAGACGCCTCCCAGGATAAACCTGGAAAAGTGTAAAAATGAGCTGGATCGAGCTTATATGTGGATAAACAAGTGCTTCTAAAATTATCTGCCAAAAGTAAAGTATCAGAGAGTAAGTAAACGTCGGAGTATTGACCAAGAGATTCACATTTAAACAATTGCCAAACCTTTACAGCTCTTTGGTATTCTGCATCACTGATGTGCTCATCCGTTAAAGTATTATAAAATTGGTCTTTCTGAGGTAAAGTTGTTTCTTCTAATTTTAAATAATCATCAATATAATTGTAAGGAAATACACCTTTTTGCCGAATAAGTTTAAATCTTTCTTCATCATTGAAAATTTTTTTTATTTCCTTACATTGTTCATCTTTTAAGCTTTCAGAGAGTTTTGATAAAGAATGGGATAGAAATTGAAAAGAATCAATAAACCTTAATGATATATTTTTTTTCTTAGCCTTTTGTGTCTTTTTATCAAAATAGTTATCCACATGAATAAGCTTTTCAAATGAAATATATTTTTCCTTGTTTTGTGCGATAACTGTTAGTTGTTCTTTGTTTAAGCATAATTTTTTAAGAAATAGATGAAAATCATAATTACGCAAATTATGCAATATAACTGGAATAAAGTTAGGTATTCTGTAATTTATGTTGCAGAGTGAATGAGCTGGACCTCTATAAAGACCGGTTATATGACAATGATCTGCAACCCTGTCATTTAAAAGAGGTTTATTACAAATATGACAAACTTTTTCATAGTTATGATAAATTTTGTCCAGTTCGTTCAAAGGGATCATTTTTTTAGGAGCCTTTAAATATTTATTGTATATGTTATACACATCTCTTTCTAAAGAATTTATAAATAATGTATCACAATTTTGACCTCTATATTTTTCAAATTTAGAATAATTATCGTCGAAGGAACATTTAATGTAATAGGCAAATGAATGTGGAATATGTTCATATTGTTTTAAGGTGTATGAAGTATTAGGATTTTTATCAACATTGTCATTATTTAAAGGCTTTAAAATGCATTCAAATTCTGCATACACCACGAAAGGAACTTTCATTTGTTTATGATAATTTACAAATTTCAAAATATTATCATATGAATAGTTTCCAAACTTATCTTTTATTAATTCTTTAGAAGGTAGGTTAATTCGTAAATGATCACAATCATAGCTATTGTGTTGTAATAAATTTTCTTCTGTAGGGAAATATTGTAAACAACCATCGCAAATATATTTTTTTCCGTGATGTTTAGAAATTTGTGCAGAAACTAGTTTTGATAAATCTTTAATATAGCAATAATGAAAAGTTTTTTCATCATCATCACTTATTAACAATAAATTGACATGTTGATTTTTTTTATTCGATGAATAATAAAGTGGACCAATTACTTCAAACCCCTTTTTAGGATTTATAATTTCTAATCCATATACATTAATAGAAATGTTATTTTTTTCTTCAAAAATCTTAATGTTCTTTAGCAACATTGGAAATTCTATACCTGACATATCCAAAACAGAAGAGTAGTGTGGGTAGGATGAAGTTTCAAAATTTAATCCGCTTGGTTGGTGAAGAGCAGACACAACTGCCCAGGCGAAGCAAAAGTTGTCGTCATTCCTAATGTTGATCACAGCTTGACGTCTATTGATTTCTTGAGGAAGTTCGATAAAAGATGAGGCTCTCAGCGGATTGTGCTTGTTAATATTAATTTCCAAATGAAGTAAATTCATCAAAGCCCATCCTGCAACGTAAAAATTAAAAAATTACTTTTTTTGTTGCTGTTGTAAAATCGAAAATAAATTCTTTACCTGAATCTCTTTCTGCAAATTCGTCAGCTTTCTGGTCAATAATGGTGCAGATTTGCTCTAACAGTTCTTTTTTCTGATATCCCTGGCAAATGACTTGGAACGGCGCATTAAAAGATTTGACATCATAGCTGTCGCTGCTGGGGTTAAAATAGAAACCGAACAGTTCCATATTTAGCTTGATACATTTATGTTTCTGCAGTTCTTGATCTATTAGATGTGCAATTTTGTATTCCAAATGTTGAAAATATTCTTTCACATTTATGAAGTTTTGGTGTGAGGAAATCCTATAAGATATTATTCGTTCCCTGAATGCTGACTTGATAATTTCAACACCTTCCTCCAAGCCTATTTTGGAATTGTTCTTGTGCACACTAGATCGAAGATGTCCACCCCATAGACTTTGGTTTATATTTTTCTTGCATTCTTTACAATATTTGTAGAATCTAGAAATTAAGAAAAAAATATTTTACAAAATATAACATGAAAAATAAAATGTTCTTACCTTTAACAAGCTTTGGTTTTTTCAACCAACTGTTGAGTTTTGTGGAATTTCCGTTAACATGTTTTTTAATATGTCGCAATAAATTATCCTTTCTAGTGAAGACTTTATTACATGTTACACACTTATGCATTTCTGAAGTTTTCTGGATAATAATAATAATAAAATTAATATTGTGCAATTCTATTTAGTTATAGTCAAATTTTGAAAAAAGCAATTGCATTTTTGAAGTTCTTTGTATAATAATAAAATTAATATTGTGCATTTTTATTTAGTTATAGTCAAATTTTGAAAAAAGCAATAGAAATTAATTGACTTTATGAATCCATTTCTTCAAATGAGTCAACTAATTTGTCAAAGGCCTGTTTAACATAATTCACCGTACTTTCGTCTCCCTTTTTAATTGTGATCAAATTAGTTAAATTTTGAATAGCGAAACCCAGACACTTAAGGTTTGCTATTTGTTTTTTATTTTTTTTATTAATTTTAATTTTTTTTTTAATGATAAATGATGGTTTCGAAATTGAATTTTGTTCAACTGGTGAATTATTAGGAGAAATATCCGAAGTTAAATTTGCTTCAATTTGTTTTTCTTGCGAATCAGAATTTACAATAGCATATGGTGAATTAATAGAAGATATAGCCGAACTTAAATTTTGATCAATTTGTTTTTTTTGCGAATCAGAATTTACAATATCATATGGTGAATTAATAGGACAAATAGCCAAACTTAAATTTTGATCAATTTGTTCTTCTTCCGAATCAGAATTTTCACTAAACAAAAAAGGAGAGCAAATTGGTCTCGGAGAATTAATTGGCGATTTTAATGTTAAATAATTTGGATTAGATTTTTGAAAACAAACAATATCCTCATAGCTAGAATTTTCGAATTGATTTTCGTCAATGTCATTCAGTTCTTCAAGAGTTTGTTTAGTTTTTGTTGTAATCAAGTCCGTTTTGTTGTCAATAATGTCATTAAGATCGTCAAGAGTTTGTTGTTGAGTAGCTGTAAATAAATATTTTTCGTTGTTGTGTTTGTTGGCATTATTCTGAACTTGGCTATTGTAAATAATTTCATTCAAGTCCTGAATAGTTTGTTGTTGACTAGTTGTAAATACGTCTGTTTCATTGTTTTGTTGGTTTGCAAAATTTTGCATTTGAGTACATGTGTATAAGTCAAAGTCAATGTCAATTATTTTGCTACTCGATGCCAAAAAATTGTCCATTATGAAAAAAATCGTAATAACAAATAAAAATGCCACAAATGTACATAAAAATGTCACCAATATATATAAGAATTAAATCTTGCCAAATAAAAATGTTAGAAATAAAAATAAAAATTAAAAAATTACCAAATAGACACAATGTAAACACCAGAAAACTCGCGAGCTCTGCACAGTGTGAATGCAGAAATCAATTGCATTCGTCTCTTCGCTGAGGCGATTTTATATGCAAAAGTTAATCACATGTGTCCTACTTAAAGTTGAACGACAATCTCTAAAAACCACTTTCCCAAGCCGATCAACAACCTTACCCCCCTTCCCCTACCCCTCCCCCCCGGACCCCTGAATTTCCGAACTCAAATCCCGGCTCCCCAATTTCGGGCTACCCTCTTCAGGTTAAGTTAAGTTAGGTTAGGTTATGTTAGGTTAGGTTAGGTTAGGTTAGGTTAGGTTAGGTTAGGTTAGGTTAGGTTAGGTTAGGTTAGATTAAAAAAGAAGAAAAGAAAAAAGGAGAAGGAAAGAAAAAGAAGAAGGAAGGAAAAAGGAGAAGGAAGGAAAAAGGAGAAGGAAGGAAAAAGGAGAAACATATAAAAAGAGAAAGAAGGAAGGGAGAGAAAGAAGATAAGGTGAGGGTGAGGGGGGGTTAAGGGGGGCGAAGCCCCCCCCCCCGCGGAAACGGACAGCGGAAAAAAAAAAAAAAAAAAAAAAACTTAAGTATTGCAGGTAGTAAAAGTGGTGGTCGATGGGATATATACTTAAGAACATCCACTCGACGATCATACAGTATCATTCGCTGTAATATCAGTTGTCGATATTATTTATAACCTATACCCAAAATTGTTTTTTATCAAATATATCTATCTAAATCTAAAGCTCCTAACGATGGCAGAAAATATGATTGGAAACGCTGACCAAATTGAAGAAAATAATGTGGAGAACGCCGCTCAAATTGAAGAAAGAGAAGAAATTTTTATTAACTTGGAAGGCGATTCCATCACTTATAAACATTCATTTTTGGACAAATCATCTAGGCTTGTTAGAAGATCATTCTTGTTTAACATCGACATTAATTATATTGAGGAGGAAGAAGAAGAGATGGAGGAAGATGATCAGGAAATTGACGAAGGAGTGGACATGGATGGACAACTGCTAAATTTAGGAACCGAGGCTGACGTAAAAGTAAGCAAGTTTAGGGCTAGTTATTTATTTAATAATTTTGAAGAAAAAGATGTATGTGTTATACAAAGCTACCCTAAAATTGAAAGTCGAAGACTAGGAACATTTGCTATTTGCCTTCCTTGTAGTGCAATTCACATGAGATATTTACGGAGAGGGGAGTCCGATCATGTGAGCTGCCACTACAAAAGAGCTTATGTTGTTAGTGCTTCTGATTTACATTGTGCTATTTGTAGGATACATCTTTTTCTACTAATTCCTGAACATGCTTGCTTTTACTGCAATAAAAATGAAAAAAAGAGATAGAAGATTATGTTGTTAAATATTAATAATAAACATAGTTTGTAAAGGTGATGGGTAGATTATTTCAACAATATTAATTTTAAATATAGGTTATAAACCTAATGGGTAGATAATGTCAAAAATATTAATTTTAAACATAAATTGTAAAGATAATAAGTAGAATACGTCAACAATATTAATTTTAAAAAATTTCAACTGTTACTATAAGCGGTTATATATTTTCAGTGCTATATGAAAAATACTTCTTTTTATTCTAAAATCTTACACTGTATTTGTAAATGAAATAGCTAATCATATGTAAAAAAAAAGTGTCGATTATGTCAACTGCCACTAGAAGCACTCATATATTAGCATAACATTTTGTTAACGCTTGTTTCTGTATTCAATTGAGTTTTCTCTTACTTGATGCAAATTATATTAATATTATTAGTATAATTAAAAAGTAGTAGATTAGGCTATGCCGGTCCGACAATCAAAACCGTCATTTTTACATGTAAATTCCCATAAGAAAATTTAAGCTTCGATTTGCAAAAGTGTTGCCATTTTAGGGCGTGGCATTTTTTGTGTAAACCCATAACAATTGTTTTGTTATGTAATGTGAAAATTAGTATGTATTAAAAAACTTGTTAGATCATTGTTGTCGTTTCAATATAGGAAAAGGAAAAAATGTGTGTCAATTATTATATATATATTTACATTTACTTTTTTTTACAAAATTATTTGTTACCAGAGTTTTCACAAACACAAATTATAAAAAAAATATTATCCTCTTTTTAAAATTACAACAAAATGATGTCTAATTACATCTTTGAAGATTTGTACCAAATAGTAATATCTAGTGCGACATACAGGACAATTGTTTACCATTATAGAACAACAATTTTCATCATTCCATCTTAAAATACATTTTTAACAAAAAATGTGGGAACATGTATTTGGTCTACATGAATCATAATATTCGATTATTTCAAAACAAATAGCACAAAACACTTTTTTCTCTTCACTCTCAGTTTTGTTCAAATTTTTTAAAACAATCCCATTATTTTCTTCTCGAACTAATGGTATATTTTCTTCTTGAACTCCTGGTATAATTTCTTCGAGGCTAATTGTCTGAAGCGGAATGGATCGATTTCTTTCTCCAACTGATTCACTCATTTTATTTTAATATTATTATTAATAGATTTATTCAACAGATTTTTTTCTTTTAACAGTCACTCGTACCTTAACATACTAAAATGATCTTGATGCACCTATTTATAAGACTTAAGAATGCAAAATCAAATGTGGGAGAACAAAGAGAAAAAATTAAAAATATGATGCGAATGAGAATAAAAGGAGAGGAAGTTAAGAATGAGGGACATGAACGCTCCCCTATTATAACTACTTAAAACCTTATTAAGAACTTATCAAGTCGTCAATTACTAATTAGAGCACCACGTGCGTAATGCCCAAAAGAAAAGGACAACTAGAAAAAATAACATTGAAGAAAAGAAGTAAAAATGAAAATCTAGATTCGATTTAATTATTGTTTTAACATTGACTTATACCAAAATGTAGATGCATGATATCCCTAATGGATCCTTATACCGCCTTGGCCTCCATTAGGTGAAAGATCGTTAAAAAATGACATCACCAAAAAACTGAAGAGGTTAAAAAACAAATTGGACCTGTTCGTTAACTAATAACAATCCGCCTTGCTGTCAATCTCAGTACTGCCAGCAAGCTCATAAATGCATATTTTGAATTTAATACACATTTTGACGTCATTGCTTGAGTGGTTCGGGCGGTTGATTAACAACATAATATGAAACACATTGACATAAGAAAAGTTGACGCCAAAAAAAAAGTAAAAATGGTAGCAGAAAAATTAAAGCAATAAAATAAACAAGAAACTACTTCTACTTAATTCTACGAGTAAAGATATTGTTCACAATGATTTTCATTTTGCTTTCAAATCCTACATAATTTTTTTATTTTTTCGAAAGCATTGAAGAAGAAAACTGGAATTTCTTCAAATTCTTCGAATGCTTTTTCGAATCCCCTTCACGTGGCATTAATCAAATTATCTACTGTTTGATCCTTACTCTATATATTATATTTTCAATATATAAAGAAATTCTCGAGAACCTCGAAATCTGACGATCTAGCCGGCTTCCTTCCAGGACCATTAGTTCCTATCAATTTTCCTGAAAAATACGGCCTTTCTCTAATAGAATTATGAGCCAGTGATCTTGTTAAAAGTATATGCTACGTATGTTTGCTAAAGGCACCTAATGCTTTAGTGATTTCGATAGAAAGATGTACTATTTGGAAATGCCGATCCAATGTCAAGCTCCCTTGGTATATATAAAACATTATTTTTAAACCAAATACAAATTAAGAAAGATTGAATCCAAGCCTCTCCTGTCATTCGGAGGAAATATTCTATTCTGATTTTCTTGTGACCTATCTAGAATTATTTTTATTTAATATTCAGGCACTGCTTCTATAGGTATGCCTTCATTATTTTTCTATAAGTCATAATGATTGTGCATTTGTCTAGATACCAGTTACATAAATTCATACGCCGCTGCTGCGTCACCCTGATGTAAATGTTGTACCAATTTGAATTTAAATGGTTTATAACATTGTTTCCTTAAAATTTGTTTTAAACTCCCATATTTTCTTCAGGAAGCCGAAGGTTCTGCACCAATAGACGCCAGAACATACGTCTTTTTCGATTTCTTTATTATAAGTTTTGCTTCGCGGCTTAGTAAAGGATTCAAGATTAAGTAGGATTCTTTGCAATCTAAGAAATGTTATGTTACAAGGTTGTCTTTCGTTCTGGATACCTAAATTTAGAAATTACAGTGTCAAAAACAGTTACCTATTTTTTGACGTGATAAAATTATTTTCTTTTGGTATTTATATACGGTTCCAGCATTCTTCAAAAAAATTAATCTATTCCTCAAAAAATGCAAATTATTGGGGATTTCAAGAGAAAAAGACAGACTATGACACATTTTCGAAAAGCTTATTTTCAAGTGAATAACATAAAATAAAAATATACGTAGTAACACAATAAAAAAAAATGTAAGATTGGGTTGTATCTGAAAAAAAAAATCACAATAAAAAGCAGGTTGCGCTACTAGATTCTACGTAAAAAACTGTGTGCCAGTTTTTACCTTTCAAATAAGTTAAGTCATACCCAAGATTGGAAAGGGGTTTGAAAATGGAACATTTTAAATTTCACCATGTATACGGCAGCATCAGCTATATAAAATAGTTATCACGTCTTTGCTAATAACGGCGGTAACCCAGAAACACGAAATTGGAACAATCTGTATAATAAAAAAATCCTATTCAAAAGTGCTTATAAATTTTTTTTGTCAAAATAATTTAAAGGTTTATGATACTCTTCAAAGTTTAAATAAATATCAAGATTATTATTTAAACCGAGGTTTAAAAAACATAATTATTTATGTGTCTTTACCAAAATGTTTCTGATTTTAAACAATACATGAAAACAAAAATGTTTCAAAACTGTTGTTGAGGATTAAGAAGTAAAAACCTTTATTGACTCGATTAAATGGAAACAAAAACTAGTACAGCAAATTTCAATGTACAAATGTAAATTAAAGGTAGAAATTATTATATAGTGCAGTGCAGATTGTTCAAATGATTTTCAGATACTTTACAACTTTTTATCATATTATTCATGTATGTTTCATGCGATTCAAACCCAGACTTCTGACAGTTTAATTTCACAACTCTTTCAAATAATCCCGAATATCTGAAAGAAATTGAAGGCGCGCATTATCCTGCATAAACATAAACTTATGTTGTAGGAGTTAATGGGACATTGTGTGAGATTCCAAAACTAACGACTTATCCTCGAATAAAACCTCAGTCAAAGAATAAACCATAGCTGACCCGCACTATGGAAAATGTATTGCTTTAAGCATATCAATCTTTTACAGGTATGAATACTCTTATACAATTATCACTAGAATATTGAGCAAACCAGGACTAATAAAAAATTAAACTCTGGTCCAGAAGCCTTCCTCCCCTGTCCTCGAATCGGGCAGATGTTTTCTGGGAGTTCTACTTAATCACATTAAGCTGCTGAGCTTTGCACCCTTGAGTTTTTTATCCATTAAGCAAGTGGTGCGTTTTGGATATATTTAAAGCATATGATGAATGAATAATCAGATAATACGCCAAAAAAACTGTATAACCACATAATTACTATTGATAGAAGAATAATACTCTTATGAGCCTAACACATGTCGGTTATTTTGAATGATTTTAACTAAACGGGTTAAAGCCCACGGTTTAAACTGACACCGTAGGGGGGTATTCGTTCCAGTAATTTTTGCAGAAAATACTAAAATATGGAAATTTATTTATATTAATATTTAGATTAAGTTTACTTTCGTCATCTTATGTATATGTATAATTTATAACTTTAATATTGTAACATTTAAATTAGCTTTTTAATACAGTAGTAAACCTTTATATACATTTCTATTTACAGAAGAGAATCTTGAGGCTTATACAATACATATTATGAACATGCTAAATACAAAGTATGTTTATGAACTAATTATGAATCAATGAATTTTTCGGTTAGTCATATATAAGATCTCATAGGGTCTTACATTAATTATTTAATAGATTATTATAATGTAATTCAGTTTTGTATATACATTTTCAGAAGAAACGGTTCCATAAAAAGGGCGATGAACGTTTAGTTTTGAATAAACGACACCGTTTAGTACATTTCATTGTTTACTTGACTGATAACTCCTCAGCATAATTAACTTAATAATAATTTTCTTGGCTTACTCTAACGAACCGCTAAGCATTCGTTAATACTCTCTTTAGTATACAAATCATATTGTATATACAGTTAATATTAAAAAGAAAGCACATGGCAATAATTAGAATAAAAGTTATAGCTACAGCTTACAGATAAATATTATTTATTACACATTTTCATGAACATTTAATTATTTACAATGCTACTTATTTCGATACAATTAATAAACCGTCCCAAGCCTCTTCAAAAATTAATCTGCTTCTTAGTTTTAGGAAAGCTTATATTGAACTGAAGAATATGAAATAAATATATATAGAGCATCCTGTTTTAAAAAAATAAAAATCATACAACCCGACTAGATTCTACGTAAAAAAACTGTATACAAACCATTTTTATCTTTTAAATTAGGTAAACGAGAAGGTACGAAGAAGGTTCGAAAATGCAACATTTTCAATTTAACTTTACCTCGGAAACGAAGTGGGCTATGAAAATTTTGCATACAGTTTCTCGAAAAAATAGCATCATGTCGCGAAAACGGCAATTTTGAATTTTTGTTAATAAAGGCGGTAACCCCTAAAAACAACGAAAATGGGACACCCTGTCCTAACGTAACCTAACCTATTCATAAATAGCAATTAGAGATTGGGAAACTTTAATATAATTTGAAGCTTTTTATAATATTGTTTAAACAATATAATTGTTTATGTATTCCCACCAAATTTTTTTGAGTTTAACCAATATATAAAAGCAAACACTGTTCACCAAACACCATCAACATCGGAACTATTCTTGAGGATTAAGAAGTTTTAACGATTTTACCCCTTCATTGATTCGACTAATCATACTTTTTCCACTCGATGAAAATAGGTCTCTTGATTTTTGAGGTATTTGGTTATTGCTATAATGATTTTTGCTTTCGATATAATAACAAGTCAGAAACATAAACAATTTTTAATATACATACAATACAAAATAGGGCTATGGCTAAATATTTAAGAATCTTCCAAATATATGCTATTCCTACAACGAAAGCTTGTGAGTCATTTCATTCCTTTTTATAGCTTTATGCAGAACATTTTTCAGTTGAGATGCTTGCTTTAAAAAATGTTTCCTTGCTTTGTATGTTCGTTTTGGCAAAGCCCAAATGCCTTATTTACCTATTAAAAATCAAGTTTATTAAAAAAACAAAAAATATATTTTAAATGCAAATTTGTTACAAATTGGTCCCATTTGTAAATGACTTTGTTAATTTGTGCAGAGTGAGCGGAAATAATACTATAAAAGAGACATGCGGGCCAATGTTATTATCACTTAACGTTTACTGGTTTATAATAACCTAGAAGAGCGAAGCCTCAGTTAAAATGCTTTTACAAGTAAGTTTAAATATTTCTCACAGTTAATTCACAGTAAAAAACAAACAAATTTACGAAGAATTAGTACATTATTCATTAATTATGAATTAACCATTAGCTAAGTTTTAAATAGCTTCAGAAGAGGTAATTTAAAATCTTGGCACTTGTTCCATTTTCTTGAAATATACGAAAAAACTTTATAATAATTTGTCTGGAAACTTTTAACGAAAATTATTGCGACGTATTTTGTAAATTTAATATGTAGTTTTAAATGGAATTTGGACATCTAATTTTCTTATAAATCTTATGGAGCCGGCCAAAATGTAGATATATTCGTTGACGGAAATTTTTAACTTTTAGATATTTCAGGTACCTACTTGAAAAAGCTCTAATAAGCTCATCTTTATTTTTTCCCCTTAAACATGATTTCTATTGTAAGTTCTTGCCCTTGTTGCATCAACATATTTGCAATTTAAAAAATTATTTCTTCGTCTATATGGCCTAGTATTCCAACATGTCTTACACAATATATTTTTGAAAGATCTGACATACCACTTTGGGAGTCTTTTAAAATTCAATAGCTTCTTCAGATTTTGATACAAGTCTTCGCTCTTCTTTGCTTCCTATTTTCGAATGAAATTTTCATATCTATTGATATCTAAGCAAGTAAAGAAATTGCTTCGATTAAAGGAAATATTGTCTTACCTAAAATGCATGCAAAAATGTTTCTTCTACAATTTCAAATACACCCAAATCTCCTAATGCATTATTTTTTGTTTAAGAAAACATATTTTGTAGTATCCTGAATATATTTAGAACCATGTACATACATCTGTTTTATTTTAAATTGCATTCATTTTTTTATTTTACAAAATCGAACGTACACTTTCTTGCAATATTTGCTCCTACTAGTTCTAGGCATTTGATCTATATGTACTATATTCTAGTAAATATTGAATTCTCGATTAGACAACAATAGCAATTAAGATATGTGACATCAAATTAATATGAACACATTATCCTATATACATGTTAAGTAAGCTGCAAATATTTGCAACAAAACTTACTAAAGTCAACGTATATCTAAATTTGTCCATCTACAGTAAATCCTTTTCTCCTACTATCAATCCTATTTATAACTATGCTGATGACAGTACACTCCACTTGAATATACAAGTTCCCAAATCTAGCCCCAAAACTTCTATACCCTTTACATTTCGCAAATCAGCCTTTAACATTTCGTGCACATATTGGGACCAGCCTTCCTTTAATTCTTAATATCATTTACTCTGTGCAAAGAACAGATATTCGCCTGATTAATGATCCAAACATAGCAAGGAAGCTTGCATCACTAGAGCATCGTAGAATCGTGGGCGAACTGTCTCTGTTTTACAAATAATACCACGTCTTCTTACATTCTTGCCAGGGAGACACGACATTCGATCTATATACTTTCCGTTACTGCCCAACTGCAAAGACCAAAAACCTCCAATTTTGTTCGTTCTTTATTCCCAGAGGGTCTCTATTACGGGATGTGTTATAAGCAAATGCCTTTTCCTCTTCTCCTAATCTGCTAGTCTTTAAATCTCGCATCAATAAACTTATAATAATAAACAATATTTGCTTCTCTTAGCCTGTCAGTCCTGGTCTACATATATTATGTTCTAGTAAATAATGAATTCTCGATATCCTAACAGTAGCAATTAAGTTATGTGATATCAAATTAATATGAACAAACTTCCCTATATATATATATATATATATATATATATATATATATATATATATATATATATATATATATATATATGTTAAGTAAGCTGTGAATATTTGCAACAAAACTTATTAAAGATAACATATATCTAACTTTCTCCATCTGCAGCACATCCCTTTCTTCTACCAGTATTCCCGTTTACAGATATGCTGACGACAGTACACTCCACTAGAATATATATCCTGTCTCCAATATTGAAAGTGATGATAGGAGTAGAGTAATGACTTTATCCCTAACCGAGAACCTTGCCCAGTTTAATGCCACCAAGACAATATCATGTTTACTGTCAATACCCACACCATTCAAATAAATAATCAAATGCTTGAAACTAAAGATTCCTTAAGCTTAGTTGGTATCCCTTTTCAGAAAGATCTTCGCTGGCATGATCACCTTAATCTGCCACAGACGCCGCGAAGAAATTAACTCGAAAATACTTCTCTTCTGCCAACATTTCGCAAATCACCCTTGAATATTGCTCGCATATATTGGGAGCAGCGTCTCCTTTAATCTTTTTTGTCCAAAGAAGAGCTATTCGTCTGATTGATAATCCAAACATCGTAAGGAAGCTTGCATTACTAGAGCATCGTCGAATTATGGGTGATGACTCTATTTTTATGAGATACTATATACTGTCAGAGAGACACATTTCTCTACCATCCAACTGCAAAGACCAAGGACCTGCCACTTTATTCTGTCCTTTATTCCCAGAGTGTCCCGATTATGGAATGTGTTACCAGCAAATAAACTTTCTCTGTTTTCACTTAAAGCAACCACGGTACCTAGTACGCAGGTCTTTGCCCTTCGTGGTCAGTCCATAAATAAAAAGAAATCCTTAGCGACTCACTGATTTGTTACTAGCGTTTCGTAATAGTAAATATAACGTTCGTCATCTATTAGCAACAACTAGGTTGAACAAACTATCTGCTATTTTATAAATTAGGTAAGTTAATAAAAAAATAAATATAGTCATTAACAAATTCTTTTTATTTTGTAGATAATCCACAATATATCATTAAAGCTATAAACCATCATTAAAGCCATAAACTCGTACCTCAAATCATCGCAAATCAGATTTGAAATACGTGTGCGCTCTAAAGTGATGTGATTGGTGTGATCCACAAGAGATTTAAGGTCTTATGTATAGGACCATCTATGTGTTACATCTATGTGTTATACATAACCTATAAAATAACAGTGTATGACCGTATGACATATTCCCCATTTGGAATTTTCTTCATAATATTACTTATGTTTATTGAATTTCGATGACCACTTGTGAAAAAATATTGCCATTAGTCATTAATAATACCAGCATACAATAAACATACCAGTCCTTGCCCTTGTTGCATCATCAAATTTGCAGTTTGAAAAATTGTAGTCCGTTTCTTCATCTATATGCCCTAATGTTGCAACTTGCCTTTCACAAAACATTTTTGGAAGATCTAGTATCCCAACTTAGAGAAACTTTTAGAACTCATTTACTTCTTCTGATTTTGATGCAAGTTTTCACTCTGCTTTGCGTCTTATTTAGAGTATCCAATTTATCCATAGTTCGAATGAAATGTTCACATATATTAATATTTAAGAAAGTAAAAATAGTATTGTCTTATCTAAAATCCATGTTTATTTTTTTGTATGTAATGTCTTTTGACAGTAGATGCCTTAATGCATTATTTTATATTTCAGAAAACATATTATGCAATATTTTGAATATGTTATTACAACGATGTTCATCTATTTTATTACAAATTTGATTAATTTTTTTGTTTTTACAAAATCGAACATACGACTGTCTTGCGATATTTGCCCTTGTTAATCTGTTAGTCATAAGCCTTTGGTCTACATGTACTATGTTCTAGTAAATATGGAATTCTCGATATGACAACAGTAGTGACTTAGTTATGTGACATCAAATGAATATGAACAAATTTCCCTATACACATGTCAAGTAAGCTGTGAACATTTGCAACAAAACTTCCTAAAGAGGACAGATATTTAAATTCCTTCATTTACAGCACATCCCCCCGACTCGTTGATTTTTTACTAGTGTTTCGTAATAGTAAATAAACCTTTTTTAATTTATTAGCATTAACTAATTATTTCCTATTTTATAAATCAGATAAGTTATTAAAATAATAAATCTAGTCATAAATAAATTCTTTGTTTTTTTATAGAGAATCCACAAAAAATGTCATTCGCAGCAAAGCATTCGAAAATCTCTTTAATATGAACTAATAAAATTATTTAAAACTCTGTTACTTTTTCACGGTATTTAAAGTGAAATTCCAAAATCGTCAATTATACATTTATTTAGAGGAATTTATCTAATATAGTTTTATAACAGAAAAAAAGAGTCCTTATTATTCCAGAGAGTAAAAAAACAAAGGACTTATTAATTTTAATTCCACAAAAAAAATTATGGTTGGAAAAGTTTAGAAATGTTTGAAATAAATAAATAAAGTACCCATACATAAAACCCTAATTCGAATTTCTTCTAGTTAAA
The DNA here is from genome assembly GCA_030620095.1 of Kuschelorhynchus macadamiae. NCBI lineage: Eukaryota > Metazoa > Arthropoda > Insecta > Coleoptera > Curculionidae > Kuschelorhynchus > Kuschelorhynchus macadamiae. The sequence continues at coordinate 424,195 of JAUTXW010004475.1, read as the reverse complement.
TTTCAATAATATTGTCAACAACTAAAGAGACAGCCCTACATAGATAATAGAGAGAATATTATATGAAATTATTGAATTAAATTACTTTCTTTTCCTTATGGCATTGCGGTACTCAAACTTTTCATTCCTGAGAAAAGTAGGACATTTTTGCACTTGTTGCACATAGTTATTTTATAATTTGAACACAAAACAATAAAGTTGATTATTAGTATCTTTAGTTTAAATACATTTTTTTGTTATAGGTTCTGACCTTCACGGCTTTAATAGCGTGCACACTGGCAGGTCTCAGCTACAATTCTGGTGGATTAGATTCAAAAGAAGTAAAAATCATTGAATATTATGTAAGTTTATCCCAATAATCTATTTACGATTAAAAAAATAAAAAATACCTTGTTCATCAAATATGTATTTCACAAAAAAAATTATTAATCGTTAACATTTATTTTTTTAATAATATAAATTTAATAAATCAAACTAAAATTTTAAAATCGTTTTACTGAACAAAAGTCTTTATTCATTACTGAACTTTTTGAATGCTTAAAAAAACTTATACAAATATCAGTACAGATAATCTGCCTAACTGTGCAACCATTTTGATGTTTGATCCAGAAATTATTAATTATATTTTTCTAATCGGCTAAACGGGAGAAAATTCCATCCAAATGAAATCCAAGAACTAATCACAATTATGTTTCTGTTCGCTTTAGACTATACCCAAATATGACTACAAATATGAAGTACACGACCCAAAAACTGGCGATGTCAAGGAACAAAAGGAAGAAAGATATGGCGATAAAGTAAAAGGTGAATACTCGCTAAAGGAACCTGACGGCACCGTCCGTGTTGTCAAGTACGAAGCAGACAAAGAAAATGGATTCAACGCAAAAGTAGAGAGGCGAGGACACGCTCTTCACCCTTATATTTTCAAAAAGGATTAGATCAATTTGAGACTGAAACATTTGCTATTGACTTCAATGATAGTCGCTTATTAGATTTAGTGAAAGTACCATGAATACGAAATGTATAGAGAATCATTTATTCTATCTATATATTAGGATTCTATAGTACTATGTGCCATTATACCATTGACCGCTGTGTTACCTGGATATGTATGTTTGTTAGGCTGTAAGACGACGTCGTTCTTAAGTGCAATTTGTGATCACTGATTGTATATATGTATATATTACCTATTAAAGAGATGTTTGATAAATATTAGTTCAATTTTTAGTCTCCGTTGATATACAACCTATACAGATTTATAGCAATTTCCATTTTGAGAATCAAATCCTTATCTAAGATAATTCTAGATGATTTTTTTCTCGCTAATACTTCGCTAGAGTAAACGTCTAATTGAAGTTTAGTAACTTATCTTCGTTTTGAGTTGAGGGAGTTTTGCGATGAAATATTGGAATGTGCACAAGTTGACAATGCATATAGTATATCCCTTATTTTAATTTTTTTTTGGATAATTAACTCAAACGTCTCTCGAAATATTTCCAGAAGAAAGGACAAAACAATCATTAACTGCAATAAATAAAAACATCTTTCCAAAGGAAATGGTCCGTTTTCAGGAAATCTATGCAATTCAAATATTTTATTAAAATACTGAAATAATTTGAAACACATTACTGTAGCAGCTAAGTGTATGGCGAATAAAAAACTTTGCATACAAAAAATAAATCCAAGCTACATGATCTGTAATAGCGAACCATCGCAGAACTAACAATTAATCTATTAAAAAAAGCATTGTCTGCTAGCTCTAGCTATATTTTAAAATAAAATATTTAACTCAAAATCTAAAAATACCTTAAATCAAATAATATACCAGTCAAGCTCTTGAACGGAACTGCTTAATACATAACTCTTTACTTAGCCGATAGAGTGGATTCAGGTTTTTTTTGTGATGATGAAAATATTACTTTTCTAAAGATTCGTTTAACACGACCTCAGGACGACAGTTTTTCGATGTTCTTACGACCCACTATATGTTTCTTGATTACTTTCCTAGTATTTTAATCTTAACTGAACTCTGGTTGAGGTATGATGAACCATGTCACTTGGACATTTACTGCACCGTCTCTAAATTTTATAATGAGTCGGGTTATGGAGGCACAGTGATTCTGATGCATGAGCGTCTTTCTAAATTATATAAGTTTGAATATGTAGATAAGTACTGTTACTTGATTAAAGAGAACGAGTTTCAATTTTCTATTGTGTTCAACGGTACACTTAACAGTTTTATAATTATATATATATATATATATATATATATATATATATATATATATATATATATATATATATATATATATATATATATATATATATATATATATATATATATATATATATATATATATATATATATATATATATATATATATATATATATATATATATATATATATATATATCGAATAAAGAAAATATGGTAGAATTTGTAATTCAAAGAACAAAGGCACAATGGAATAAAGAAAATATGGTAGAATTTGTAATTCAAAGAACTTCACAAGATTTAAATTGGCCGCCGAGTAGTGTAGTTGTCAATTTTAAAAAAAAAGTTTTAGGAATTGAGTTTGTCTTGGCATAAGAGAATTATTTTTCGATACTCTTAGAAATTATTTTATAACTTTAATGATGCCTAATGGCAAATATTATTGTTTCTGTAGTATTATTTTTTTTAGCTTTAGCTTTATTGCATCTAAAATTTGTATATGCCAGTTTTCTATTTTTTGTTTGAACTGCTATTTATTAATTTATTTGTTATTTATTATTACAACTTTGTCAGTAAGATAATTTAATCTTTGGACTATAAATCATATTTTGACTTTGACTTTGACCTTAAAGATGAAAGAAATCAGTTACGTTCCCGTGAGAAATGCAATTCTGCATTTATGCACTTGCAATTCTTAGACCTTTGTCTTTTCGTTCTCATGTAACATAAGCATTACTGAACTTATAAATTTAACTAAAATGCATTTTGTAGTCAGTTCTCTTTGTACGCTTTTGAAATAAAATTGATTTTTTAAAAATAATTTCTCGTGTTTCGAGTTGTTAACTGGCGCAGTTGGTAGGATTATTGCCAACAGTCTCGCATCGTGCGTATTTTCTGGTTTCGTTTCAACGATTCGTGGCAAAAATCGGACAATCAAAAAAAAATCCTCAGGGTGTACCAAGAAACTCAAAATTTGGAACAGCATCGTCAAGCGTCCTACTGGTGCGAGTTTGGGAATACACATCGTCCCACCCTCATAGCAGCTAACCAGGGAAAGGACCACATTGCCTCTCCTATTGGACCCTAGTTTAAGAATGAGAATTGGAATTATCTTCAGTACATTGCTGTAAGAGCTTCCTTTCAATTTTCCTTATTTCATTTTATTTTTATTCTATCTTAAATATTGATATTTACGTCTCTTGTAATTCCGCAAACTGGAAGATTTAATATCAGCTTTTGGAAATTTAAATTGTGAAGGAAATCTAACACCTTTTTCTAATTTAATTCAAATGAGTTAAATAATGACTACTGAAACTAATTTACAATTAATCAGATATCAAGCAGACAATATTCCCTTATTCGATGGGAATCCAAAACAAATAAACAGACTTATTAATGTTTGTGATAATTTTTATAATAATCATAGAAATAAAACTGACAATAATGCACCTCAAATCAAGCTTTATTGTTTAAAGAAATATTCCTGTTAACAAAGCTTTAAAAAAAATAAATAAATAAAATAAAATGTGTTAAATTTAGCCCAACATTAACAAAGTATAGTTAAAAATGATTAAAAAAAAAAATATATATATATATATATATATATATATATATATATATATATATATATATATATATAAATGTAGGCAGGTAGGTAACACTTAAAATAGATTAAAAGTATAAATACAAACGATACAATATTTTTACAGTTTACTAACACTACAAAGAGTATAAATGTAAAAGGTGCTAGAAATTACGATAAAAGAATTTTTAAATAATAAATATACAAGTAAAAAATTAAAACATGTCGCTAGTTAAGCCCGTCTCGAAAAAAATCGTCCAAGGTAAAAAAAGGTCGCGTGATAAAAACTGATTTTAGGTTCGTTCTGAACCCCCTCTCATTTTATTCCTGCCTTAAATCTAATGATTAAAGATGATTGAAAATTTTATTTACTTTTATAAATGATGGAATTTAGGGCCTGTGCAAACGATGGAATAGGAAGAGCAATAATGTGTGAAGAGCGAGTATTGTGAATAGAGTTGCTATTAATTGAATCTTTAAATTTCTTGTGCATCATACAAGCAGATTCCAAGACAAAAATACAAGTCAACGTAAGAATTCTTTGGGAAATAAATAAAGGTCGACAAGAGTCTCTCACTTTAGCCTTACACATGTATCGAACTGCTCTCTTCTGAAGAACAAAAATTGAGCTGAAAAGTTGCTTTGAACAGGATCCCCAAAAACAGATACCGTACCTAAGGTGAGAGTCAATCAAAGCAAAGTAGGAGTTTCTAGCTATGACCTAATGCATAGCAGTTGGAAGACAATTTTTTGCTCAATTGTGCAATGTGACTTTCAAATTTTAACTTTTTGTCGATATAGACACCCAAAAACTTATTCTCTGTCAGAGAATTCAATGTAAAGTTATTAAGGGCACTTCATTTAAATCGCATTTAAACGACATTACGCAAGTTTTATTTGTGTTTAATGTAAGATGGTTTGCGTCACACCAACTCTTTATTGTAAGCAGATCTTTACTTACTAAAGCATTCAAAACAGTGGCACTAGTATTATGCTAGAGAACAGTGGCATCATCAGCAAATAGTGTAAACGCACCCTCTATTTTTATCGACGACAAGTCATTTATATATACCAGAAAAAGTATGGGGCCCAAAACCGAGCACTGAGGTACCCCATACTCAACTCTAAGACCATCCGATATCTGGTCATTGAAACAAACACTTTGTTGTCTTCCAGTAAGATATGATCTGAACCACTCCAACGATACCCCTCTAAAGCCATAGATCTCTAGTTTTTCCAATAGAATACAGTGATTAACGCAATCGAACGCCTTAGAAAGGTCACAAAAAACAGCCGCAGCTGATTCCTTGTGTCCTTTATATAAAGGCTTTCCAAAAAAGAAAATATAGCATCATCAGTGCTTTTATTGCTTTGAAACCCAAACTGCGCGCGACTTAAAATCTGTTGTGATTTCAAAAAAGTCAGCATACGTTTTTTGACAAACTTTTCTTATAATATATATAAATGTATGTTTACACGATACTATTTTAAGTAAACTTGCAGGTAGAGCAGCCGATATTATTTGTTCTAGAATAGAATTAAATACATGGCCTGCACTAAACGCTGCAATAATTTCGACTTTTTCAGACCATAGATCGATTGATTGTATTATTCAAGATATAATGTCCAAACCGGTAAAAAATGAAACACCGCAACAATTTGGCCTGCATTTGCAAGACGCTCGCAGTTTGTTATTTTCCAAAGTAAACTTAAGTAATGAAACACAAGCTTAAAAACTTTTAAAAATTAATGAATACGGAAATTTAGTATTAAAAACTTTCATAAACGGTCTAAACTACCATATGCAACTTGTGGTTAGATTAAAAATTTCCCCATACCTTGGGGACATTAAGTCATTTTTAGGACTCGCCGGATATTATCGTAGATTCATCAAAGACTTCGCAAAAATCACAAAACCCCTTACACTATGTGTCAAAAAAGGAGCGAAAGTTGAACACTCACCAGCCTTTATTCAATCCTTTAACCATTTAAAAGAATTGCTTATTAATGCTCCAATACTAAAATATCCTGATTTTGAAAAACCCTTTGTCCTTGCTACAGACTTTTCAAATGTAGCCCTAGGCGCTGTTCTCTCTCAAGGCAACCCGCCAAATGACAACCCTGTAGCATTCGCGTCTCGCACTCTAAATGAAACAGAACAAAAATACTCAACGATTGAAAAAGAACTTTTATGAATCGTTTGGGCATGTAAATATTTTAGACCTTACCTTTATGGCAAAAAATTTAAAATATATACTGATCATCGCCCATTAGTGTGGTTATTTAACCTCAAAGAACCAAATTCGAAATTAGTACATTGAAGGGTAAACCTCGAAGAGTATGATTATGAAATAGTCTACAAAAAAGGGAAACAAAACACTAACGCTGACGCTCTTAGCCGAATTCAATTAAACGCAATCGAATCAGAATTATTAATAAAGTACCCAGGCGATATAGACACCGACGTAACGCAATTCCTAAACAACCAATTTAACCCAGATATCCTTGACTCTGAAGTAGTGTCACAAACAATAGAAAGACTAGAACACGAACCTGAAACAACACCCAAAATTAATATTATTTCTGACATTCTAATAACTCCACCTATAACACAACTAACTCATTCTAATATTCCAGTAAAACCACCCATAACGGAAACAATACATAGTACAAATGCTAACGAAAATCATTCCAATATGACTATATCAGATCAAATTATTAATAATAAAGCTCATCAACTTATTATTAAAAAAGCACCTTATGACAAATATGTTAAAACCAAACGTGAAAATTTCGAAGGACTTCAAATTATTCACCCAACATTACCCACTAATATTACAGTAATTACTAACTTTTTGAAAGAATATTTAACAAATAAAACAACATATTTATTTCTTTTCCAAAAAACTAGGAACCTATTTTCAACAAACAATGAATAACCATTTCAAAAGTTTAAAACTTATAGAATGTTCAAAATTATTAAATAATGCTCATCCTGACGAACGAGAATTACTAATTAAATATCGTCATGAAGGCAAAACAAATCATAGGGGAATCGAAGAAGCTTGCAAATGTTTAAAAGCAAATTATTATTGGAAATCACTTAAGGCAGATGTAACAAAATACATCAATAATTGTGAAATCTGCCAAAGATCAAAATATAATCGAAAACCATCAGATCAACCTTTGATATTAACCGAAACGCCAAGCAAACCTTTCGAAATTGTTCATATCGACACTTTCATCATAGGTAAACAAAAATTCCTAACTATTATAGATCAATTCTCCAAATACGCACAAGTCTTGCCTTATACTGGAAATGCAGTTTCTTGCTGTGAACAGTTATTTAATTTCTTCTCTTTTTTACGTATCCCAAAGCAAATAGTTTCAGACAACGCATCTGAATTTCAGAACGAAGTCGTTAAAGGCTTACTAAATACACATAATATTAAAATACACTTCATTACCCCCTGCCTCCATGAATCAAATTCCCCTGTTGAAAGGCTACATTCCACATTAATCGAACACATTCGATTACTTCGAGAATCGGACCCCAATGCAGAAGTTATCAAACTTATGCCGTACGCAATTATTGCCAATAATAACACGATCCATTCTAGTACGAATTTTACCCCATACATCCTATAATCCATATGATAGGATAATACCCGCTCATGTATATACCGAGTATGTCAATAATCATAAAAATAATACACATATTTTGTACGACAAAATTACAAAGGAATCACGAGAACTAAAACAAAAAATTATAGATAGGGAAAACAAGGATAAAACCACGACTAATTTAATAATAGGCTCACAAATTTACAAAAAATCAGATAATCGATCTGGAAAAATAAAAAAGAGATATTTAGGCCCATTCATATTAACGGCTATATTAGAAAACAATAAAATACAAATAGAAAATCCCAAAAATAAATACAAAGAAATTATACATGTTAACGAAACTGAAATAATACACCTTGTTCCAGATGCTGGACCATCGTCGGCGGCTATGTAAAATTCCTTGATTTAAATAAACATCCAGGGATACTACCATTCAAAATGGGAACCGCTAAACTTAAATCCAATCACTGGACATTCGTTCAAAACATTAACCTAACCCCTTTAATTAACCAATTTCAAAATATTCAAAAGCAAGCAAAATCAATATATATAATAATTCAAAATAACAGCGAATACCATAAGGAATATTTTAATTCTTTTAATACATTATGTACACTTGAAAAAAGAATAGAAACTTTATTAGAACAAATTGTCCCAAATCAAAAAAATTATCGTATTAAAAGAGGTCTTTTTAACCCCTTAGGTTCATTCATAAAAAGTATAACCGGAAACTTAGACCAAAATCACGCAGAGCAAATTGATGCCAGAATCACGAAATTACAAGAAAATCAAAATAAATTGAAAATTGACGCTATCAATCAAATTACACTTTTAGAATCTACTATTAATAAATTTAAAAAATTATATCTAATAGCACACATAACCAAATGGTACTAAAATCATGCATTCTACAAATAGAAAATATAATTAATAAAGTTCAAATGAAACAAATAAGCAATCACGAATTTTATTTAATATATATAATAATCAATCAAATAACAAAAATTTATCAATCAATCTACATATTCTGAACGAGATTGAAATAGGTATCACTTTTGCAAAAATTAATGTACTTTATAACTCAATAATAGACCCAAATGAACTATTTATAGAAATAAAGAACTTACACAATCATTTAGGTTCAGATAACTCCCTTTAGAAGTAACTTATAAAAATATACTTAATTTCTAAAAAATTATAGAAATTAAAAGTGTCTTAAAAAACTTTAATATTTTAGTATCTATATTTGAACTTCCTCTTGTGGAATCGGAGATATATCAATATTTTAATGTCCTTTACCAATTCCCAATAATCGATCATTTCTTGTAAATATTCCTTATAAACCCTACCTAGCATTAGGCAATACAAAATATGCCCATATGGACCAAAGATGTCACGAAATCCAACCACAGAAATATAAAGTGGAAAGTGTAAAGAAGCCCACACCACGTTTGTCGAAGACAGCCCCACCTGCGCTGTTTAACTTATCAAACATAACCCAAATATTACGTTTTGCCACCCATTCGAAACTCAACTGCACGAGATCCAGACAACAAAAATAATCGACGACAAATTGCTGATAACAGTACCAATACAAATAATTGCAGTAATAAATTGTCAAAAATCCGAAGATAACATACCCCTATATGGTTCCTATCTTCTTGAGTCATCCCCAGGATGTAAAGTACGGATAAAGTCAATTACGCTTGAAACATATAAATCAAGCCAATTAACATTTAATGGAATTAATCTACCTACCCTTAATTTAAACCTAATTAACGAAAACCGAAAGTCATTCTACAGTCCTCCTAGTATGGACTTGAACTACGTAAACCTGAAAACTACTAAAGAAATCGAAGCCAAATTGGAAAACCAGACGGAAGCCCTAGAAGAAATGACCACAACGATTTATGTAAAGAAGACCAGTTTTTGGACAATTTTACTTTACATATTCATTTCAATAATTATTATATTTTTCATATACAAAAAACGTGTAAAAAAGTCTAAGATAAAACAATTAAATGCAAACTCTGATACTTTAGATATTGAAGAAAATAATAGAATTTTCTAAACTATTAATAATCTTTAAAAATTTTGGTAAATTTTGAAAACACGTCTTTAAGAACGTGCTTTCAACTAAGAGGGGAGGAGTTAAGTTCCTGTGAGAAATGCAATTCTCCATTTATGCACTTGCAATTCTTAGACTTTTATCTTTTCGTTCTCATGCAACATAAGTATTACTGAACTTATAAATATAACTAAAATGCATTTTGTAGTCAGTTCTCTTTGTACGCTTATGAAATAAAACTGATTTTTTAAAAATAATTGCTCGTGTTTCGAGTTGTTAACTAATCCTAGGTTTTTGCATTACACTATGACTTTTGTGATGAAAAGTGTCGGTTTTTAATTTTTTTTAAAACTGCCTTGGTTTTGAAACGAATATGTTTTATACACATACACTGTGGGCCAAGTTATGTTAAGTTGCTTCCTTTTTTGTTCGTTGATAACTCTTGTGCATATGAGCCGATTTTGATAATTTTTGAAAATGTTTAGGAGATATGTCTCCTGAACGGACTGATGAATGTACAGGGTGTCCCATTTTCGTAGGTTTTACGGGGTTTCCAGCTTATGAGTAGAGATAGAGAGATGCGGTTTTCGCGACACCGTGCTACTTTTCGATGAAACTAAAGAGGCCGCAAACAGATTTGCCCTAACCATTTTAGTTTCCGTGCTACAGGGTGATTTTGAAAATTTGTCATTTTCGGACACCCCCTGTAACTCAGCTATGGTAAAATATATTTAAAATGTTTCAACTGGTATTTATAGATTTTTTCACGTAGAATTCAATGGCGTACTCAGATTTTTGCTGAGAGTCATAGTTTTTGACATATTGGCATAACCTACTATTTTTTAAATGGGACACCCTATATATTATTTTTTCATCTTATTCTTCGTGTCGAGAGCTTTTCAAAAACATACCATAAGTCATATTTATTTTCATAAATAACATGAAAAAATGCATTTTTCTTTAAACGGATTTATGGCATAGCAGATCAATCGAAATAAGAGAAGGTGGCTGTGGAGCCATGGAAAAAGTTAACAAATATTTATTAACGAAATAACAAAGTAACAGCATCAGAAAAAATTAGGAAGTAGGTAAAAGGTAATAATTATAATTTCATTAAAACTACAAATATTGTTCAAATTGTAGACCATTATGTGTCCTACAAGTGTGACAAACTTTAAAAATTCTTTTTAATGCATTTTCTATTGTAAATGACTGTCTTTGTAACTCTGCAAAAGCGTTTTCGGTGGCCATTCTTAGTTGTTCTAAGTTTTCGTATCGCCTTACATAAACCTTGTTTTCTAAATAACCCCACAAAAAGAAATCTAAAACTGAGAGGTCAGGGGATCGTGGTGGCCATCGAACAGGTCCGTGTGTTCCTATCCATCTTCCAGGAAAATGGTCGTTAAGCCAGTTTTGACTTATTCTGGCATTGTGGGCTGGAGCTCCGTCTTGCTGGAAATAAATCCTATTTAGTTGAGCCAAGGGAACATCATCCAAAATTCCTAATGCGTCTTCTAGGATTCGCACGTAACCAATCGAATTCAGATTTCCTTCATATATTTGGTAAACTATTTTTCGGTTGAAAATAAAACAGGAGACATTGAATCCAAATCTGCCCTGACGCTCCCTAGGAAAAATAACATGGTTGTTTTCTTGACTCCAAAATCGCGTGTTGTGTCTATTTAAAATCCCTGAACTAGTAAAATGTGCCTCGTATGACCAAATAATCTTTTTTTCAAAATCGATATCTTCTGCCTTCATATTTATAAACCAATTGCAGAACTCCAATCTGCGTTCTGCATCACCAGGATGCAGATGATGCACAAGTTTGTATTTATAGGGTTTGAATTTGTGCTTTTTCTAAATTTTCTGCACTTTGGTTTTCGGTACACCCGCCTCTTCGTCTATTTTCCTGCAAGATGTTTCAGGAGCTGTCTGAACGAGGGCTAAAACGTTGACCTCAGATTCTTCGTTGTCTTTATTGTAAGTTCGCGATCGAGGCTTGTTAAAAGATCCATATTGGCAAAGATTATTTTTAATTTTTTGAAAAATTCTTTTTTCTAGTTGTCTTCTCTCGGGATATCTAAGATAAAATAAAGCGAACCAATAAAGTCAAAATGCAGGAAGATAAAAAAGAACTAACCTGTTCAGATAAAGCTCTGCCGCCTGATCTGCATCTTCATTAGACAATATAAAACACGCGTTCATATCATATTTCTCAAAATATTCAAATTTTTGATTCTGAGCCATATTAAAAACAATAATTATAATAGACGTCAAGAAAAATTTAAACGCAATAATGCCAAAAATGACAGCAGTAATGGCTGCCTGATCATATTTTTGTTGGCCGTTTAAAGAAAAATGCATTTTTTCATGTTATTTATCGAAATAAATATGACTTATGGTATGTTTTTGAAAAGCTCTCGACACGAAGAATAAGATGAAAAAATAATATATAGGGTCTCCCATTTAAAAAATAGTAGGTTATGCCAATATGTCAAAAACTATGACTCTCAGCAAAAATCTGAGTAGGCCACTGAATTCTACGTGAAAAAATCTATAAATACCAGTTGAAACATTTTAAATATATTTTACGATAGCTGAGTTACAGGGGGTGTCCGAAAATGACAAATTTTCAAAATCACCCTGTAGCACGGAAACTAAAATGGTTAGGGCAAATCTGTTTGCGGCCTCTTTAGTTTCATCGAAAAGTAGCACGGTGTCGCGAAAACCGCATCTCTCTATCTCTACTCATAAGCTGGAAACCCCGTAAAACCTACGAAAATGGGACACCCTGTACAGCTTAAAAAAAAATCAGGGGCGGACTTACGAAATTTTACGTAAAACACACACTTTAAACTCATTGCCAAATCGAACATTTAATTAATTTGTGCCATTTTAATCATTATTATCACTTATATTTTTAAACTTATATTAACTTTTTATTACTTATTACTTTAAAACTTCTAATGTAATTATTTTGTATTGAAATACGTATTACAAATGAAGGGAAATTTAATAACAAAACTTACAATCCTACAACAATTAAAGAAACAGATTGTAAAAATTCGTTACCATTGCCTAATCGCATTATGAATAGACACATGTTTATACATTTTTCCGCTTTCAATAATTCTCTTTCTTAACTGTTCAACCATAGCTTTCAGAATCCCCCAAATAGAACAACCAAACAAAGCATGTCATTTTTCAAGCCATTAATGAAAAAACAATTTAATTTTTGTTGCTATAGGGAAGTTATCAAATGGGGTTGATATACGAAGGTATTAGGTAAAGTTTATTAAGTATTTAAAAGAGAGGAATTTTGATGCGAGTACAATAAGGTATAGTGTATCCAAAGTCAATTGAGACAGCGGAAAATTTGGGGTACGCTCAATTTACTACACCACTTACATGGAATAAATTTATTTTTATTCAGTTGACAGATCCCCGTACAAACAAGGCACCTTCGTAACACAGTCAACGGGGACTCATTATAACATTTGTGGGAGGAGTATTAGAGTTAAGCACTTTGATTGGTTATATCCGTAATTCAATTAGTTAGATTTTTGGAGACGTCGATTTAACAAAAAATACACAAAAAATACTTATCCAACTTATCTCAAATTTTGAACAAAAATCAAGTAGTATTATGTAGAAATCAACTGGTAAAGTTTTGGTACGAATCAAAGATGGCGGAACGAATTGGCGGCTTAATAAAATATTTAAAAATTCAACCAGAAAAACAACTTAACGAACTGATTTCAAATTGTGTGCTATAACTAACTGTGGTATATATAGATGAATTAGTAAAATTGTGGTTCGAATTCAAAATGGCGAAACAAAATGACAGCCAAATAAAATATTTAAATTCGTGAAAAAAAACAATCTGTTAGGTTTTAGCGCTCCTAGATGTCAAAAAAATACGTTTTATCAATTCTGTCGGTTTGTCTGTTTGTATGTTAGTTCGCGGCATAGCTTAAAAACTGCTCATCAGATCAACCTCAAATTTTAGTCAAAAATTAAGAGTCATATGGGGATAACTTAGTAATATTTTGGTAAAAATCCAATATGGCAAAACAAAATGGCGTCCTAGTAAAATGTTAAAAAAATTATTAAAAAACCAGGGAACCAACGAAATATTTAAAAACCAGCCTGAAAAAACTACTTAATGGACTGATTTCAAATTGTTTATCATAACTAATTCTGGTATAGAGATAAGCTACTAAAACTGTGGTTCTAATTCAAGATGGCGGAACAAAATAGCGGCCAAATAAAATATTTGTAACCGTGAAAAAATCAGTCTCTCAGGTTTCACATATTTTAAGGTTTTAGCTTCCCTAGATGTCAAAAAATATGTTTTATCAATTCCGTCGATCCGTCTATCTGTCTGTCAGTTCGCGGCATAGCTTAAAAACTACTCATCGGAGTGATTTGAAATTTAAAATATTCAATATGATGCAAACTCAAAAACCTCTCTGACCGATTCAATTTTTTCAAGTATTTGAATTTTAGCGACTATTTATTAAAATTAAATAAGTTTTAAAATTGAAATGTATATACCCGATACCCTCCAAAATGACATATTACCTGCTTGATCTTTACCAAAACTTTCAAATTTTTATCCCCTTCCTTTTCCCTTCTGTGTAATTGTAGAGTAAATATAATATCAAGTAGGTTAAAATTAGAATAATCTCTATACCCATAAACCCATAAAAATACGTTTTATGCGATTTATTTACGGATAATACATTTTTTTCCATTTAGCCTAGTTATTTCACCCCCATCCCCTGATCAGATCAAATAAAAAAACTAATTGAAAAAAATTGTTAAATGCGAATAAACAATAAAAAGAAAGTACTAATAATTAATCTGTTTTACAAAAATAAGTTTAACTTTCTATCACGCCGCCCATGCTTCCAATGAAATCGCGGACTGTTGACGAATATTTAGTTTTTATGTTGTCTCAACTGACTTTAAATACACTTTACCTACAAGAATATTGCCTAGATTTTACACAACCAGATTTTTGGCCATCAAATAGCCCGCACTTAAGCCCGGTTGACTATTTCATTTGGGAGACTTTGAAATCCATAATTTATAGTAACAATAATATTACTAGTATCGAAGAAATAGAAATATTGAATGCGAAAATTTTAGTCAGGTGTCTGTTGATAATGCTATTAACCAATGGCGAAAAGGACTCCAACCGTTGTCACAAATAATGGTGGTTATATTCACATTCTCTTCCTTCAGTTATTGTAAGTGAGTAAGTTGTTTTATGAAATTTCACTTCCATTGTGACAAGTATGTCAATATAAAATAATTTTATTACAAGTTTTTTATTTCGATTTTCGATTCATATCATATCATCATTTAGTCATGAAATGAGGACATAAGTTTAAAAATAAAAGTGATGATAAAAGTGATAATATCGAACGCAAATTAATCTAGAAAAACTTTCACAGAGAATATCACTTGTGCAAATTACACCGTTAATTTACCATGGCAACTGAATGAAGTGAAAATGTATCTGTCAAAAAAATTGCCGCAATAATTGTTGATATGCATCCATGCTTTTGTAAAAAATGTCACAATTGTTTTTGAATTTTTTTTTATATACATACTTGTGATATTTGTACTGAATATTTCATAGTTTGGAAAAATTTATTATTTTTTCCTTAATCTATTACAACGAAAAATCTTTTATGGCAGCTTTGTAACCTGGTATATATGACATAATGACATACAGAGTGTTCGATTTTTGTAATGATTTTAAAGTGGGTGCTTTATGTAGTTGATTTTTTTAAAGCTATACATGTATCAGACCGTTCAGAAGACCGCTCCTAAATATATCCAAAAATTATCAAAATCGGTTCATATGCACAAGAGTTATCAACGATCAAAAAAAGGTGGAACTTAAATTGGCTCATACTGTCGACATTGGCAAAATTATTACTTGTTTGATCTGTTGTATCATTTTGATTTGATTCATTCGAAAGGGTTGTCAACTATCTTTCATAGAACAAAATTAAAGACACAATAAATAATGTCTATGAACAAAATTTATGCTTACTAATAATATTAAATTTAATTTTTAATGTGGTTCTAATACTGTAATGATAACCTCTGTAATATTTCATTAACTATATATCAACAAATAATTATTTAAATAACCTGTTTTTTATTTTCATACAATGCCATTGACCGACAACCGAAATAAACAACGCATAGTAAAAAAGTAGATATTGTTTTTCGGAAATTTTTTGTGAGTTTTTGGGTTATTTTTGATAAGTTTTGTGCGAATTCTTGGGCATTATGATACGTAAGAAGTCAGTTGAATAATTTCTTATTGTTAACATTAATATTAAAACTTGTAATTTTTGAAATAAAAAGTTTTTTAAAAAGTGATTATCGAAAGTTGATACTTTAACTGGCGCAGTCGTGCAGATTTTTTCGGGCTTGATTATCTACTGATCGATTGACTCTATCGGCGTGATCGATTGACTATCGGAGTAGTCGATATCGAACTAACCGAAAAAGAACTTACGTTAGTGTTTGCTGTGGGGTGTCAGAGTGGATTTCTGAAAATCGAAAACCCCAGTTCATTGTGAACCTGCTACCTTGGAGTAAAAGGAGATTGGACCCACTTTGCCCAATTCTCGCAAGGACAGACCATTTTGGGAGGACAAAAATCGCCAACTAAGAAGTTTGACCTTATAGAAGATGTTTAAGATCGTCGCTTTATATGTGTAAGTGCAATTGATATATATGTCTGACGTTAACGATATTATTAATAAATTATCGAATCTCAATTTGCAAATAGAACCTTCAGCTGACTCTGCTTCTTAATTAACAGAAGTAATTAGTTTAGAAAATTCAATTTTAAATAGTACTGCAAGTACCACAGGTACAATTTTAAATAACAGAAATAATAATATATCAAATTTCTCTGATAATAGTAATTTAACAATGGCGCAATTTAAACCCGAATATCTTAACTGCATACCACAATTTGATGGTAATCCAAATGACTTGAATAGATATTTAACGGTATGCCAAAGCATTATTGACGCATTTTATAAAACAAATGAACCAAATGATTTTCAGAATATTTACTTAATTAATTGTATTATTGGTAAACTTTCCGGAAATGCGAAATTAATTTTAGGCACCCAAAATGTTTCAACTTGGGATCAACTAAAAGCAACCTTAAGTAGACATTTTGCGGGCCAACGTGACGAGGCGTGTCTTAATAAATAAAAATAAGCAAAACAATGAAAAACCTAGCCAATTTTACGACCGAATTTTACATATTTTAAATTTACTTTGCTCTTATATCGATATACACGAAACAATGCAAAAGATCTCAAAAGAAATCTTTATAATAACCTAGCATTAAAAACATTTTTATCTGGGCTTAAAGAGCCACTAGGTACAACGATATGTTGCATGCGTCCTAAGGAACTACCTGAGGCATTAAAATTTGTAACCGATGAATACAATATTCACTATTTCCAAAATGTATCAAAAGCACCTAATTTAAGGCAACCTATACCACATTTTAGGCCAACACATTCGAATCAATTTTTCAGTCAACCAGTAAATAGTTTTAATGCACATACACCACACAATCAATTCCAAACAAAACCTACATTTCCAACAGGACCTATCCCAATAAAACCAAATTTTAACATGAGACCGCAAAGATTTCCCACTAATTCACAGGTATTCAAAACCCCACATACAAGTAATGTCTTTAGGCCAAACCAAAATAAACCCTTGCCAAAACCTACACCAATGAGTATATCAACAAGGAACACAAATATGTCTAAACCCACACCAGGTCAACAGTATAATAATAATTATTTTACTAGCAACTAACCACGCATTTTTATATCGGAAGAATTGTATAATACCGATACTATAGAACAAAATAGCCAAGATTATGCTGATTTTGAAAATATTAACGTATGACGAACAGTGTCAAGGCCAGTGCAACGACTCTTTTGAACAAGAAAACTGCGCTTCGGGTAGTGCCCAAATTTTCAAGAAGACACGTCGAATAACCCAGAAATATAGCACCTCAAATAATATCCTTTAATAACACTAATTCAAGCGAACTTTCATACATTATATTTCCAGAACACAATTTAAAATTTTTAATTGATTGCGGTTCCACAAAATCATTTCTCGACCCAAATTTAGCAAAAAAGTTTTATAGTAAAAATATATCATATGACCCATTTATTGTTTCAACTGTATTTCAACAATCGGCGCATGAACATAGTGTTAAAATCCCAACATCCTCTATATTTAAACTACCTAAACATAAACATCTCAAATTTTATTTATTTAAATTTCATAACGTTTTCGATGGGCTTCCAGGCCTTGATAATCTCAAAGAATTACAAGCTAACATAAACTATGACACCGGATTACTTGTAACTCCGTGTAATAAGATAAAATTACAATTCCACAAAACTCGAGTGCAAATAAATAATATTACTCTGTCCCCACGTGCCGAGCAAGTTGTGAAAATTAAAACCGACATTTTAAACGGCGAAATAACAGTCCCATATCAAAGGTTACATAATTGCGAAATTCCAAATTGTGTAACTATTGCGAAAAGTGGTTATGCATTGACCACTATTCTTAATAATACCTGTCAACCAGTGACCCTAGATATTTCGGAACCATTTGTCGTGGAGAAATTTGATCCTAAAATATTTGAAAATATTGATTGTCATAATTTTGAAGATACCCCAAATCTAAACATTTTTGACTCATCCAAAATCCGTACAGACCATCTTAATACTGAAGAGAAAGGACAAATTTTAAAATTATGTAGGGAATACTCTGATATCTTTTATTATGAAAATATGCCTCTAACTTTTACCAGCAAAATCAAACATTCGATTAGAACAACAGATGAACAGCCTGTATATACAAAAACATACAGATATCCATTTATACACAAGCAAGAAGTAGAAATGTAGATAAAAAAGATGCTCGATCAAAATATAATACGCCTAAGCAGCTCACCCATATGGGCTGACGCGTCTGGAAAACAAAAATGGCGGGTAGTTGTGGATTTTCGTAGGCTGAATGAGAAAAGTATTGGTGATAAATATCCCCTATCAAATATTACAGATCTGCTTGACAAACTGGGTAAATGTCAGTATTTTAAGACACTAGATCTCGCCAGCGGTTTTCACCAGATAGAAATGCATGAGAAAGACATACCAAAAACCGCTTTTAACACTGAGAATGACCATTTTGAATACACTCGCATGCCATTCGGGCTAAAAAACGCCCCAGGAATATTTCAAAGAGTAATGGATAATATACTCCGGGGCATTCAAAACGAAAAATGTCTGGTCTTCCTTGACGACATTATCGTATTTTCGACGTCATTACAAGAGAGTCATATAGACGTCTTAGGTCAGTGTTTAAGAGATTACGCGAGTCAAATTTTAAAATACAACTAGACAAGAGCGAATTTCTACGTCGTGAAGTGGCTTATTTAGGTCATGTTGTAACACCTGATGGTGTACGACCTAACCCAGACAAAATAAAAGCCATTAAAAATTATCCTTTGCCTAAAACTACAAAACAAATAAAATGATTTCTTGGGCTATTAGGCTATTATCGGCGTTTTATAAACAACTTCGCTAAATTAACCAAACCACTGACAAAATGTTTGAAAAAGGCGCCAAGATCGAACACAATCAAGAGTTTATCGATTGTTTCGAAATATGTAAAAATCTATTGGTAAATGAACTTGACTTGTGATGCAATCAATGTGGCACTAGGTGCAGTATTGTCCCAAGATTTGCCAATAGCTTATGCGTCGCGAACCCTGAACGATTCCGAACAAAACTACTCCACAATAGAAAAAGAATGTCTCTGTTTAGTGTGGGCTACCAAATATTTCAGGCCATATTTGTTTAGTAGAAAATGTAATATTATTAGTGACCACAAACCACTACAGTGGCTTTTCAGTCTAACAGATGCAAGCTCCAAATTAGTACGTTGAATCAAATTAGCAGAGTTTGATTACAAAATAACTTATAAAAAAGGAAAACGAAATACGAACGCCGACGCCTTAAGTCGCATAGAATTACACACGAAATAAACAGATGGATTTGAGAACATCGCCTCCTATATGGAAGAATTTAACAAACAACTAAAAGCTGAAAAGGCCGGACCTAGTAACGACAACGAAGAAAATCTAGATCAGGCGTCAATTGCCGTTCAACCTGACCTAGAACAATGTCCAGAAACAGCTGATGCCGAGGATGATAACAACATACAAACAACGAACAAGATCCGATAGTAGGGGTACCTATAATCGAATCAGCTGTTAATTATGATGCTAATCAGGTCATAATATCTCAAGAAAACAAGAAGAATTATATTATTTGAAAAGAAACGGAGACTCTTAGTACAGCTTTTAGAAAATAACTTCGAAAACGACATTCTTGATTTCGTGCGAGAATATATTGTCGTAGAAAAACTTTATTCACTCTATTTCGAAAATCCAAACACCTATGAGCCTTTTTGTGAAGTGTTAAGAAAAAATTTTAAATGGCCATCTTTGAGATTTAGGCGATGCCTAATAAAATTAGTAGATGTTGTAGACAAAAAGGGCATACCCGAAATAATATAAAATTACCATGAAAGTAAGACGAATCGCAGAGGTATAGACGAAGTAGAAAAACATCAAGAACAAATACTACTGGCCAAATTTAAGGGACTCAATACAAACATACATAAACGAATGTGAGATATGTTAAAGAAGTAAATATGAAAGACATCCCATTAACGTGGAAATCAATATTACACCAACAGCGACCAAACCTTTTGATATTATTCATTTAGATACATATACACTAGACAAAGAAAAATTCCTAACAATCATTGACAGTTTCTCAAAATATGCGCAGGCGTACCATTTGCAGTCAATGTCCGCATCAGAAATTTCAGATAATCTAATATTCTTTTTTTCACACCATGGAATTTCAACAAAAATCATCGTAGACAATGGCACAGAATTTAAGAACACCGTTGTCATAGAATTACTACAATTACATAAAACAAAAATTCACTTTTCCTCACCAAATCACCCACAATCAAATGGCAATATTGAAAGGCTCCATTCTACTTTGTCCAAGCATATAAGATTATTAAATACTCAAGGATTCGTAAAAACACCAATAACCCATAAAATGAAATATGCAATTTTGGCCTATAACCATACTATACACTCGGTAACAAAATTTAAGCCAATTGACATAATTAATGGACATATAAGTACAAATGACCCGTTTAACTTAAATTTAGACCAAATGCTATTAACAGACTATGTTACAGAACACAAAGACAAAACCAAACTCTTATATTCAAAAATCAATGAACAACTGATCAATAAAAAGGAAACCATTATCCATGAAATAAACGAAAAACGTGACAAACCTACTTTGTTTGCACCTGAACAAAAAATATATATTAAAAAACATACAAGACAGAAATTGGGTGACACCTTTACACGTCCCACGCAAATCGAAACCATTGATCCTGTACGAAAAACAATAACAACACCTACACATGGTAAAATTCACATGGATAACCTCTAAGAAACAAATACAGTTTCGATACATAACATCAAATCACCAAAATTATCGAAATTACACATGCACACGTACTATATAAAATATACTAATCATTCATTACAGCGGAAAAAGATAACTTTAAAATAACTTTTATTAAAACTTAAAAAACTTTAAACTATTTTAACGCCAGGTATTATATTTCAGCATCAAGTATGCATGCCGTAGCCAAGGACAGCTCATCAGCATGCGACTATTAAGCTAGGGAATGCAAAATTGAAATAATATACCTACACTATGATCCATTATTATGACTTAAACTTGATAATTAGAGAAGTAAACAAACTGAATTTAAAATCAATTAATATTACTGCATTGTTATGCACACATCAAGAGTTTAATGCTGATGTTAGCAATTATTTAAAATTATTAAATATCACCCAAAATCGAGTAGACAATAAGTTAAAAGAAATATTACCACATAGGGTAAAAAAAGGGCTGATAAATGGCTTAGGTTCGGTATTCAAAACTGTAACAGGAAATCTCACTCACAGGATGGAGAAAGATATGAAAAACTTATTAGGGAGTTACAAAATAACGAAAACAATTTAAAAGCAAGTATTCTGAAGCAAAATTCGCTTTCTTTAGCAGTAATTGAAAAATTTAATTATACAATAGAGCAAATAAGTCACAATAAAAATCTCTTAGAATCCAAAATAAATCAAATTGCCCTCATTGTTCAGAAAACTACTTACAGAGAAAATTCCCTATACATTAAAGAGATAATCAATCAAATAATAAATATATTCGAAATAATCGATTCAATTTTACAAGATTTGGAAAATTCAGTTACCTTTTCTCAATAAAAATCATGCATCCTAGCATAATAAGAACATATGACCTTTTCTATGAACTAAAGCTTTTGCAAGACCGTATAGATTCAAAACAACTGCCTAGACCTGTAATATTAGAAAACACTTTGCTTTATGAAAAAATAATTCAAGTAGAATCATTTGTTCTAAATAATAAAATAACATACCTTCTCCAAATTCCAATAACGATTTCTGAAACCTTTGATTATTTTCACTTTTATTCAGTACCTATATACTACCAGAGTCGGTTTAATGTTGTTTTACCAAAAAATAAATTTTTAATAAAAAATCAATTGCGTTACGCATATTATGGTCAAGAATGTCAAGAAATCCTTCCGGAGACGTATATTTGCAAGAAAGAAGACCTAAAGAAAATTCAAGAAGATACTCCTTGCGTAATAAAACTATTGACCTCTGACAAGAACATCTCAGTATGTGAGCAAACTGAAGTTAAACTAACCGAACCGATAATCAATCAGCTTGATCAAACCGATAAATGGATATTGGTCCTTCCCGCCAAACGAGTAGTAAAGCTTAAATGCGTTAAAAGTCCAACATATAATAGGTACTTACCTGTGTCAAATTCCAACTGGATGCCAAATCTCTCTGAATTCAGTTGTGATAGTGAATGAAAAAAGAATAACGAACAAGCATGTTCCTGCCTACTTTAAATTTAAGTCCTCATTTAAATGACTTAAAGTTGGATGAACTTCATCTTCTAAAAAGGGAAATTGAAGAAAATCAACCCCATCTAATCCTTGGTGAAATAAGAAGACTTCCAAGTGTAGGGACCATAATCATATATGTCCTAATCACCATTTGCTGCCCATGCCTAGTATACAGAAAAATGGTACCAAAACTTCTGAAATCCAGATGTAAGAAGAACGCTGGCGCAGAAGATATTGAAATTCAACTTCCCAGATAAATTTTGGGAGTTGAATCCTATGGAGGGAGGAGATACCTGGTCAACAACCGCTGAATGGACAATAATAAGGTTTACCTTGCATTTTTATAACCATATAGTATAACGTATTGTCTCTCTAAAGTTAGTCAGTTGAATAATCTCTTATTGTTAACATTAATATTAAAACTTGTAATTTTTGAAATAAAAAGTTTTTTAAAAAGTGATTATCGAAAGTTGATACTTTAACTAGTGTGCAAAAAATTGGACTATTAAACCTCCTCTAATGTCTCTTTTCATAGGTAAGTCAAAATGTTGTTGTTTTTCTGTATTAATTGGCATGCAAGGTAAGAGATTTTTCCTAATATTATATTGATTTGCAAGTACGGTTATTTAGTTTAAGTATTAATATGATTTGTAATTGATATTTTATCGTTGTTTAGAAAGCAAAATTACATATCTGCATTTTTCCCAATGCAACATATTCAAAAATGCTGAAGCAAGATCGATGTATGTAGGCATACATATCTCTTTATAAATATTTGACATAACAAATATAAATTTTTTACAAAAATTATTTCAAAATACTGAGAGGTAAAGTAGGTACGATGTTTTGAAGTCAGAGCAAAGTAAACAAAAATAAACAAGCTTAGGTATACGTTTTTATGCATAATGTAAAAAAATATATTATATATCTTATGTTATTGAAAATGACCCCTGTGATAATAGACTTTAATTTTGATTTGCATTTAAACGATATACAAACCGGTTAAACAATATTACTATTACTAATATT
This sequence comes from Kuschelorhynchus macadamiae, assembly GCA_030620095.1. Taxonomy (NCBI): domain Eukaryota; kingdom Metazoa; phylum Arthropoda; class Insecta; order Coleoptera; family Curculionidae; genus Kuschelorhynchus; species Kuschelorhynchus macadamiae. The sequence goes on along the minus strand of JAUTXW010004475.1, from coordinate 400,525 downwards.
ACGCTCATGGCCCTTGACATATTACATGCCAATGCCAAGAAGAAAAGAAGTCTGTCAACTTTACAGCATGCATTTTGTGGTACCCGACAAGGTTATACATAACCTAAAAAATAACAAAAACCGTATCACATATTCTCCAATACGAATTTTGAATGACAATTCGTGAAAAAATACTTCCAGTAATCACCAATAAGCATACTAGACTTTAAGCCTTTTATCGAACAGAACGCCTAAAAACTGCAATTCTATATTGTTATATTGTTCTTTTTGAAATGAAAAAGATTTTATTCTCTTCAAATGAGTGATAAAAACTATTTATTAAAAAAGAAATTCTATTTAATTCCCTAGTTAAAAAATAAAAATTTCTACAGAGTTATATTTTTGGTTTTATAGTTATTGTCATAATTAAGACAGATGAAAAAGCAATTATACGAAGAAAATACAAAATATACAAAAGCTTACTTATGAACAAAAACAAATGAATTATAAATAATAATTATTTCTAATAAAAAAGGATTATCAATAAATGCTGTAATGAAAAAATATTATTTTATCTAAAATTAAAATATACAATTTATAAATTATATTTATATTCATTATAATTTATTTGTTTGTACTAAAATTAAATTATAAAATATACATTTTATCTACGTTTAATTATAAAAATAGATTGAAAGAAGTTTTACAGCTTTTTTCGACAGTTTATTAAAACATACAAATCAAATGCCTACGTTTCGACCCTGATTAGTGAATTAATTAGTGCAATCATATTCACGTATGCCAGGAATAAATATCTCCAGTCATAATAATCTAGCCCTAAAGATGATACTAATCAGTGTCGAAACGTACGCATTTGATATAAATGTTGTAATAAATTGTCCAAAAAAGTTGAAAAACTTCTTTCAATTGAATTACATTTTAGAAATATTTAATCAACAGCAAAATTTATGAACGCCGCGCAATAAGGTTAGAATATTTGGCAGGATCAACAATGGTTATGATACTGGTGGGTTTGAATATGTTCAAGTTTTAACGAATTGCTTATCAGTGGTACGATAGCGCAATTGGTTAGAGCAATGAGCTAGAGATCCAGAGGTGCGGGTTCGATCCCCACTCGTACCATAACCTTGCGTTGATTAAATATTTGTAAAAGAAATACTTCACAGTTTAAAAACAGACTAATCAAATACACCTATTTACATTGTGGACGTGAACTAAGAAAACTATAAAAATAGATATTCAAAATAAAAAATCCAATTTTCTAAAAAATGTATTTTTTCAAATTATGAAATTAAATAGAGAAAGCAATTTCTTTAATACTATTACTTATGTTTCTGCACTGATGATACACTCAATTTACAACAAACTCTGAAGCAATAAAGTTGTTTTTTAAATCAATCTTATTTTTAAAATAAGCAAACCTTTTAATGAAGAATAAAATGACTTTTTTTGCTAAAGCCAAAAATAAAAAATATTTCATTTGTTAAGCATTAACAAAGAATCCAAATATCATAATATTTGTTTAATTTACATTAAAACAAAAGAGACTGATATCACATCAACATTTAACTTTACATAAATCGCCATCAATGTTATGCTTAAATACATCTTTATTTTTACCATTCCATAGAAGAGTAGTATCATCAGCAAAGAACGTAAATACAACTTGTATATATAAAAATGACAAATTATTTATATATATATATATATAAAAAAAACAAAACCAAGCCCAACTCTGATCTTCGAAAAACCTCACTTTTGTTAATTAAATCACTAGAGCTTTACGTACACACCACTACTACTTGCTTCCTATCATTCTATCTTGAAGATAATTAGATTCATCCCCGTAATACCATAAAATGATAACTTTTGCAGCAATATTCCGTGATCAACACAATCGAAAGCCTTCGAACATGACCGATGATAAATGAATTTGAGCCTGGCGAAATCATTTGGCACGTGATGTCAGAATAGTAATTTTCAAATCTCTTTAGAAGTATCTTTTTAAACATTTTCATAGCAGTCGTAGAAAAAGCATTATTACCTAATAAATTTAAGAAACAAGCTAAACGCTTTTTTATTTCCCATTACATGTTTTAGGGATTGCAGACAAGGCCTATTTTTCCAATAGTTCAGATTCTGATGGGTCCCACGCTCAGCCTGACCGTGCCCAACTGTGATGTTTTAAATAACATTATATATTATGTTTTTTTAGCAAATGTATTATTTCATACTTTCCAGCTTGTTTGGGGTCAAAAATGAATTTCCTTTCAAATAAGTTTCCTTAGGTTTTAAGTTGTTAGGTATGTGTGTTTTTCTTATTTTGTTTATTTTTCTGTTTATAAATTTCATCTTGTTTTTAAGAGTTCTTAATAAAAAATATCAAAATCAATGTAGCTTAGCTTAAAAAAAATCGCCAGGGTGCTGCCGAGCCCATCATAAACCAAAATGGGCCCTGTTGTGGGCAGGAATTCCTGAAAAGGTACTGGTGACATTTGCTAAATATTTAGAACTCTTGTAAACCAGAATAGATGTTGCGCTAAGTGATAAGGCAAATAAAGAATTAGGTCTTACATAACGGGGGACATTTTGGTTTGTTCTGGTAACCGATCCGAGATACTGCCAGCCGAACCTCGATCTTGATGGCTTAAGGTAAATACCTATGGTTGTAAGGAACTAACTACGGAATATTTTAGCAAGTACTGTAAAAAGATATTTTTTAATATTCTTAAGGATACTCATAAAATACGAATGGCGGCTAAATGTGTTATAGATAAGGCTGTAATTTATTACTATAAGAAATAACATCGCATACTTTAAGAAGTTTTCTTAAAATTTTTGATTTAAAGAGAACAAGACTTTAGGTCTTAAATACATTAAAATGTATGGTGGATTTATGAAATATTTTATATAGAAGTGATAAGCGTAAATTAAAGAAATCATAATATACAGAATGGTTTATGAATACCTTAAGACTAGAGTTCTTAAGAACATTTGGCTTTTTGACTTATTTAAAAAATGTACTTAAAGATCTCTTAAGATAAGACATTTTTAGCTTTAAGACGTAAAACCTCCTGTAGAATCTTTAAACTTACGAAGGTTTGAGAAAAGCTTTTCTCAGTATCCTAAAGACCATTATAAAGATTAAATTGTTTCTTGGGCAATAAGTTAATGAAATCTCTTATTCTGGTATTATTTGGCATAATGTAAAACAGTTTGTAATATTTTATTTTACTTCTTAATGTACAACTCGATTTTTAGTTACCTTACAAAATAAGTGAAGCTTTCCAGCTTCCCAAAACACCAGTTTTACAAAAATGTAATTTAAAAACATGGTATGCCGTATGAAATATTCTTAAATCTCCCAGTATAATTTGAAAATACATAAAATCGCCATATATGCTAAAAATATTTCCAGATCATTTTGTTACAAAAATGGAATACCCCTTAGCATATTACATTTTTGTGATCTATTATTTATTATTGTACTTTTAAAGTTTTTAGTTTACCTCGCATTATTATCATATTTTCCGTTCTCCGTTATGTTTCAATTAAAAATTGTAAAGCGTTTTTTATCTTACATTATTTTTATTGAACACTTATTTGCAATATTATCAAAGTCCTATATATTGTATTTATATTATTTTAATAACCTAACTGTATGAATACCATGTTACTAAGGCTGAAAATATTTAATAAATGTAACATTTATGTGTTTGATTATAGGTTTTCAGTACTTATAAAAATTAACTATTTTCCAAGTGCAAATAAAACAAATATCAATATTAATAATTTTCTCTTCATGCTTAACCAGTTCAAATAATTTCATAATATTCGACTAGTAATATAGTAATATTTTGTATTACGCCTTTTAATGTCTAAAAATTATTTACATTATACTATTTCGATTTTATCATTTATTGGCCCAATACAAATCAGGGTTTAACAAAATTTTAATTTTTAATGTTCGGTAGTATTCCAACATTCAATCTTTTCTTCAACCGCAGGAATCAAATATGCTTGAATTTATTGTCGTATTAAAAGCACCTGATACACAAAACTCATCATTTTAATATGTATTGCTGAATCTGAGCAAAAAGTAGGCATCGGCTCGCAATAAATTACATTAAGTATCTTAAATTAAAATATTTTGTTTCTCAACTATAGTTTGTACCTACCCATCCTAAATGAATGTTCTTGTATGCACACCAACATTACTGTATATTTCTTCTATCTAATATGATATAACCGATTTACTAAACACAGCTCGTTCAAATATCACAAAAAATGTTATTTATTGGATTTCTCGTTGTTCTTCAAGAATATTCAATCTAAACATATCAATTATTAACATGAATGAAAACAATTTAGAATTTTTTTTAAAGGGCTTATTCTTTCTTTTACTATTTTTTTTAATTCCACCTATTTCAAATCGGAATAAATAACCCGTATCTATGCCACTGATGGTATATGTGAATTCAACCTTACATCGACTCGCAACCAATCAAAATTTGGGGAATATTGTAAACACTCCGCGGCGATACACTATCTACGTTGCCCTTTGTAGTAAAATGTATAAAATTTATGGATATCTGACATGATACAGATTTCTATGTTTTAATAAATAGTTTTTTTCTAAGCCGATAATTATCCGCGTTACAAAGAATCTTAGCATTACTTTATGAGTTTATTTCAAATTAGGAAAATATATAAGTAGTACTTGACCGAGCACCCAACCAAACGAAATACTGCAAACGTCAGTAACACGAGATGATGGCTTCAAAATAAACAAAAAGTATATTGGACACACACAATGTGCCTATAGTATAGGTTAATGCTAATTCTAGTCGTTCAATATTCTAAAGTAAAAACGCATTCTATGAAATTTCAGAATGTGAGCCTCGATGATAATTGAAAATACTAATAAACTATATCAAACAAGTTTTTAATAAGTAATATATACATATCTACAATCAATCAGTGATCACAAATTGCACTTAAGAACGATGTCGTCTTACAGCCTAACAAACACACAAATCCAGGTAACACAGCGGTCAATGGTATAATGGCACGTAGTACTAAAGAACCGTAAAATATAGAATTAATGTTTCTCTATAAATTTGGTACTTAGAATACTTTACTAAATCTAATAAGCGACTATCATTGAAGTCAATAGCAAATGTTTCAGTCTCAAATTGATCTAATCCTTTTTGTAGATGTAGGGGTGAAGAGCGTGTCCTTGTCTCTCTACTTTGGCATTGAATCCGTTTTCTTTGTCTGCTTCGTACTTGACAATACGTATGGTACCGTCAGGTTCCTTTAGCGAGTATTCCCCTTTCACTTTATCGCCATACCTTTCTTCTTTTTGTTCTTTGACATCGCCTGTTTTTGGATCGTGGACTTCATATTTGTAGTCATATTTGGGTATAGTCTAGATAAAAGAAAAATATTACTTTTTAAATAATGCTAAACGCAATAAAAAATAATAAGGGAAAATTCTTAAAGATTACTTATCGAGTGAAACAAGGCTAAGAACAAATACTGGCTAAAGTGATGACATAAGTTAGAAGATTTAAATAAACTAGTTGAAAACTGTAGGTGGACACTCACGAACTTTCCATATTTTCCAATGTTTGCAAATTTGTACAAAAATTTAAGCAAATAAAAATGTTTCACCTAGTAAGGTAATAATCTCTGCCAATTATTGTGTATATTTGAAAATTGTATCTAACAAACATGTTATTTTGTCTTTTAAAATAGGAGCACATATATTTTTTAATATTGTGACATACGCATTTTATGCCCTGTACATCATATGCCGTATTTTCAAATCTGTATAGCTGATACATCTTTTTTCTATATGAAGTACTACATGTAAAAAACCAAGACTGAATAATATTTAAAAATCAAAATTAAAAATCAGGAAGACGCCCAATTTTTTCCTTTTCAGGTGTTTTTCTTTCTAAGAGCAATTTGTATGTTTGAAGAAACTTACGTAATATTCAATGATTTTTACGTCTTTTGATTCTTGTGCGCCAGAGTTGTAGCTAAGACCTGCGAATGCACATGCTACCAGCGCTGAGAAGGTCAAGACCTGTAACAAAACAATTATGGACATTTAGATAAGTTCGTAGATTATCTAAATTTTTTTAGAAATATAATCTAATCGCGATTTTAGAATTTCTAGAACCATTAGTTTAAATTAGATACATTAATTAGATGATCAATTTTTGTGTAATATATTATTATATAGATGATCAATTTTTGTGTAATATATTATTATTTTCCGAGTAGAAATAATTTTAGAGAATCATCTATAATCATCTGCAATAGGTATAATGTACGTTTAGAGAAACATTTTTATTCATATAACATCGAGGGTTATTTAAAAGAATCCAAAGGTTCAATCAAACAGATAAAGCAAAGTATTCCTTGAGATATTATTATTTATACGTTAGTTAAAAATTAAATAAACAGACAAACTATGTAGTACGTAACTGAATTTGGACGAACCCTTAAAAAAACATGTCACTACGAATTATTAATTTTTTAATTATCAATCCATTGACTGAGAGTTAGACGGATATTTGAACTTACTTGTGGAAGCATTTTAGCTTGTATTAACCCTTTTTCTTCAATAGGTTATAATTATAAAACACCAAAATGTCAAGTGATAATAGCATTGGCCCGCATGTGCCTTTTATACTTTATTTCCTCTCACTACACACAAATTAAGAAATTCATTTACAAATGAGAATAATTTGTGGCAAATTTACATTTGAACTTTATTGGCATTTGATCATTAAACTTGATTTTTAGTAGGTAAGTAAGGCATTATTTTACGCCTTACGAATATATATTAGGTAAAATATATACTTTTAGTAAATATTTAAGCAAAGTATTTGAATGATCTAAGGAATTTTCATTTCAATTTAGCTAAAAACCAAGTTTATTAAAAATGTCTATCCAAAAATCCGCTTATCTAAAGAAAGTAAAATAAAAAATAAGTAAATTTACTTTACGCGGAACTTCCCTCGGTACGAATCTTCTCTTTTATCAGGAATAATGAAGTGTGACCCAATTTAGTTCAATCATTTAGTACCACATATATACTGTATTTTTAAAGACTTTTATTGAGCGCCATCATATTGGATTCTTATTAATATTTTACCAGTTTCTACTTATGCCACACTTAATTTTTGGCTATAATTTAAAATATATAAATAAGTAGTTTTTACATTGACTCACACCGCCATTTTGTTACGTGATGTTCAATTGCTAGTTACCAGTGTATCTCTATCACATTTAGGTGAGATATAGAGATACAGTATTTATATTAAATTTATACGTGAGTGTCGTCTAGTACGTGTCTTAAATCGCCTTCAAAAAGGGATGAGGTTATCAGTTTTACCGTATGTATTTTATTTTTATGTTTGTACATGGATTACTCCGCGATGGTTTGACCAATTTGGATGAAATTTTCAGGGAACATTCAGGATATCGTCGTAGTTGTCCCATAGCAAGCATATTAAAAAAAGTGTTAAAAATGGCGGAATGGCGGCTATTTTGTGGTTTTTTTTTATGTTTATACATCGATTACTCCGCGATGGTTTGAAAAATTTGGATGAAATTTTCAGGGGACATTCAGGATATTGCCATAGCAAGCATATTAAAAAAATCTTAAAAATGATGGAATGGTGCCATTTTGTTGTTTTGCGCCAAGATATATTGCAAGAAGTTTTTTTAATATTCTTCTCTTCCGTCTCGATTCTACGAGTTCACCATTATATCAGGAAAAATATGTTATGTTTGTTAGACCTGATTTTTACAATAAAACTGGTATACATAAAACTAAAAAGATGAAATAAAAATGTTTATAAAAAAACCAATTCCAAAAAATGAACTGAAAAGTGAAAAATAATATTTTATTCCACCTTGAACATTTTACACCGTGAAGTCGGCGTTAAACTTATTCTTAATTATTTAAGAATTTTCGAGGTGGAATAAAATATTATTTTTCACTTTTTAGTGCTTTTTTTGAAGGTCGGTTTCATTTTTTATAAATATATTTATTAATGCGTATTTTGTTAGTGGTTAACTGTATTAGAGAAATTATGGTATAAATTTTACTATGTAGTTTTTAGTAGCCCCTTATTTTTGTAACGTCTCAAGTGTTTAACTGACATGTGGTAAATAATAAAATTAAGGCTTTTAATAACTTTAAATACTTTATATTATATTATAATATATTATGTTATAGCTAAATATGTTTACATTGGTGTGCTTTATATATTAATTATTGTAGGGTTTGACCATTCGTTATTTATGGTTTTAATATGCTAGTTTTGATCCGTTTGTTTCATTTATATATGATCATTTTAGCTGCTCTGTGATAATCTTGTATGTTGCGTTTTATAATTTTTACATATTAATGATACATAATAGGGTTCAGAGGTTGGTAAAGGGTTTTTGATGCTGTGTAGGTTGCCAATGCTTATATGGTACCAAAAATCCAAGTAATGCTCATGGCTCTCTGACGAGCGAGTCAGAAATTAGAGTAAAATAGAATCTGCCAACAAATCCTACTCCCACGTCCACGAAGACATAAGTTGCGTGAACCCTGGATACATGTTCGTTATGGAACTGACAGGAGAGTCAAGGGGTTGAGCGTAAGGCTAACCACCTCACCTGGTTGTGAAGAAGCAGCAGAGATCTCGGATTACGATAAATGAGCGAAGACGACTAAAGCAAGGAAAAAGGCTTTTGAATATTGGAACATGGAATGTGCTTAGCTTGCATAGAACCTTTACAACAATGAGAACAATTCGAGAAATTGAAAAGATGAAAATGGATATCACTGCATTGCGATAAATCAGATGGTCAGCAATAGGGCATACAAAAATAGAGAACGTAGTAGTGTTCTACAGCGGCAACAACCAGAACATGCATATCTTTGGAATGGGGTTGGCACTAAAAAAGAACCTACTAGGTGACTTTGCTATCTAAGAATAAATGGGACATTTCACAATTACTCTTTTCCATCAGTCCATGCACTAACCGAAGACATAGATGACGCAGTAGAAGACTAGTTTTATGATGTCTTTGAAAGAATAGTAAGTCAATTACCCGAACAAGATATGAAACTCATTCTAGGGAATTTTAACGCGAAGCTAGGAAAGGAAGCATTAGAAGATTAGGCCGCATGTAGGCCTACACAGTCTGTATTTCATTTCAAATGACAACGGACTCCATCTGGCAGAATTAGCAACATCAAATCACCTCCTTCTTAAATCTACAATGTTTGAGCACAAGGGTATTCATAAAGAAACCTGGGTCTCTAATGATGGCGTCACAAAAAATTAAACCGATTACGTTCTGATAGACGCAAGGCATGGGAGTAATATCTTAGATGTAAGAAGCTATAGGGGATCTGATGCAGGCTCTGATCATATTCTTGTCAGGGCAAAGGTAAAAATTAGAATTTCAAGCTCTAAAAATAAACTTTCTGAGCAATGTCCATGTTGGGACACACAAAAACTACAAAATGTAGCAGTCAGACGACAATTTCAAGCCGATCTATAACATCACGATGTGGATTTTAGAAATTCAGACTCAGTCGAAGAAAAATGGAACTCATTATCAAAAAGATTGTAAAAGCAGCAACAAATGTTATTGGAGATAAGACCAAGAAAACATATAAAAACAAGTGGTATGATAATGGGTGTGAGAAAATACTTACAGAAAGGAACAACGCTCGATTAAAAATGTTGCAGGACCCCACGGAAGATAGCAAAGCAACATTCAGACAACTGCGAAAAGATGCTAGTAGACCACTGATTAAAAAAAGAGGGAACAACAGGATAAAGAACTGCAGGCACTAGAAGATGTTCGAAACTGCAATTCCAGAATTTCTTCAGCAAAATAAGAAATTGCAAAACAAGATATAGACCCAGAACTGACAATATCCTTAAAGACGAAAATGGAGGCAAACACAGAAAACGAAACACCAAGATGTTTCCAAACAGCAGAGTTGGAGGATAAGATCTCCTCACAACAGGAAGTCGCAAAAGCAATAAAGAAATTGAAAAACAATACAGCGTCTGGTAAGGATACAATTGTATCAGAATTTCTGAAATATGTAGGAAATACCGTACTATCACGAGTACATGATTTGATAAAAACCATCTGGCAAAAAGAAATCGTCCCCGATGAGTGGAAAGAGAGCATTATTATCCCACCACAAAAAAGAGGATAGAACGATCTGCAAGAACTACAGAGGAATATATTTGATAAACGTAACATACAAAGTCCTATCAAATATATGCCTGTCCAGAATATCAACATTATCAATGTGGTTTTAGAGCCAACAGACCACCAATAGATCAACTCTTTACGATTAGGCAAATGTTGGAAAAGAACTGGGAACTATTGTAGACTTTCAACAGGCATATGATAGGGTAAGGAGAGTAAAAGTCTGGGAAACTATGACAGAATTTGGTATACCACATAAAATTATACCACTTACACGAGCAAGTTTAGAGGGTTCCAGAAGTAGGGTGAAAATAGGGGAAAGAACCATCAGACATATTCCAAATTAACACAGGATTTAAACAGAGGGATGCTCTTTCCCCCATCCGATTTAATATCGATCTAGAAAAAACCGTCAGAGACGCCAACATTGCGACACAGCTGTTTGGAACGAATAGCCCTCAACTACTGCTGGCATATGCAGACGAAATAGATGTGGTGGGAATAAACGTCATCGAAATTAAAGAAATGTTTATCAAACTGGAGCGAGAATCAGCCAAAATGGGGTTTAAGGTAAATGAGTCAAAAACTAAATATATTCAACCAGCAAGGTCAGACAGATCTAGAAGTGGTCCAAACGTCACCATGGATGAATATAACTTTGAGGAAGTTACACAATTTAATTACCTAGGTTCAACGATAACATCAGACAATGACATAAGTGACGAAATAAAAGAGCGTCTTAAATCTACCAACAGGTGTTTCTACGCCCTTAAAGATATTTTCAAGTCGAAACACGTCACAAGAAAAACGAAAATCAAAACATACGAAGCAGTGATCAGACTCGTCGCTAAGTATGTAAGACGCGGACTCTAATAGTGCGAAATGAGGAACTCCTCAGAAGATTAGAGAGAAAAATTCTTAGGAAGCTATTCAGTTTTGTTTTGTTTGTTTTTGTTTTTGTCTAGAACAAACCAGGAAACACAGAGGTATCAGATCAGAACAAATGTAGAGTTGAATCAACTCTATAATAAACCAGACCTGATCAACCAAATGACGATGGGAGGGACATGTTCCGAGACAGCCAGAAGAAAGATATATTCGTCTAGTATAAGACAAGGCACCGACAGGAAAAACACCTTTGGGAAGACCAAGGTTAAGATGGCGGGACAATATCACAGCCCACCTCCAAAAGCTAGGCTTTGTGAACGGACTGGAGATAATGGAATGCCGAGACAGGTGGAAGCAAATTGTAGTTTCAACCAAGGCCCATCAGGGGCTGTAGAACTACGGCGTAAGTAAATAATAATACATATTTACTTGTTTTTGAAATGTTTATTTTTCCATCTTTTAGTCTGAATGATTGTAAATTTCCTAGACTTTTAACTTGTTTACTAATTTGTTCTTGTGACGATCTTGCTTGTTGGAATTTTATTAATTTGTCGAATTTAATTTGTTTGTAGCAAATCTACCTTAAGCTTTGTTTATAAAAAATAATTGTATCTTTGAAAATAAAACATAATTTGAAATAAATTGAAAAAATAATTTTATTTATGATTTTTTGTCTTATTTTGCTTCCTGCAAGTAACTTGTAGCTTATTGGCGTTGAAAAATTAGATAAAACAATATAAATCCAAAAAAACACTAAACCAAAAGGAGATTTTGTTTTCCTTTTTGAAAGAATTTTTATACATGACACTTGTAGAGGTAGATAACAATTTGCTGGGACTGTTACATAAAATATTTTTACAATAATTTCAAGAGTTTAAATACTTATGGATACATATGATATTTTATTAAAAATAAGCAAAATAAAGTCCCGGTTAAATAGGTAGTATAGTATTGTCTAAATGTTTTAGATACAGACAGAAAAACTTTGGAGACTTGACATGTGCAAAGTTTAAGAATATTTTTAAAACACATGGTCTATAAATGCTGGGGATTTTTTCTAATTTCTACAGCAATATACTGATTTAAACGGACTTTGTGTTTATACTTACAGGTCTACTAATTTTCAGAGATAGAAAAAATGATAAATGGGAGGTAAAATATTACTTTGTTATTTTTTATAATATTGTTTCATTAAATGGGTATCTTCTTGTTGATTATTGGCATACCGGGTTTGATGCCTTATATTTAAAGACAACCTAGGAAATAAACAAACGTCCTGCTATATAAAGTGCATTTTTCTTGTTTCTACATTTATGTTACAAGTTAACAAGTTCTATTTTTTTCTAACACATTTTATTGTAAATTTTATCGGTTGCTTTTAAACATAAACGTATCAAACCTGGTATATATAAGCAGGAAAAGATTCACTTAATGAACCTATATTATACAACGTGTAATATTTAAAATCATATGTTAATTTTTCTACAATTTTCATTTGTTTATTTTTTTAACAAATCGTAATATTTAAAATTTTTTTTATTTAACATTTTTTTTCTCTTAACATAAATCTTGTAGACACCGTTCTCTCTGTGCACTTTTTTATTTATGTTAATTTTTTATAACTAATTTTTCTTTTTAATTTTCATTTGTTTATTTTTTTAACAAATCGATAACCACTTGGAACACCTTTGGAATTTTTTTTATTTAACATTTTTTTTCTCTTAATATAAATCTTGTAGACACCGTTCAGAACATCTCTGTGCACTTTTTTATTTATGACACTACAATAAATACGTTTTTATAACTAGCTTAAACTAAACCTTCTTAATTATTATTAAGAAACCCAGTTAAGTACTTTTTAATTTTTGTTAATAGAAATTCAAATTTTAATAATTAAATTGTATTATTTTTCACAGCTAAAAAACGCAGAAAAATATTTAATTCGGTCCAGTAACTAAATCTTTGACCAGACCAGAAACAGAGGTAAGATAGGCATTCCACCGGCTGTCCTATCTATACCAATACTCAATCTTTGACTGAACAACACAAAGGTGAAAAGCTAAAAAATGTTCAATATAAAAAAGATTTTCCTAACTAATATTAATTCAAATAAAGTTTTTACTAGTTGCAACTTACTTTTAATATTTTGATGTGGCTGCAATCTATCGCTAGAGTACAGTTAACGAAGTAACTTAAAATCGATTATGCATGTTTTTTGGTTTTAACCGGACACGCCTCAAATTGCACATTTTTTTTATATTAAATTTTAAACTGTCAAACGATGTTATATCACTATTGGGCCACTTTAAAACATGGTCAAGGTTAGATAATATTTAAATCAAATTAGCTATGTCTACACTAAAGACAGCCTGGAGGAAATTTGGGACAATAATAATCGTAGTATGTACTTTCATTTTATAATAAATTAGAGCTCGCGTAGGTAATGGAATGTGCTTATCAAAACTAATTATTAAATTATTAAACATTTTAATGAGTAGGTAGACAAGGTATAATTAGATGGCTTCTTTTTCTGGTCTTAAGAAATACTATAGCTTCGAAACTAATCAACGAACACTTTTTGGCTAAGGAGGGTAATGTGTTTAACAGTGTTTAATGTATATATGTACAGGGTCTTTAATTTGATTATATTTACGTCCTTATTTAGAGCCTTTATTATTTGAGATGGAAAAAATGTTTCATACAAAAGTTGTAGGTTTTTCCTATATATGTATATATATATATATATATATATATATATATATATATATATATATATATATATATATATATATATATATATATATATATATATATATATATATATATATATATATATATATATATATATATATTGATGACATTAATTAGATAAGTCATTTTTGACCTTAACTTAAATTATAAATAAATAGCAAAAGCTTGCAAAAACTGAGAAATTATATACTTCCTACATATCCTCCTCGGTTTTTGAATACTTTTGAATAGGTTTTCCTTCATCTTATTATTAATAGAAGCATAAATAGATTGCTGATAATCATTGTTTAAATTGGATGTATTCTATTCTTTGCCTTAAAACGTTCAAGTCTAGAGGTCTATTATAATATATCCTGTTTTTTAAAAACCCCCACAAAAATATATCAAGAGGATTTAGGTCATGGCTATTGGCTGGCCATCTAATAGTACCATGCCTACCGATCCAAATATCATAACGATTGTGAAGATAATTACTGAGAGGCATGATATTATGGAGTGGAACGCCGTCTTGTTTCCAAATGAGGCGGTTATAGTGGCCAATGAGTAAATCCTCCAAGAGATTTTCAATATTATTTTGAAGAAGTTTTGATATATTGTTCTCTATTTAAATTTGCGTCTAAAAATATTGGACCAATTATCTTGTTTTCAAGTATTCCACACCAAACGCTCAGCGATTTACGCCCCTGAATCCTAAACCGCTGAACTTTGTGAGGGTTTTCGCTAGACCAATAATGTTTATTCTTGCGATTAAACATTCCTGCTGTATTGAAGGAAGACTCGTTGGTGAATAGGATTTTATTTAAAAACTCTGGATCCTCTTGCATAAGCCTGTCCATTTCCAAAGCATATTCAAGTCTGTCTCGCATGTTTTGTGCGGAAAGATTTTGCGCGGGCATAAATTTATAGGGATGAAATTGTTGATTGTTGAAGATTTTCTAAAATTAAATCAAGTAGGTAGGTAGAGCTAGTTCAATAGAAAAAGTACAACTCATACCTTGGAAAAAAGCAAGACTTCTAAATCTTCGTTATCATTTCGTGTTACAGTCTTTTTCATTCTTTTTATGCTTTTCCTTTCGCTAGACTTTCTTTTTGTGTATTTAATAGTATCTATGGATGCCACGGATTGTTGAGGATATAAGTATCTATATTCCCTCTGCACTGTCGCCACATTATTATTATTAGACGGACAATAGCAAGTTTTTGTTCTTCTGAATAACCCATGGTCAAGAAAGCAATATCAATATCAAATTATAGAGGTGATCATTTTTTAAAGAACTATTACAAAAATGTTAGCTCATTAATACCAACTAGCTATAAATGAAAGTTAGAATAATATGTTATTATTGATTTTTTTTTAATTACTTACTTTGAGACTAGAGAAATGATACTAAAATAGAATATACCTAACATATTGAGAAATTTCTTATACTCCACAAATTTTTTATTGCTTTTGATTTCAGTTACAATTTACAGAGGTTCTCCTTTCTTTGCTGTTCGTTTTTTAAAAGTTCATTTGCAGTAGAATGTTTCGTTTTACCGGGTTTCATGTTTTGTAACGAGTCAATTGAACAAACACTGGCGGAAATAACGGAATATATAGAATTCTTTCAAAAGTTTTATTAACCCTTATTACTGGCAAAGAAATGTGAAGTTTTTGAGTTTCCCCCCCTATATGTAAAAACTTTTCGAAAAATTTTTAATTGAATCCGCGATTTTACTGCATGCAGAAGTTTTTTCCAATTTTTTTTATTTTGTAACACTTAATAAATCTACTATGAAAACATCAAAATTTAGAAATGACGCATGGTGGGCGAAATAATTTGATGTTTCCAATATAAGTTAAAAATCTAGAATACTTATCTCCCTGTGAATGCATTCAAATTATAACATTTTTAATGCGATTGGCTGTGCCTAATTTTGTTCACGCTCATCAAATTGAGAAACATCGGCCTACTATTCTATACAAGTGTGTTGTGTGAGCATATCAACCCTTGGTTCCGAACAAGATTATGCATCGTATGCCTTCAAATAACTTGTATTTTTATGTAAAGTCTTCCATATACATTTAAAACAACTAAGAAATTCAGTGGCGTATTTAGGCGGTAGTTTTTAGATGAACCGACGGAATTGATAAAACATATTTTTTGGCATCTAGAGACGCTAGAATCTCTGAGGGTAATTTTTTTCACGATTACAAACATTTTAATTGGCCACCATTTTACTCCGCTATTTTGAATTAGTATCACAATTTTACTGGTTCATCTATACATCACAATAAGTTATGCACACAATTTGAAATCAATCCATTAAGTATTTAATTTCGTCATCTCGGATTCGTACCAGAATTTTATCTGTTGATTCCTACACAATACTTGATTGTTTTGCAAAATTTTAGATATATTGGATAGGCAGTTTTTTAGCAATAATTTTTTTAACCTTTCACTAGGCGGCCATTTTGTTTTGCCATGTTGGATTTTTAGCAAATGTTACCATGTGACTCACATATGACCCTTAATTTTTGACCAACATTTGAAGTCAATCAGGTAAGTAGTTTTTTAGTTATGCCGCGAACAGGCAGACCGACAAACCGACAGACAGACATTGAGAAAACATATTTTTTGGTATCTAGGGACCTTGAAACGTAAAGATTTGAAAAAATCTTGAAGGGTGATTTTTCACGATTACAATACTTCCTTTTTACGAGGGAAGTAAAAAATCAACAATCGTCTCTAAGGTTCAAGGCAGTTTAAATGAAGTATTTCTTGTATAGGCAGGACGACATCCAGATTTGTCTAAAATGAAATATTTACTTGAGTTGTCAATCCCAAAGTCACAATACAATCAGTTACAAAATTACTAGTGTTTAGGGCTTTGTCAATA
Organism: Kuschelorhynchus macadamiae; assembly: GCA_030620095.1. Lineage (NCBI taxonomy): Eukaryota > Metazoa > Arthropoda > Insecta > Coleoptera > Curculionidae > Kuschelorhynchus > Kuschelorhynchus macadamiae. The sequence goes on along the minus strand of JAUTXW010004475.1, from coordinate 383,755 downwards.
TGTGATGCAAATTAAATTTCGAAAGAAACAGATAATTTGAATGAAGTTTTAAAATCAAATGGATATTGCTCTGAAGCTACTAGGAATTCGATTAGATATTATAATAATCACAGACCTTAAACAGTATTAGCTAGCCAAGCATTAAGCTATGCGATTTCACCTATTACACAAGGTACCATAGATGAAATTGCAAGTACCCCGCGGAGACCCAACATTTGCCCAATATTTAATACGTGCGAAAATATTGGGCAATCTTTCAATTACATAAAATTCCTTGTTTAATTGCATATAGGTGAAACTAGACGGTATGTGTCCATTCGACTTATAAGTAAAAAAAAATTGTTAAGTCCGCTAATAATCAACAGGACACATGATTAATGTAGAAGATAAAAACGCTCTTGCACAAGTCTCGGAACACTGTAAAAGGAAGATCAAATAATCTATTAAAATCATCCAGCACTCAAGAAATCATGGTTTTTGGGATTAGACCGTGTTAAAATAAAATCATTTTTGACGTTTCGGATTTTGACCAAAGTTTACTTGGATAAAGCCGTGAAAGTTTCCGTTCTATGTTATCATCATGTGTCGGAACCAATCATTACAGTCTGCGAAATTGATTACTGCAATTGCAAGTGAAACGCCGAAAAGCTATTTCAATTTGACGCAGTCTAAACCCAAGAACTATGATTTTTGATTAAAACTAAACGCTAAACAATATGTTGAATGACAATACAAAACAATAAGTTGGTAGCATTTGTTTTAGCAATCTTTATTTTAGATAAATAAATAAATAACTATATTATTTGGTATTATAGCAAAAGGCAAAGATGTCAACTTAATGATGATAGAAGGAGGCAGTGGCAGCTGCAACTTTCTTGTAGACTGGGGCTTCAGTGGGGTGTCCTTGACTTTCCACGACGGCGTTAAAGCCATGTCCATCATCAGAATACTTTACGAGTCTTACGGTACCATCAGCTTCATGAAGGGAGTACTGTCCCACAACATGGTCTCCATCACGGTGCTCTTGTTGAGAGTGATAATCACCACTGTGGGGATTTCCGACGATATAAGCAAACTCGTACTGAGCTGGGGCATATTCTTCTTTTTCGGTTGAGGAAATACGAGCTGTAGTATATTTGGCTACGGGTACTGCGGCATATTTAGCTACAATAGGCGTTGATAGCTTAGAAATTGGAGCATCATAGACAGAAGCAGCTGAATCAGCAGATGACGATACAAATTTTGCTTCAGTTAGACCTTTTGCTACAACAGGAGAAGTATAAAGTGACGACGAAGCCGTGTATTGGGCGAATGTTGGAGCATGGGCGGATATAACACGCTCAACTGAGTTGTGGTTGTTGTTGTACGAAACAAAGGAAGTGGCTTGATCAGCTGGATCTGCGTTGGCGACTGCTAAAAAAGCAACTAGAGCAAAGATCTGTAAAATAATTTAATATCAGTTTTCTCCAAAAAAACAATTTAATTTCATTTAATTCATTTGAATATTTCAAAATAGTAATAAATGTATCATTGTGAACTTAGCGTTAAAATAAATAGTTCAAGAAATTTTCAAAAGAGTTTTCGTACTGAGTGCAAACTCTCTGTACAAACAATCTGGAAAATGGAACAGCATGTTTAATTTAGTGACTTAAACTTTACTCTCAACTTTAACTTTCTGAAGTTAAGTAACGCTAATGGCAGGTCTAAAAGATCACGACATTTTTTTGTTATACTAATATTGCCAATATTCTTAAAAAGTTTAATACAAAAAATACTATATATAAAATAGCATTTAATATTACCATATTTTTGTAGAAATATAACGAGCCATTTTGCTAGTTATCGCAAATGACGAAAATCAGTTTTAGATAAGTACGTTTTCTTCTGTTTTTTCCTGTAAACTATGAGGGAGATATATTATACATAATATTACTTTATAGTATTCTAAAAATATATTGTACACAGAAAACTAGCCTAACCTAAAAAATATTTTTTTTCACGGGTTATAAGAAAAACCCAGCCTGACATTGTTGGTTTTCTTCATTGAAGAGGTAGATATTATAGCTACCTAAATGTTATTAAAATTGTAAAAAATTAGCAATAAATAAGGTGTCCAAATAAGCTAGTTATCTTTTCTTTCCACCTCACAAAATAGCTGGACGTAATTATCAGCAACTTATAAAAAAAATCTTATACCTTAAGATACATTTTTAGATGTTTTTATACCAGAAAAAGTTATTAACTGTATTCTTTTAATTATTCTCTGCGCTTTTATACTAGACACGCGTATAGTATGTCATACCCACTGCACCCTTGAACTTGATGTTTTTAAATTAAGTACCATCCAAATCAGAGATACCTGTACCCAAATATTTGACTCCTTTCCAAAATTTTTAACACCTTCAAGGTTAAACTAACACGTATAGGTAATTATATAAGTTATTTTTTCAATGAGAAATTTTGCTTGGGGTGGCATTCTGTTGTTATTTGAACAGATTATAATAAAACTTCAATATCAAACAACTGACACTTATTTTAGAGAATTTGGCTTAAACATAGGAATTTTTATATTCGAATATTAAATAAAGTACCCCATAATGTGATTTCTGCTAATTTATTGGTAGAGTAATGAACCTACCTTATAAAATTCTGTATTTGTATGTAGTTAGCTTTAGAAGGCAAGGACCGCTATTTCAAAGAAAGAAATGATGATTAAATTTTACCTGCAAGATGTTTTGCTATAAAACACAATTATAATATATAATTAAAATATGAAAAAAACACCTTATCTTACTTGTTCTGGGTCTACTATGAAGGTATCTGAGGAAGGACACTAAAAATATCTATTTTCTGGATATTTCGAGGGAAAGTTTACCCCTGTCTTTAGCAAAACTCAAAATAAAAATTAAATGCAGAATATTACTTATGTTTTGAATCAGACATATGGCCGGAATGGCTAATCTCTGACAGAATGTCAATGAATGTCAATTTAAAGAAGCTATTTTTAATTGTTAAGTAAAGCTGAAAAAATAAGTATACCTAGAGTATGTTCATTTTAATTTACTGTATTTTGAGGTGTCATTTTTTTACTTTAGTATTTAGCAAATTTAACCACAAATTAACGGAACAAAATGCTACACCATTATTTTTATTTAACAATATTAAGGCATTTTACGTTTTTGTGGAACATGGTGCTTTTGCCAAAATACTACTTTTTTGTGTAACTGAGAAATTTAAACCTTTAGAAGCAACAATTTTTCCAGACTCTGAAATTTCTCTATTTTGTAAATTAATTACAGTTTTATTTATTAAATTATTATTTCTAAGATAATTTATTTAGTTATTTAATGTATCATGTAAAATTTTATTAAATTTATATAAGTGAATTTGTTTTTAGCTTTTTGAACACAGTTTATAGCTATATTGAACACAGTTACATATGTGATTAATAGTGGACCCAGAACTAAAGACTGCATATTAAAATTTTAAGGTAAATAGATAAGGGTTTTCATTCACATTTTAATTTTATATTATTGTAGTAGAACCTACAAAAAGATTTGTCGTTTGAAGCGACCATGTGTTAAAGTTTCAAGATCTCATGGTTTAAATCGCCAAAAGGGGTGAAAAAACACACCATTTTTATATTTTAATGTGTTTCTGTAGATATGACGTTAACAAATTTTAAATGTTCACTATTTTGTTTCATCATGTTCCTTCTTTGGATTTCCTGTGCTCACCTGGCAGTGGCACTGATGATGGCGAAAGCCATGTGCTGCTACATTTTTAATTAAATTAAAAAAATTGCACGAAATACAAAATTGTCTACATTCCCAAATATTAAAATGTTCAATGTTCTTATCGTTATCTTAGTTGAGGTGTTACTCTTTCTATGGTATACCGACAAGGGTGTATTGATACAGTTAAGTTTAAACAAATTCTGATGCACTTAAACGAATAATGTCAGTAGGACCCATCAAGATGCTAAGACGTTTTAGACAGAAACTAGAGTTTAAAAAATGATATTATCTTCTTGATAGTGATGTCCATGATATTCTCGTTCGTGAGAGTCTCGTCTCGTCTCGTCTCGCTTTCGAAACGAGACTCGAGATGATACTTTAAATTTTCCTTGCGAGACAAGACGAGGCTTTCAAAAAGTCTCGTCTCAAATCTCGCACGAGAGTCTCTCAAAAGTATCGCAGATAAAAATGCCAAATATTAATTATTATAATTATCGCGAATGTTATTGATCGGACCGTCCTTTGTCCCGGCTGCATATTCGTAATTCGCCAACACATTAGCGGCTCGGAACAGTTCGGGTACTGCGATTAGTAGGTTTGTTAATTACCGACATACTAGACTAATGCGACAGGTCTTTTCAAACCTCACTGTACCAAATCTCTTATTCTTTTTGTTGTCATTAAATTTTTTCTTTAGACGAGTTTTTTTTTAACATAGAATGAAATCATTCACGGCTGTGGTCAATTAAAAAATCATGGTTCTTGGGATTAGACCGTGTCAAAATGGAGTCATTTTCCGACGTTCGATTACATGAGGCATCTTCAAGGATCTTCACGAGATCGGCACACATATTGGAGAAACTGGACGATCCATATCGACTAGGCTTAAGGAACATGAACGATGTATCAGAAAAAAACAAATTGTACAATCTGCTGTCATAAATGTAAACGAAACTATCGGGCTTCAGTCTACATCATACCTGGAAACGGATCGTTACACCGAGTCACGTTGTGTTTAACAAGTCGACTATAAATAGCCGGCCTGGGTCTCTCCGAGCTCATTCAGTGTTCCGATCTCGTAAAGTGAAGATCCCTGAAGATGTGTCATGCAATCAAAGGCGAAACGTCGAAAATTGATTCCATTTTGACACCGTCTAATCCCAAGAACCATGATTTTTTAAGAGTTTTTTTTTTTTATTTATAAAAAGCCGTTTTAGTTATAGATCTGTCAATAAAGACGGTTAGAACTTGTTTTTTTGGTTTGGGTTGGTTTAAGTTGGTAATATAAAAATAAAATCGCTAAGTCTAAGTATCAGTCAAATATTAAGAAGATGACACGTTCGTTTCGCTCCTGCGAGCATCATCGGATCTACAATAAATGGAAAACCTAATATATCGATGTTTCTACAATTAACTCTCGCTATAGTTACCTTAAAATTAATAAAGTGAATGTGAATGAACAGACGCTGCATCCTAGACAAAATATAACAAGAAACGGTTAGGTCTCTTTAGCTAATTTGAACAATGTTGTTTGCTTATCTCCGTTATGGGGTAAGGTCGACGAGCTGATAGCTCCAAAAAATTTGTATACAGACTTATAGTCTTCGTGAATTATAAGTTCCTTTTCAATGAATGATAAGACTTTTACGAAACTTATAAAAGACTTATATATATTTTTTAAATTAAGTAATTTGTGTATTCAGAAGTACAGATTGCATTTTTCTCTGTATTTTGTTTTGTTTTGGTTCGTTGAAATGAAAATTAGAATCGATTTTATTATTTGTATTTTATGTATCTATGATTGATTTTCGGTTTTTTTTTCTATTTATCTTGTTAGATTATTATGTTTTTGTTCATTAAAATAAAAATTAGAACTGATTTTGTATGTGTATTTTCTTGCAAGACAAGAAGAGATTTTTCAAAGTCTCGTCTCGTCTCGTCTCGTAGGCATCACTACTTCTTGAATCAACAGGTCTTAAACAAATTATAAATAAACCCACTCGAATTGCTGCATGAAGCATAACTCTTTTGGATCTTATCATAACTTCTGAAGATCTTTCAGTGGAAACAGTCGATACTCTCTGAGTCCCAGATATCTCTGACCACGATTTAGTGTATCGTGAATTTATAATTCACAATACACGGGCCTGTCATTAGTGAATATAGCGAACTCAGCAACATATATTACCTTCAGTTTGATGCTGATCTTCAATCCGTTCCTTGGCGAAATATCTTTGATCTCGAGACAGTTGATGACAAACTACAGCTTTTTAATAAAAATATTCAAGCTCTCTTAGAAATTCATGTTCCCATGATAACAGCTATGTTTACAAAAAAAAATGAACCGTGGATCACCGACACAATTCGTGATATAATAAAGATAAGAAATAAAGCTCTAACGCGTTTTAAACGTACTAGGTCGCAGGCGCACTGGGAATACTATAAGTATGCGAAACTTAATAACACTGACTATTCGAAGAGAAAAAAAAATCATTTTTGGACTCTAAATTGCAGAACTCCTCTAATATATACAGGATATGAGAAAATTTGGTCTTTACGAGGAAAAAAATATTGGAGAAATCCCAGATTCCCTTAAAAAACCTGGTGATTTTAATTTATTTTTTACTGTTCCGGCGCCTCGTAGTGTTAATAAAACAAGGCATATTAATTACTATAAAAACGAACTAAGCGACAATGTATCTGTTATTTTAAATTTTTCTGAGGTATCAGAGGTTGAACATAATGGCATTCTGCCTGAAACTCAGTCTTAATTTCGCGCCCACAATGGATGTTCTACAGCATTAGCAAATGTAATTGATGATATTTTGTATGCCATTTATACTGCTTTCCTTTCGAAAGCACTGGAAATAAAAAATCTTTTAAAAAGGTCGATGTCGTTGCTAGCTTTGAAATTATGAGTAGGGAGTTACATTTATTAAATAAATTATCTTTAGAACATTCGCTTATGTTAAATCTAAAGTGTTGTTTGATGATTTTCGGATGGTATTGGGGATCAGATTAAGGTGGAGATAGATAATACGATTTTGCCGGTGAAAGAAACTGTTCGAAATTTCGGTGTGACGTTTGATAGTGCGTTGAGATTCAGTGCGCATGTGTCTAATTGTACTCGGAGGGCATTTGTTAGATTTAAGTTATTATTTCAAAATCCTCATTTTTTTCGCGAACGACAAAAACTTTACTCTGCGACTCACTCGTGCTCTCTGTATTCAATCATGGTGATGTAATTTACGATAATTATTGTCTTAATGCTGTTGATAAACGTAGAATTCAGCATATGCAAAATTCTTGCCTCAGGCTTATTTATGGAATACGGAAATTTGAACGTATCTCACACAAACAGGTGGAAACCAATTGGTTGGGTATGGAAGAAAGGGGAGAGTTACACCTTGCTTGTTTTTTTCGTAAAATCATTACTCTTAAGTGCCCTTCTTATTTATATCACCGCATAGTGTTCAGGATTCATGTACATAATATTAATGTTAGAGTTAGAGGCAAAATTTTACAGAACTGCAATTTTTGAGAGTAGTTTTTCCCACAATATTGTTAAACTCTATAATAATTTACCAGATAAGTTCAAGACATGTTCACTATCCGCTTTCAGGGACAATTATAAAGTTATGTATTTATTATATGTGTGGCATTGAGTCTGATCAGGGGGATATTCCAGGATGTCCTATCTGAACTTCGCCTTTTTCTGAATGTTTTTTGTTCCTTATATTTTTATTACTTTGTATCAACATTCAGAAATAAAGGCATTGATCATTATTATTATTATTATGACTTGTTGTCTCACAATATTCCTGTGGTTGTATTTTATACTGACGGGATTATACCAGTCAGTACAAAAAATAAAAATAAAAAAATGGAAAAAAAACCACTATTGTGTATTAAGAAATGATCTAACGATGCTACATGTTTTCAAAATGACCGATTTTTGGATGTTCCTGTGTATTAATTCCTAATTATCCAAATGCGGTGTAAACGTTGTTGGGGTGAGACCTGTTATTGATATGACGAGAGGAACAATGATGACTCTTTCCTGTTTTCACAGCCTTTTTACTTCCATTGCCAAGTCGGTGTATTTGGCGATCTTCTCACTGTATTTCGCTTGGACGTTCTCGTCGTTGGGGACAGCCATGTCAATTAAATAAGTGATATTCTCTTTTTTGGATTGGAAGGTGATATCGGGTCTGTTTGCGGGGATTGTTTTATCGGTGTGGATGTCAATGTCCCAGTAGAGCTCGTAGTCTTCGTTTTCAAGTATGGATGTTGGTGTATAATGGTAGTAAGGGTCTGTGTTCTCCGTTAGTTTGTATGTTGTGGCTAATGCTTGATGAACGACCTTCGCTGCTGAGTTGTGTCTCGCGGTGTATTCAGTTCTGGCCATTATTCTACATCCACTCGTTATGTGATCGATCGTTTCTCTCTGCTGGTGACATCTCCTACATCTCTCGTCTTCAATGGTTGTGTCCTTGATGATGTGCTTTCGGTAGTTTCTGGTTGCTATGACTTTGTCCTGGATGGCAAGCAGGAAGTCTTCTGTTTCTGGGAACAGCTGCCCTTCTTGTAACCACGTATATGAAAGCTTTTTATGTATGTAGTCTTCCTTTATGTGGTATTTGTGTCTTCCGTGAAGTGTTTTTTTCAGACCAGGCGTTCATCTTTTCTAGTCGTGATTGGATGTGACTGTGTGCGTCTGGTGCGTGGCTCGTTTGAGACAGGTCGAGCGGTGTATAATTCTTGTCTGCCTTCACTATTGCCTTGTGGAGGTTAGTTTGTTCGTAAATTCGTTTTTTATTTAGCGATTGTATATCTATAATTCCCCTCCCTCCTTCTTTTCTCTCGATGGTGAACCTTTCCTTGCATGCGTTGGGATGTAGTGTGTTTAGTGAATTCAGAGCGTATGAGAATGTGAATGTTTTCTATGTCTGTGTGTGACCATTTAATTATACCAAACGAATACGTAAGAATAGGTATTGCGAAGGTGTTAATAGCTTTCGTTAAATTTCTGGAATTCAGTTTTTCTTTTTAGTAGCTTTGTGAGTCTGGTTTTAAATTCCGTCTTGAGCTCTGATTTGATACGAGTGTGGTCAATTTTGGTGCTTTGATGGAAGCCTAGGTATCTGTATGTTTCTTCTTTGAGCATGTTCTCTATAGTTTTATTGTTGATTGTTTCCCTCGTAAAGTGGTCTTTCCACTGTCCCTTGTTGATATGAACTAGCTTGCATTTACTTATACCAAATTCTATGTTGATGTCCAGGGTAAACGTTTCTGTGATTTTAAGGAGTTCCTTTAGCTGTGCTTTGTGCTTGCATATAATTTTATGTCATCCATGTACAAGAGATGGTTTATTTTGTGTAAGGTATTTTTTTGGTGTTTAATTTGGAATCCGAAGGTTGTGTTATTCAGTGTGTTTGAGAGTGGATTGAGACAGAGGCAGAACCACAAAGCGCTGAGTGAATCTCCCAGGAATATATCTCGTCTGATGTAGATCTCTTCTGTTTCGATGTGTTCTTTTTGTGTTCTCAGGTTGATCTTAGTTTTTCATGTACTCATGATTTGCGTAAGAAATTGCCTGATGTTTTTATTGACTTTGTATAATTCTAGCACTCTGGTTAGCCAACTGTGGGGTATCGAATCAAAGGCTTTTTTATAATCTATGTAACCAGTATGAAGGTTTCTATAATTTTTCCTGGTTTGTTCCATGATGACGCTGTCTATAATTAGCTGCTCCTTGCATCCTCGGCTGTTTTTCATGCAACCTTTTTGCTCTTCCGTTAAAATGTTTTTGTGTGCTAGATGTTGTTCTATTCTCCTGGTAATTGTGGCTGTGATGATCTTATATAGGGTTGGAAGGCACGTATTAGGTCGGTAATTTGACGGGTCCTTATTGTCTGAGTTTTTGGGTTTAAGGTATGTTATTCCTTGGGTGAGAAAACTGGTGAGTGTAATTTGGCCAGTGAGAGCTTCATGTGTGGAGGTAAACTGTTTGTACCAGATGTTATGAATGTTATCTATTCCAGGACATCTCTACTTATACGTGTATTTGATTGTTTCTCCAACTTCTTGTGTTGTCATTGCAAAGTCCTCTTGTTCCTCCAAGCACTTGTGCCTGTCTTCTTCCGCTTTAATCCATGAAGCGTTATTATTGTGGAGTTTTGGTTCTGACCAAATGCTTTTCCAGTATTCTGTGATCTCTTGTTTGGTCGGTGGTTCTATTACTCGTGCCTCCTCATTGCTCATGATTTGTTGGTAGAACGGTTTTTCGCTTCTTTGAAACAGGTTGTTAGCGTCCTTTCTTTCATTTGATTTTTTATATCTTCGGAGTCTTGCGGCGGACACGGATAATTTTTGCTTCAGAGTGTCAAGGATTTCTGTAAGCGTGTGATCAGGAGATACAGATTTGATTTTCTCTACACTTTGTGTGATACGTTTTGACTTGTTGCCGTTCATAGATTGGGTAAGATGTCCCAATTCTTTTCTAATTTTGTTAATTTTGTTTTCGATTCCTATCTGCCATTTGAATTTTGGTTTTATGTTGTTGGTGTTTCTGTGTCGTGGTGGGAGTTTCTGATTGTTCTATATTATCGTGGTTATAGCTGCTGCGTAGATCACTGTATGAATGTCCTCGATTGTGCTCGCATTCGTTATGTACCGGGGAATTATGTATTCGTTGATGGTCTTTAGGATTTCATGTGTGTCTTGTTTGAAGATTACACGAGGAATAGGATCTCTTCTTGTAGGATCGGGGCCTGACCATTTGTTTCGATGTGACTTCATTTCTACTTTGATTGCTTGTGTGAGAGACGGTCCGAGGTGTAGCTGTGTGTATAATGCTTTGGGCGAATGATTCACTTGTTCTGTGCACTGTATGGTGCTTGTCATCTGCCGTGGGTTGTTGCTGGGAGCTTTGCCCCTACTGAGCATTGAGTGAGGTTGCACATCCTCTTGCGCAAAGTTGAGCTGGTTTGTATGTGGGATTGGTTCGGCATCTGCCCCACTGCTGGTTGATAAATGTTTAGTTCAGCAGATACCATAGCTTAGATGTTTTGCAATGCGAGTGAGGTGAGCTTACTGGTCTTAGTGATGACTCTTTTTTGATCTATTACTCTCTGTTCTGTAATAAGTGACTTGTATTCTGGATATTGTGCTATGAAAAGTGTATGCAGTTTATGTCCGTATCCTGATAAAATTGTCTCAAGTTTGGTAGCGGTGTAGTAGGAATGCATCACCGTTCGATTCATTTCATCTGTCCATTTTAACCTCTGCCTTGGTTTACCTGCCTTGGTAGTTGCAGGTAGTCGTTGCGATATATCCGCTGTTGTAATGGGCTCAAGTTGTTGTGTTTGGTTACCATCTGTGTAAGATTTATTTGTGTATCCATTTGGACAGCGCATGATTGGTTCGCTCGATTCTGTAATGCGGCTCATGCGTTGCCCCGCCTTGGTGGGTGCCAGCTTAGCCGGCAAAACACTTTCGGTGGGTCTATTTTTCTTTGCCTGGTCGTTATCGTTTCGGTCGAGCTGTCCTTTCTCGCAGCGTCCTCGACCGTTACGCTGCTCACCCGATGCTTTGTTGTTTGGATTGATGTTTTGTCGTGTTAGAAGCTCAAAGTGTCCTGACATGGGATCGCCTGTTAGTAGAAGGTAGATCATTTTATTATGTGTTTTGTTTGCTTATTATGGTTGGTCTTTCTTTAATGCACATCTGTTTTGTTCTAGTTGTTCTTGGTTTTGAGAAAAGGAAGATGTATTTCTGAGTTTCCGAGAGAGCAAATATTTCTAGGCTCGTTCCGTATGTAGTGGTTTTGCTCATGAACTTATAATAGTTGTCGAAGTCCTTCATGTCGTCGTCATGAAATAACGAAAATATCTGATGTTCCGACCAGTTTTGTCGCAGGTATTTCAATGCGTCTTCTCGAAGTTTGGCATGATTATTTTGATGGCCGTATATGTGCAAGCTGACTGATCGGAACAGACAACTTCCGTCTCCAACAATGTCCGCTCTGATGAAAGTCTCGGGAATAGGTTTGGCTGTAGCAGTTTTTTCGGCAAAGGCCCGCCTGTTCAGCCTTTTGCCGCCACCGTCCCGCATGCTGTCACCTTCAGCAACGGCTATAAAGATGCCCTGGCGATCCCCAGGCAGCGGCTCTGTTCCGAAGCTCGATGCTTTCTCCATTTTCATGGGTGTGCCACCATTTGACCCTGGTGGTCCAAGGAACTTGGGTCCGTGGAGGCATCACTCCCCAAGCAACTTAACCGAGGGTAGTTGCTCCTTGCGGTTTCAAAGGTTAGGAGGGGTTTAAGGTGGCTAGGGTGTGGGAAGGGCAGGGATACTGGGTCCTCAGTACTGCTGGATGCAGTACCCAGACGGTAGACTTGTTTTAATATTGGTATTTAGGACAGCGGACAGCTGGACGTCGCTGACAGTACGGACTACGAAATTACCGTAGCGTCCTCAGTACTGCTGGATGCAGTACCCAGACGGTAGACTTATTTATTATTATTATTATTATTATTATTATTATATGTTGATGATCAAGAAAAAATGACAGGAATCAATATATGTATATTATATATATATAGATATTTTGAGACAGCATCTAATGCGTAATTCGTAAAATTTTGGTTTAAATGACAACATTCGGTTTTATTGTGATAACTAACCCAAAATATCTGTTTGCGAATGGTTGCTTACACAATAAAATTATACAAACGTTTTTACAATATTAGCTCAGAAACCCGAACTTGATATGATTGAAAGTGTATAGTTAAAATTATAAATAAAACCACCAAGATGTTAATCAAGTGTTATTATCAACCAGGAAGGATCAACAAAATATTAAATATTGTTTATCAAATCAATACGTCTTTTTCGCTATCAATATTGTTATATTTATTCAATGCATCATTTCAGCTGTGAGATTAAATTCCTGCATATATGAATATTAATATTTAGTGTTATTATTGTATTATATTGTATGTTACTTTTATGTTAAAATAAATCACTAAATTATCAATCGGTCTATACTGATTTATTTAGAGCTATGAGGCCTGTTTAGGATTTAATTATTCATTTTAGAAACAACTCCACTATTTAAGTTGTGAAACCTTGTATATATGCAGGCTGTTCACTATCCACATCTCGAAATTCACCGTCTTGTGGCCAAGAACAATTGACTGAATATTTTTAAGTTTCTAAATTGACCGCAAGGGGGCGCTGTTGCTACTCTGAACAATACATTTCAAAAATTCTACGAAAACTTCTAGAACTGGATATACCTTTTGTTACCTCGTTAGATAGTTGAGTGAATCTTCTATCACTTTGGTTCTAAACTTAGTGTCATATCAGGCTTAATCAGGGTTGTTGACTTACGAAATATTTAAAGCGCTATATCTTCTGAACCCCTTATCCGAATTGAATGAGGTTAGACTTATTTAAAAGGGAATTTCAAGCTGTTTTAGGATTTGGATTCAAGTGACATGTTTTTCACAAATTGGTTACAAGCTGCCGTTTGTAACAATTACGGCTTAGAATTAATAATAGAATAATTAAGGAGGTTATCTCCTCCTCAATGTTTTCGTTTTTTTTTAAAAAAAAACTACCTTAGTTAATGAAATAAGTTAATTTTTATCCTACTTGTACCTCCATCAAATGTGGTTTATAAAGGTATTTGAAAACACTGTCAATTTTCGTTTAAAAATCGCAAATACAAATACTAACTTACAATGTCCACATGTGCACAGTGTAAAAATCATATCTCAGAAGGCAATGGTGAGGTAAAATGTGATATTTGTTGTCTAGAATACTGCCTAATCTGTTTCCCACTGAGTGCATCTGAATCCAGAGTAGTTCCTTTAAAAAAACGTGTAACTTATAGTGTGCTGTCCATCATGCCAAGTGACTGTAAAACAAAGCATGATCAATGCTGAAAAAATATTATTTCTACAAGAAGAAATTAAACTACAAAAAAATACTATCAATGACAAAGAAATTATCATTGCAGATAAAGCAAAAATAATAAACCTGCTAACTCTAACACAAAAGGAATAGCAAGTTAAGTTCAAGAAAAGCAAAAAGATGACAATGAAAATCAATCTCCAGAAATTACATTAAGTCAAGTAGGTAGAGCAGTAAATGCAGCAAAGCATTCAAAGAACCAGTCAAAAAGTACCATTATACCTAATAATCAAAATCAAATTAATGATGAGCAATTGGAATTAAATCACCTAAAACTGCAAAGAATGATTTAAAACCTCATAAAAACAAGTGAGTACAAGTGTTAATAAAGAAAATGAAGGCAATCAGAAAAACCAGTTCCTCGGTGTGCCAAAAAAGAAATGGTTACATATCAGCAGAGCCAATAATTCACGTATGAGTAAGGCTGTTACTTAGTATATAAAATCAAAAACAAATTTAAAAAACGATGAAGAAATAATTGTTACACAGTTAAGAACCAAAGGAAATACTAATTCCTTTAAAGTTGGCATTGATTCTACATACACTCAATTAATACATGCTGATTTTTGGGCAGAAAATATTGTTTGTCGGGACTTCCAGTTAACATGCAATCAATGTATAACAGAATCAACAGAAGCCGAAATTTTCAATGGAATCAAAGAATTAAAGGGAGGCATTAGATAAAGATTACTTAATAATTTATTATCAGAATTTTAATGGACTTCGTACAAAGCTTATCGAATTACAAAATAATGTTGCCATGATTAACTATGATGTACTTAAGTTTACTAAAACTTCATTTAATGAAACCTTTTCAAATGCAGAACTAGGACTATCCAACTATGATATATTTCGCAAAGACAGAAATGCTAAAGCTACTGGTAAACAAAGAAATGACGGAGTTCTTGTAGGAGTAAACAAAAAATTTAAATCTAGACGAATATACTTGGAGCATAAGAACTCCGAAGAAATATGGGTAGCAATAGATATAAATAATGAAGTAAAAAAGCTGCTTTGTTGTATATATATTCCTCCAACATCAAGTAGTTATATTCAAGACATTGTGAATCTGTAGAGAAAGTAGCACAACAGTACCAACTCCGAAGAAATATGGGTAGCAGTAGACATAAATAATGAAGTAAAAAAGCTGCTTTGTTGTATATATATTCCTCCAACATCAAGTAGTTATATTTAAGACATTGTGAATCTGTAGAGAAAGCAGCACAACAGTACCATGACCATAGTCTTTGCATAGCTGGAGATTATAATCTGCCAAACTTAAAATGGTCCATTGATTTGGACTTCTGATTAAAGGTGTTTCAACTGAAGCAGAATCCGTTGCAGAAACTTTTCCATTTATCCATTTTGAATCTGTACTAAATAAATAATGTTCCTAACTTCAGAGGTGTGTTCTTAGACTTGGTTTTCTGTGATAACAATTGTGATATTGTAGAGGTGCCTCTGATAGTTTAATTAAATGTGATAGGTATCATCCCGCCATAATAATTGCCACCAATATAAATAGTAAGTTAGATATTATACAATATGAAACCCAAATTTATGATTTTTAGCGTTGTAATTATGCAAGCGTCAATTATTCATTATTGAATACTAATTGGAATATGTACCTAACTAATCAAAATATTGATCATAATCTCTCAGTATTTTATCAAATCCTAAATCAAACTATTGATGAAAATGTGCCTAGAATAATACTTAAAAATAATTACAAGTTTTCACCATGGGTTGATACCGCATTGAAAACTAATGTTTTAAAAAAAAAACTCATAAAACATACAATATAACGAATAAGTCAAGTATCAAGTGCATCATCATCTGTACGAAAATTATTTTTTGAGTGGGTTGAACTACTGCAACTGGTTTTTGGCTACCCTTCATGAGAATCCTAGATTCCACCATAAAATTATTTATACACATGAATCTCGATTTACTGATGTTGGAATGTTCAACAGAAATAATATACGTTATTGGTAAAAGAGAATTAATGACTGTTGAGAGACGGCGCCGTTTAAGAGCGTTTTGGCGTAAATGTCGGGCTAGGAGTTGTTGTGGTAAATATTATTAGACTAGTTCTATTTCGTGAATCCTTGAATGCAGAGTTGTATTAAGATTTCTTACAAAATCAAATTATTCCACGTTTACAGAATATGCCTATAAACGGCAATATCATTTTCAACAAGATGGAGCCCCGGCTTATAATATATAGCACTAATTATGTGGAACAAACATTTGGTGAAAATTCGTTGGATACCAATGGACCGATCCTATGGCCTGCGAGATCTCCGAACCTAACACCTTCAGAATTTTCTATATAAGAATATCTCAAAGGAAAAAGACGAATTAGAAAATCAATCGATAATATCTCAGTTACGCATTTGATACGGTAATAGTATGTGCTGTTTTTATTTATAACTATATTATAGCTGGTAAATTATAAGTTAACTTAAACCTGTTTAAATTTCACTGTCAAATAACATGTTCTATTCCTCATTCTCTTACGTACTGTTTGCTCAATAAGTAATACAATTTTTATGCACAATGGTGCGTAAAGTATAATGACGTACAATTGTATGTTATAATAACGCACAATTGTGCCTTATGATGTTACCCTGTTACCTTTGTTTTGATTTTTTGACATTTTTTATTGTTCGTATCAAACGGTGACAGCGATGTTATTTGAGATTATTATTAATATTTAAAAATACTCGTAGAAAACGTTTAGTACATACAACACAGTAAATATAATTTGCGTTATACAATAGAGGACGCATAAAACTTACCACAGAACGTAAATGTATAAATATATATATATATATATATATATATATATATATATATATATATATATATATATATATATATATATATATATATATATATATATATATATATATATATATATATATATATATATATATATATATATATATATATATATATATATATATATATATATATATATATTATATATATATTTCTAATTAGAATTTTTCGAGGAATCCAAAAATTCGGTATAATACAGGGTGTTCCATTTAAAAAAAGAAAGCTGACGTCTATTTCCGGTATAACCGAAAGTGCTGCCAGCTTGAAAATATTTTGCGCGAATTGCCCCCATCGACTTTAGTTAGCTGCCCAAATTTCAAATTTTTCCAAAGCATACATATATATATATATATATATATATATATATATATATATATATATATATATATATATATATATATATATATATATATATATATATATATATATATATATATATATATATATATATATATATATATATATATATATATATATATATATATATATATGTATATATGTATATATAAGGCTTTTGGCTCCGATCGGTATCAGAATTGTCAAAGTCTTTATCAGTAACAGTAACTTATTTCCAAAACGACAAGAAAGTACCGTTAATCATATATCGTTTATCTACAATCGCTTTATGCTATACTAAAGATTATACTTCGAATAGACAGTCCAGTTAGGTAGTTTTATAAATTCTCCAAATTAGTTTCTCGTGACAGTCAACGTTCAATCGTAATATTCGCCACAGGCAGTCAGATTTAGTCGTAGTTTCTAATATAATTTAGTGCTGTTTGCCAGTAGTGCGATTTATGACTGCTTATTTAGAAATATCTTAAACGTTATTGAAAATTAAAACGGAATAGAAAATTGTATTTTAGAGAGATTGCCATGTAAATTCGTCAAACCAGTTTGTAAAGGGATTGCAGGTTAGTCGCAGACCCCGGCTGACTTCCAACACTCGCTGTGATATGGATCCCGAGTCTAATGAAACACTGCAGAAATGGAACCCATTTAAGGGATATTTTATGTTTCAATCGTTAAATTGTCTATAAAATAAATAAATAAATGCTTTATTGTCAAAAAAAATTTTACAATTTTGTGGACAAAGCTGTTGTAATTTTACAAACATCAAAATTAGCAAACAAAACAAAACAAAAACACATATTATTAGTAATATTTAAATCAAGGTACACAACGTACAATTCAAAATATTTAAAAAAAATAAAAAAGAAAACATATTTTATATACAAAATATCTTTCAAAATTTAATAAATAAATAACAATTTAAAAATAAAATATTTGCATTAAATTAAATCACAGAAAATTATTTAATGATATTGAGAGTACTGTTTTTTATAGGCCACTGGGGCTTCAGTGGGTTGTCCTTGTCTTTCTAAGATAGCGTTAAAACCGTGTCCATCATCGGAGTATTTCACAATTCTCACAGTACCATCAGCTTCATGGAGAGAATATTGTCCTGCTACGCTGTGGCCGTCACGATGTTCTTGCTGAGAGTGGAAGTCACCAGTATGAGGATCTTGAACAACATAAGCAAATTCGTATTTTGCAGGTGCGTGCTCTTCTTCGTAGTGAGTATTGTAAATTGGTGATGAACTATATTGTGGGGCAGCACTGGCAGCCACCACCAACAAAGCGAAAGAAAAAATCTAAAAAAACGTTACGTATTAATTATTTTCTAAATGAATGCTTTTAACATATTTAAAAATTAATATTTTTCGTTACTCACTTTTAACATTCTGATAGGGTTATACATTGCTCTTCAAACTCAACTAATGAAGTATAATTACAAGCTGAATATACAAGTCTTTTATATAAAAAAAACTACGCGCCCACAATTACTCAGTTGAAATTAGCTTTATATTAAACTTACTATGGGATTTTAAAATGAAAACATGGTCAAGGTGGAGTTGCATTAATATCAAATAATCTATCCTACATATAGCCTGCAGCAGCTGAAAGAGACAATGTAATCTGTCACTTTCATTTGATAACAAATTTGGTGGCGGAGGCAAAAAGATTAACATATTTCAAGGAATTATATAATTATGTTAATATAGCAAATTCTGCAAATTACTTACATAGCCGTTATAAAAATTCTGAATTAAGAGTAAAAATTGTACTTTATTATATCTGCATGGGATTAATGGAATATCTATAAATCCGGAATTATTTTATATTTATATATATACATATATATATATATATATATATATATATATATATATATATATATATATATATATATATATATATATATATATATATATATGGATTTAAGAAATGAAGGGGGTTCTTGATGATGCTGAGTAAGAATAGAGAATCAAAATATCGTTAAAATATCCCTTATATTTTTTGCTAGAAATTACGATTTGGACATGGTACGCCATTTCCTCCCTCTAGGCTCGCACGCCAATGAGCGATGTCAAAGTTGTGTCAAAATAATCATTTCTTAAATCCATACACATCACCAAAATTTGAAACTAACCTGGTAGTTAATTCCTGAGATATAAGGGTGTTCAGCTTTAGGTCACACTATATATATATATATATATATATATATATATAGTGTGACCTAAAGCTCTAACCCAATATCTAGCAAGTTAAGTTCAAGAAAAGTTTCAAATTTTGGTGATGTGTATGGATTTAAAAATGATTATCTCACAACTTACATCGCTCATTGTCGCGCGAGCCTAGAGGGAGTAAATGCCATGTCCAAAGCAATTTCTAGCAAAAAATAAAATATTTTAACATATTTTGATTCTCTATTCTTACTCAAATCATCAAATTATTTCTTAAATCCATATATATATATATATATATATATATATATATATATATATATATATATATATATATATATATATATATATATATATATATATATATATATATATATATATATATATATATATATATATATATATATATATATATATATATATATATATATATATATGATTTAAGAAATGAAGGGGTTCTTGATGTGTGAGTAAGAATAGAGAATCAAAATATCGTTAAAATATCCCTTATATTTTTTGCTAGAAATTACGATTTGGACATGGTACGCCATTTCCTCCCTCTATAAAACGCCAATGAGCGATGTCAAAGTTGTGTCAAAATAATCATTTCTTAAATCCATACACATCACCAAAATTTGAAACTAACCTGGTAGTTAATTCCTGAGATATAAGGGTGTTCAGCTTTAGGTCACACTATATATATATATATATATATATATATATATATATATATATATATATATATATATATACAGGGTCCTGCAGCTCACCTCCCGTCTTTTATTATACCTAAACCATTTATTTTAGAAAAAATATTTAAAAGCCACTATTTGCTGTTGATTAGAGAGCACATTTTAAAAATATTCTTGATTATACAGGGTGTTACAAAAAATAGTGGCGCATAAAAGTTGAATTTTTTAAAATGGAACACCCTATATTTTTTTACATTTTTGGAACACTCTTTGCCTAGTCTACAGACTCCTAGAATATTATCTCTCTTTTTTTAATAGTTTCGGAGAAAAAAGGTAAAATCGAAGAAAAAAAAATTATAGTCTACATTTAAAATATTTATAAAAATTAGATAAAACATCTTAAAAGCTAAGGTAACCTAGTAGCTTACTGCAAAAGGTTTATAGTTATTCTGCTACGAGTATTATAAGTCTTACTTATACAGGGTGACCCAAATTCCATGTCAAACGTTGCAAAATAAAAAATTATTTTTCTCCATTTTTTCAAATGGAACACCCTATATATTTTTTTCTGTCAGGTACAGAATTAACAGATCAACATTTTTTATTATTACACTTATCTCAAAATTCCTGAAGGTTTTTGAAATATTCTTAAAAAACGAATGTTGTACTTTGTTTTTCAGTACGATAATTGAATAAACTCACTAGTAATGTGGAAAAATGGAACACCCTATATATATTTTTTTCTGTCCGATACAGAATTAACAGATCAACATTTATTATTATTACTTATCTCAAAATTCCTGAAGGTTTTTGAAATATTCTTAAAAAACTAATGTTGTACTTTGTTTTCAGTACGATAATTGAATAACCTCACTAGTAATGTTCATACCTTCGCGATTTTAAATATTAGATAGGTCAGCGTAGTTCTAGCTATGGGGAAAAACCTAAAATCCTAACATTTTTTCTAATTCGTTTGCTGCATAAAATTTAAATTACTGCCAAGAGTTAAGTCTCGACTTAAGGTGTAACAGCTTTATTTAACATTATTAACAAATATCTAATTATTGCTAAAATTTTTACTTAGAACATATGTTCGATATGTCTTCCATTCTCTTCGAGGCATAAACGAAGACGGGTATGAATAAGATCTTCCTACTATTCTTAATACTTCGGGCGTAATACTTTGAAATGCGGTTCTAATCCGTTGCTGCATATTTTCAAGTTGTTGGAGGTTTGTTGTAAACAATTTCCTTAACGTAGCCCCATAGAAAAATCTAATTTCGTTAGATCAGGCGACCGGGGCGGCCACGCACTTGCTCCCTGTCTTCCAATCCATAAATCTGGAAATTATTATTTAAATGATCCCTAACTGGCAACGAAAAATGTGCTAGCACCATCTTGTTGCAACCACATTGTATTTCTCAGATTAACCGTCAAATTTTCGCACAAATTTGGCAAGTGATTAAGTCGAGATACATGGCTCCAGTTAAATGTCCATTAAAAAAATGGGGACCATAACATGTTCACCAATATTTTACACATTAACTGACCATCTGTGTTGTAGATCAAGCTGCATAAAAATTCTTGGATTATGGTCGGCGTAGTAATGGTAGTTATGACGATTTACAAATCCATTCTTATGAAATGTGGCCTCATCAGAGAATAAAACTTTATCAAAAAAATCAAAATTAACCTAATTTTAGCTTGTGCCCGATTACAAAAGTCAACACGTTTCTCAAAATCTGCTGGAAGGAGTTCTTGATGCAACTGAATATGATATGCATGAAATTTATGGCTCTTTAAAATTCGCTGAACAGTTCTTTCGCTTACTCCTACGGCATCCCCGACTGCTTTTTGGCTAACAGAAGGATTTTCCGTGACAACTAATAGCACAGCTAATTCATTTTCTTCCGTTCGAACGGGCCTATTTCTAACTGGTCTTGTATAATTTACATTTCCCGTTGCCATAAATCTCTCTAATAAGTTCGTCATGCTCCTTTATCTGGATGCCTTCGTTCTGGATAATTTTGCGCATAAATCCTTGACTGGCCAAAAAGGCATTTCTATGCGATTCTCCTAACACAAAAACCATATCAACCAGTTCTTCGCGGGTGTACTCCATGACGATAGAACGTTCAAATAAAACTTCTAAACAGTGACGCAAACAAACGAAAAATGAACTACGTAGAAGGTAAAGACACTATATGAAAAATCCGATAATTATTTCAATTTGTGAAACTTAAAAAACGAATAAGTAAATTGCCGATATGTTTTAGTTGTTTGACAGTTTCTAGACAATTTGTTTTTCATGGCCTACTTAAATTCTAGTTAATAATTTGGGCAACACTTGTCAATAATATTAAATAAAGGTTAAGGCCGTTTTACATGCTGCAAGTTTCCTGCAGCAAGGGGTTGCACCTGCAAGATATTGCGCGCAATTTGTCTTGCAGACCGTAAAGCGGCAGTTGTATTTCAATTGCAAGTGTCAGCGTATGCCTTTGTGCCAGTCTCTTGCAACTTGTAGGAAGACCTGCAGCATGTAAAACGTCTTTACGGCTTAACTCTTGGCAGTAATTCAAATTTTATGCGGTAATAGTTATAACTACGCTGACCTATTTATTATTCAAAATCGCGAAGGTGCTTACTTATGAACATTACTAGTGAGGTTATTCAATTACCGTACTGAAAAACAAAGTACAACATTAGTTTTTTAAGAATATTTCAAAAACCTTCAGGAATTTTGAGATAAGTGTAATAATGAAAAATGTTGATCTGTTAATTCTGTACCGGACAGAAAAAAATATATAGGGTGTTCCATTTGAAAAAATGGAGAAAAATTATTTTTTATTTTGCAACGTTTGACATGGAATTTGGGTCACCCTGTATAAGTAAGACTTATAATACTCATAGCAGAATAACTATAAATCTTTTATATATATATATATATATATTTAAGATGTTTTATATATTTTTATAAATATTTTATATATATATATAATTTTTTTTTTATATATATTTTTATATATATATAAAAAGAGAGATACTATTCTAGGAGTCTGTAGACTAGGTAAAGAGTGTTTCAAAAATGTAAAAAAATATAGGGTGTTCCATTTAAAAAAATACAACTCTTATGCGCCACTATTTTTTGTAACACCCTGTATAATCAAGAATATTTTTAAAATGTGCTCTCTAATCAACAGCATATAGTGGCTTTTAAATATTTTTTTTAAAATAAATGGTTAAGGTATAATAAAAGACGGGAGGTGAGCTGCAGGACCCTGTATATATCTATATAAATATATGTTATATATATATATATATATATATATATATATATATATATATATATATATATATATATATATATATATATATGATATATATCTCATATATATATATATATATATATATATATATATATATATATATATAGTGTGTATCAGGCAAATGGAATAAATTCGATAATATATAAATGGGGGCGTGTTCGGAAAAACGCTTGGACCCGTCGATTGGTATTTTTAGTTGCTCATTTTCTCCAATAAAAACTTTTTATACAGGGTGTGTCCTGTAACAGTGGTCAATGCCAACTTTCTTATTTCAAATGCAACACCCCGGATATTATTTAATTTTTGGATTCTTTAGGAGATTCTAAACATATTTTATGTTCAATGTCCTATACCTATCTTCAACTATTTCGGCAATATTAAGTGTTTTCAAATTTATTGCAAAAATTAAGATTAAAAAAATAAAATTATTTATTTCTTCATAATGTATAAACAAAATTAAAAAGTTAATTTAGGAACTGTTGAATATGCTCGCCGCGAACGTCTTGGCAAATTCCTAATCTTAAATAGAAATTTCTTCTAACGTTATTTAGCATCGTGACCGATCTAATCGCAAGCGTTATTCGTCTTCTTAAGTCAGCTAAGTCGAGGGGTTTAGTTTTGTATACAACATTTTTAATATGTCCCCATAAGAAAAAGTCTAATGGCGTCAGATCAGGGGATAGCGCTGGCCATTCTATCGATCCTCGTCTCCCTATCTACCGATTTGGAAATATTCCGCTGAGGTACTGCCGGACATTAATTTGGTAATGGGGCGGTGCTCCATCTTGCTGAAACCATATCATATTCGCTGGAACTTGTGGGTTTGCTGGATCCGGATACAAATTTGTCAAAGTTGGCACGACATTATTTTGGAGCAGTGCTAAATAATTATCGCCATTCAAATTGCCGTCAATGAAAAAGGGGCCTATGATATGATCACTAACAATTCCTGCCCAAAGATTAACCTTTTCAGGATATTGAGTATGTTCTTCGCTGATCCAGTGAGGATTTTCCGTAGACCAATAGCGGCAATTTTGACGATTTACATGACCGTGAAGTGTAAAGGTGCACTCATCCGAAAACAAAACATGTTCTAATTGAATAACATTGTTATCTAACATAGCCATCATTTGTTCACAAAAATAAGTTCTCCTATCATAATCGTCTTCCATGAGCTCCTGAGTTGGTATCACTTTATAGGGATGCATTTTATTTTCTTTTAATGTTCGAATAATCGGAATGGCTAATATCGAACATTGCGGCGGCTAAGAAATATGTGGGTTTTCCTCAAACTCAAGCATAATATCCAATTTAGTATCATCATTTATTGAATTGGGCATATCTGCAGCTCGCGAAACTGCTTTTCTATTTTACTAATTGTCCCTTGGGATATATGCGGCAAATTTGGAAATTTTTCATGAAATAAGCGAGCAACTTCCACTTGTGTTTTATGCATTTCTGTTAAATGAACCATTTTTCTGATATTAGGTATTATGCAGTTAACGAAATTCAAAAGACTATGACACTGACACTGACAACTACTGTCTTGCAAAGAGAAAGGCCAGGCATTTTACACAAAAGTAAACAAAACTTAAAAGTAAACAAAACTGGCTCTTTTTGTTCCATATCAATAAAAACGAACGCTAATATGGTTTTTGCTTACATTCTTAATATGAAGACCTAAATGGTAAATAAGTATTGAGTGTGTTGTAGCGAATTTTTGTAATCAAATAAATAGTTCAGTAACCAGAGCCACTTTCATGAATAATAATAAATTCGAAATAAATAAAATAAAAATAAATTTGAAAACACTTAATATTGCCGAAATAGTTGAAGATAGGTATAGGACATTGAACATAAAATATGTTTAGAATCTCCTAAAGAATCCAAAAATTAAATAATATCCGGGGTGTTGCATTTGAAATAAGAAAGTTGGCATTGACCACTGTTACAGGACATACCCTGTATAAAAAGTTTTTATTGGAAAAATTTTCAACTAAAAATACCAATGCTTTTAACGTATTTAAAAATTAATATTTTTATTATCACTTTTAACATTTGGCTGATACACACTGTATATATATATATATATATATATATATATATATATATATATATGTATATATATATATATATATATATATATATATATATATATATATATATATATATATATATATATATATATATATATATATATTATATATATATATATATATATATATATATATATATATATTATATATATGTATATATATATATATATATATATATATATATATGTATATATATATATATATATATATATATATATATATATATATATATATATATATATATATGTATATAAAAAATACAACTCTTATGCGCCATATAGCCTGTAACACCCTGTATAATCAAGAATATTTTTAAAAATGTGCTCTCTAATCAACAGCATATAGTGGCTTTTATTTTTTAACAAATAAATGGTGGCGGAGGCAAAAAGATTAACATATTTCAAGGAATATATATCAATATAAATATATGTTATTACATATATATATATATAATATATATATATATATATATATATATATATATATAAAATATTGTATATATATATATATATATATATATATATATATATATATATATATATATATATATATATATATATATATGTATATATATATATATATATATATATATATATATATATATATATATATATATATATATATATATATATATATATATATATATATATATATATATATATATATATATATATATATATATATATATATATATATATATATATATATATATATATATATATATATATATATATATATATATATATATATATATATATATATATATATATATATATATATATATATATATATATATATATATATATATATATAATATATATATACAATATATATATATTATATATATATATATATATATATATATATATATATATATATATATATATATATATATATATATATATATATATATATATATATATATATATATATATATATATATATATATATATATTGCAAAAAATAACGCCTTTGGGCATTAAAAATAATAATTTGGTTTATTATTACTAAAACTAGATTTTTCTCAAAAAAAAAATATTTTACTTACACGGACATTAAACGTTGAAGATCCCACGGGTATTATAAGGGATAACCCTTTCGATCGACGTATACCATCTGGCTAGAGGCCAGGTTATTAGCCTTACTTTATTAATACCCTTGGTACCTTAATAACTATAATTCAATGTCTAATAATTTTTGTTTATAATTTGTAGATTTCAGTTGATAATTCTACCACAAAACATATAGGGAAATTTTTACCTTTATTTAAAAATGTATATATTAACCATATACTGAATTAGTGCCATCATATAATTCCTTAAAATATATTAATGCATTTGAACACGCCTCACCGGACAAATTGTTATCAAATGAAAGTAACAGGTCATTTTATTTTCATCATCAACCTTGACCATATTATAATTTTAAAGGCCCATAATGAGTTTTATATCAAATCTATTTCTCGGCCATTATAGGCGCGACATTTTTTTTAGTATAAGAGACATGGACATTCAGCTTCTAATCATATTCTACTAACTGAGTTCGAACAAAAGATTATTATCCCATCAAAATGTTGAAAGTAAGTTAAGAAAAAAATAATGTCTGTTTCAGTTAATACTGGAAAATATCAGTTAATACTGGAAAATATGTATAGTTATGCCATATAATATTTTTTTTTAGATTTTTGGTTTGGCTTTGTTGGTGGTAGCTGTTAGTGCCTCCCCACAATATAGTTCATCACCAATTTACAGCACTCACCCTGAAGAAGAACACGGACCAGCAAAATACGAATTTTCTTATGCCGTTCAAGATCCCCATACTGGTGACTTCCACTCTCAGCAAGAACAGCGTGATGGTCACAACGTAGCAGGACAATATTCCCTCCATGAAGCTGATGGTACTGTAAGAATTGTCAAATACTCCGATGATGGACACGGTTTTAACGCTATCGTAGAAAGACAAGGACATCCCACTGAGGCTCCAGTGGCCTACAAAAAAGTGTTGACAGTATCTTCTCCGCAATACTCCCAATATCATCATTAAAAGATTTTCTGTGATTTAATTTATTGTAAATAATTTATTTTGAAATTGTTATTAAATATAGTTAAAAATAATATTTTATTTTAATTTTTTAATTTAGATATTGTATTTGTCATCCTCACATTGTATTTGTATTAAAAAAAATTTCTATCTGAAGGAAAATGTATACAAGTTGCCCAATTACAAAATACTGACAAAGAATTTTCTGCAATGTTGCTGATTTGGGACTATATATACTATTCGTCTAGGTCGCAATTTTGCATTTTTATAAAAAGTAAACAAAACAAAGGCATTTTTTACAGCAACCGTTGTCCGGTTAGGTACGGCATGTAAAATTTTCATTTCAAATTTTTAAACACTAGTAACTTGAAAATAGCTACTTTTACTAAAAATCTTACTCTTAATTTATTAAATAAAATAACAAGAGATATTAAATCATGTTTAAAAATTCGATAAAAAATAATATATTTAATTTTAGGGTCCAGTAGTTCCTACTAGTACATCTAACTGTACTCACTCTACAATGCTTGTTTTGTTAAATGGATTTACTCAGTTAAATTCAAAAATCTCCCTCATCATATTTTATGTAGAATATTGAAATGTAGTAAACTTTACAAAAAACCTTAGTGACCAAACACAATGCTTTGGATTTTGTATATATATATACGTATATATATATATATATATATATATATATATATATATATATATATATATATATATATATATATATATATATATATATATATATATATATATATATATATATAGTATGTTTTCATTCCACGTACACCAATGTCATAACAAGAAAATGATCCTTGTTTGGAACAGGTTCTGCATCACAGCAGACTCAATGATCCATTTTAGTCAAACGACGATCGCGATGTCGCTCTTATTAGAGCTCATCAGGCCACCATAATCTAGCGAGCCCCGTGTAGGGCAAAGGCACGAAATGGAATCACAATATACCACGACCGGCATTGAATTACATTGTGACTCCTGGCTTTCGTTGGGAGCATTAAATGATAGTATGTTTTCATTCCACGTACACCAACGTCATAACAAGAAAATGATCCTTGTTTGGAACATGTTCTGCATCACAGCAGACTCAATGATCTATTTTAGTCAAACGACGATCGCGATTCCGCTCTTATTAGAGCTCATCAGGCCGCCATAGACTAACGAGCCCCGTGTAGGGCAAAGGCACAAAATGGAATCTCAAGAACAACTACTCCGCTGGTTAATACCACGAACGACATTAAATTACATTGTGACTCCTGGCTTTCGTTAGGAGCATTAACTGATAGTATGTTTTCATTCCACGTACACCAACGTCATAACAAGAAAATGATCCTTGTTTGGAACATGTTCTGCATCACAGCAGACTCAATGATCCATTTTAGTCAAACGACGATTGCGATTTCGCTCTTATTAGAGCTCATCAGGCCGCCATAGACTAGCGAGCCCCGTGTAGGGCAAAGGCACAAAATGTATATATATATATATATATATATATATATATATATATATATATATATATATATATATATATATATATATATATATATATATATATATATATATATATATATATATATATATATATATATATATATATATATATATATATATATATATATATATATATATATATATATATATATATATATATATATATATATATATAACAAGAGATATTAAATCATGTTTAAAAATTCGATAAAAATAATATATTTAATTTTAGGTTCCAGTAGTTCCTACTAGTACATCTAACTGTAGTCACTCTACAATGCTTGTTTTGATAAATGGATTTACTCAGTTAAATTCAAAAATCTCCCTCATCATATTTTATGTAGAATATTGAAATGTAGTAAACTTTATAAAAAACCTTAGTGACCAAACACAATGCTTTGGATTTTATATATATATATACATACATACATATATATATATATATATATATATATATATATATATATATATATATATATATATATATATATATATATATATATATATATATATATATATATATATATATATATATATATATATATATATATATATATATATATATATATATATATATATATATATATATATATATATATATATATATATATATATATATATATATATATATATATATATATATATATATATATATATATATATATATATATATATATATATATATATATATATATATATATATATATATATATATATATATATATATATATATATATATATGTATATATATATATATATATATATATATATATATATATATATATATATATATATATATATATATATATATATATATATTAATTGGACTTCTTTCTTGGGTATAGGTTTATTTGCAAAATCAAACAAAATGACATTTACAATTTTTCTAAAACTGATTTAAAATTTTATACTATTGACAATAATTATTACAAAATTAATAAAATAAGGCTACATACCTCGAAAAATACATGCTGATTATTCACTTATATTTGAATGATAGGTAGCAAGTTAGTGGTTTGCCAGGCAACTCATGGCACATTTTTAGGTAAAAAAGTGTTCTTATCGTAGTACGTTTTTTTTGACGAATTTATAGATAATTTTTTGCTATTTTTTAATTTAAATCTTAGAGTAGAATCAGACATTCACAATGATTTACTACATTTTAAAAATAATGGCTTAGACGAAGTTAAAACTATACTAAAATATCAAATTGTGGTATATTTGACTTAAATTTTGTATGTCTTGTTTGTCATTTACTGTATTTTTTTCTTTTTTTATGTGAATCATTTCTTTGATAATTAATTTCTGATACAGGTGGTCTTCATCAATGATTTTGGTTTCAGAAAAATTAAATTCGTGTTTTGTGCTTTTTTCATGTTTGTGTAATGCAGTGGATGCATTCTTTGTATACTTATGCCCTTTTATTCTATTTTCTAAAAGTTGGGTTAAACAAGGAATTTCATATACGAGATTGGATTTTTTATTTTTGGGAATTTTTGTTTTTAATTTTGTAAATAGGGAGCCTGTCAGGTTCTGGGCTTTATGACACACAATTATGTTATATTTTCCTAAGATATGTTTTAATTTTTCAGATAATTGAGGTGTGTATGGCATTGCAATATATTTTTTTTGCGTATTATCTTGTTTTACGTTTTCGTTATGATTGTTATAATATATATACGTCCTTTGTTTGATAATTTTTTTTATCAGTTTTTCTGGGAAATGATTTGCATTCAAGGTCTCTTTAACTTTATTAAGGGCTTCAGGACGGTATTCTGTAGACGTTAAAGATATGGCACGATCAACTAGACCAATCACAACACTTCTTTTTTGTTTGTATGTATGGTGGGAATTGAAATTAAGATATCGTCCAGACCAAGTTTCTTTTGTAAACCATTTAGTTTTTAAATTATTTTCTTTTTGTCTTATTATAGTAAGGTCGAGAAAATTTATTTTGTTTTCTGATTCAACTTCAAGAGTGAACTGAAGTTTCGGATGGAAATTATTGAATGCGAAAAGTAGTTCTTCTATTTTATTTTCTGGAACTGATGCTAAACAATCATCCACATATCTCTTAAAAAAAGTAATATTAAAATTCAATTTTTCAAGAACTTCCTCTTCTAGGTATTCCATAACTATTGTAGAGGAAATAGGTGAGCCCATAGCACATCCATCAAGTTGTTGATAAAATTGGTTTTTGTATTGAAAATAATTATTTGACATTATAAGATGTAAGGCTTCTAAGAGTTCAGTTAGAGTTGTTTTTAAAACATTCCATTTGCCTTTTATAGCATTAACTATGAGTTCATTTGGTATATTAGTATACAAAGAAATTACATCTAGTGATATTAACTTTGAATTTGGTGGTATTGTTACTGTATCTAGAAAATGTTTAAATGTAAATGAGTCTTTTATGTAATAAGTGTTTTTACCTGTGATATTTGACAAACATTTTGACAAATACTTTGAGAGCTTGCAGAAAGGAGATTGAATACATGAAACTATAGGCCTGAGGGGAATGTTAGGTTTATGCAATTTGGGTAGGCCATATATTTTAGGCGTGACTGCATTATAAATTGACAAATTTTTAGCTTCCGCGTCAGTTAATAGATTTTTGTATAAGAGTTTTTTACAAAAGTATTATTTTTGTTTTGAAAGATGTTAGTTGGGTCATTCTTTAAAAGTTTATAGATACTGGTATCTTTTAAGAGCTGATTCATTTTTGTGTCATAATCAGTAGTATTCATTATAACGGTTTTACTGCATTTATCTGGTTTAAGTATGGTTATTTGAGGATTATCTTTAATGAATTGCTTTGTTTTGTTATGTTGTTTCTGTATTCGTTTTTGAAAATTGGTAATTTTATTTTTTTTATGTTTAATTTTTATTTTATGATTGGTAAGTATATTTACTACGTCTGACCTTATACTATCTTTTATTTCATTTGGTTTATCTTGTATAGCTGTTTCTACGCAGGATATATATTCTGTTAAAGGTAAGCTTTTTTCGTTCTGAACAGGAAGCGAGAAGTTTTCGCCTAAAGCAAGAACTTCTGCGACATCGTTAGGAATATCTGTGTTAGAAATGTTGTCTAACCATGAGGATGTATTTATTTGTATGTCATTTTTTTCAGTGACCGATATTAATTTAGAAAGTTTTTTTTTATTTTTTTGTTTAATAGAATTGAATAATTTTTCATATATAATGTTTTCAAACCTCATGAATTTATTAAAAACCTCAATTGGAATTATTGATTTCACTGCGTTAATTTTTTGTTGAAGTTGTGTATATATATATATATATATATATGTGTTTTCATTCCGGGTGTACATCCGTTCACTACTGTCGTTCTGAAAAGAACAGTTTTGCTGACGTTTCGCCAAAATCACATTTGGCATTTTCGAAGCTTTCTTTCTCGCGTCCGAATGGAGACTGAAGTGTTGGTGACTGCGACGCTTCCTTTTATACCCCCACTCGGGGCCGAAGGTTATATCTGCGCAGGCGTTGGTCGTTATTTATGTTTTCCGGATGGTGCTGTTGTTGTTGCGCTAACTGCGCTTGAGTTTTTGCGATTTTAGATTTGTCGATTATTGTCTTCCATACTGTTGGTAGTTTTAATGATTCGCCCCTTTTATTCAAATCACCTTGTTTTTCAATTTCTATGGCTTGTCGGATTATTCTGGTCTTATAATGTTCTATATTGGCAATCTCCCTACACCCATTGAAATTTATTTTATGGCCGGTTTCCTGATGATGTAGGAATAAAGCTGAGGTTGTTTGTTTATTTCTGATGCTGAGTTTATGCTCTTCCACTCTTGCTGATATTCGCCTGTTAGTTTGCCCTACGTACAACTTCTCACAGTCCTGGCACGGAATGCTGTACACTCCGTGGTTTTCCAGTTTGATTTTATCTTTTGGGTTTCCGAGTAGTTTACCTATAGTTGTTTGTGGCTTGTGTATTGTTTGTATGTTGTGTTTCCTCAGAAATCTTCCGATTCTGTCTGTTGTGCCTTTTACATATTGTAAGACTACTCGTTGCTTTCCCGGCTCATATTTTTTGTTGTTCGTTGTTCGGGAAACCTGTGCATTAATAGCTTTCTCTATGGTGCGATTTGTGTAGCCATTTTTCTTTAAAGCACTAGATACTACCTTAAGTTCGTTTTGTCTCGTCTGTGTTTCAGTTAGTCGCACGGATCTAGATATTAGAGTATTTGCCACAGCTTGAATTTGTGCTGGGTGATGATGTGATTTTGCATTTAAATATCTTCACCATCACCCATTCAACCATTCACCAATAAACCCCGAAATTCAACAAAAAATCATACCACGGGAAAAGTCGAGCAGATGTCCTAAACTCTATGGTTTACCAAAAATACACAAACCAGGGGCGCCTATCAGACCTATTGTTAGTGCTGTTAATTCGCCGCTACAAAAACTGGAGAAATACCTTTCTGAAATTATGCAACCAACTGTAGAAAAAGCTGATTCATTTGTAAAAAACTCGGAGCATTTCACTCGAATTATACGAGATATCGTCCTTGAAAAAAACGATATCATAGCAAGCCTAGATGTCAAATCGTTATATCCCAGTATTCCAATCGACGAAGCATTGGACAAGATTGCTATGAACGAGGATTTCCAGGCACATATAATAGAACTCTCGGAGCATTGCCTCAAAAATACTTATTTTTCTTTCAACGGGCAAATGTATAAACAAATGGATGGTGCTCCAATGGGGTCCTCGCTATCACCAGTAGTCGCGAATTTATTTATGATATACTTCGAGAAAGAAGCTCTTGAGAAAGCAAGTTTAAAACCCAAATTATGGATTCGTTATGTGGATGACATATTTATTATATGGCAACATAGTCATGCAGAGCTCGAAAAATTTCTGACTCACGTAAATTCAATCCACCCCAGAATACAATTTACTCTAGAGCTAGAGGAAAACAACAAACTACCATTTTTAGATGTTTTGGTCACAAAACTACATAACGGACATTTCGAATACACCGTGTATAGAAAACCGACACATACAGACAGATATTTAAATGCAAAATCACATCATCACCCAGCACAAATTCAAGCTGTGGCAAATACTCTAATATCTAGATCCGTGCGACTAACTGAAACACAGACGAGACAAAACGAACTTAAGGTAGTATCTAGTGCTTTAAAGAAAAATGGCTACACAAATCGCACCATAGAGAAAGCTATTAATGCACAGGTTTCCCGAACAACGAACAACAAAAAATATGAGCCGGGAAAGCAACGAGTAGTCTTACCATATGTAAAAGGCACAACAGACAGAATCGGAAGAATTCTGAGGAAACACAACATACAAACAATACACAAGCCACAAACAACTATAGGTAAACTACTCGGAAACCCAAAAGATAAAATCAAACTGGAAAACCACGGAGTGTACAGCATTCCGTGCCAGGACTGTGAGAAGTTGTACGTAGGGCAAACTAACAGGCGAATATCAGCAAGAGTGGAAGAGCATAAACTCAGCATCAGAAATAAACAAACAACCTCAGCTCTATTCCTACATAATCAGGAAACCGGCATCAAAATAAATTTCGATAGTTATAGTGAGATTGCCAATATAGAATATTACAAGACCAGAATAATCCGAGAAGCCATAGAAATTGAAAAACAAAGTGATTTGAACTAAAGGGACGAACCGTTAAAACCACCAATAGTATGGAAGGCAATAATCGACAAATATAAAATCACCGCAATTAGCTCAACAACAACAGCACCACCTGGAAAACATAAATAACGACCAACGCCTGCGCAGATATAACCTTCGGCCCCGAGTGGGGGTATAAAAGGAAGCGTCGCAGTCACCAACATTTCAGTCTCCATTCGGACGCGAGAAAGAAAGCTTCGAAAATGCCAAATGTGATTTTGGCGAAACGTCAGCAAAACTGTTCTTTTCAGAACGACAGTAGTGAACGGATGTACACCCGGAATGAAAACACATTGTATTTTTCCATCCGTGAAGGAGTAAAAATCAACACATATATATATATATATATATATATATATATATATATATATATATAAATATATATATATATATATATATATATATATATATATATATATATATATATATATATATATATATATATATATATATATATATATATATATATATATATATATATATATATATAATAATCATATAATCAGATAGTTTTATACTACATCTCTACCGTGGTCAGTTCTCGGTTAAGTAGGTGATGACAGGCAATTAAATATTAAGAAATTTAGTTAGAGACGTCAAATTATTAAGACCGCTTGAAAAGCGACGAGCTGTAGTCTTCCAATTTAGGATTTTTGAGCCGCGGCGTGAGTAAATAAAAACTAAATAATTAATTTTTTTATAGCAATACTTACCGATAAAGATCCGGCTGTATAAAAGCATGTGCCCATAGAGTTAACTAAAATATGTTTGTGGTAATAGTTTCATTCATTCCGTTCATGTAATTGTTAATAGTTTACCATTGGTAGAAAGGAAAGGTAGGTTACTCGGATATTTCCAGGCATCAAAAAGAGTTCTGTTTAGTTGACATTATAATACGCCTACTATTCAAAATAAAAAATAAAAGATATGTATTGTGTTAAAACTAGATAAAACTAAACTCTAACATTTTATCTAGTTTTTATTTTCATTTATCTACTCATTTAACAAAATTATTAATAGAAGAGGATGAGTAAAACAACCGGTCATTACTCTATACATAAAAGATTAATGCTGGTAATGAATAACAATTTTGTTATAAAGTACACGGCAAGTGGCCTATTAGAAAATCCAAGTTATTAAAGTAAAACACGGAAAATCCATTAGACCCTAAATTTCACTGGACTTTTTTTAAGCTATAAAAATATTTTTTAATATGAGCCAAGAAAATTTTAATTTTAGATATCAGGAAGCTGTAAAATCTAGGACAAAATTATTATAATGTCGGTTTCCTATGTTCCATCATATTAGGTAAATACGTTTTAATTTATTTGTTGGAAAGGAAAACTGTTAATATGCTTAATCCAAAATTTAAAATTACAATTAAATATATGAAAAAAACTAAATTAGAAGCTTCACTACAATTTACCCTAGACGGAACCATCTAGATTTTGTATTCGCTTAAATTCCGAAATCGTCAATGCTTAACCGTTACACAACTTAGGTAAGCTACATCAAATTTGTTGACATATTTTTTTAAATTAGAGTAGATCAGTGCCCTGTATATATATATATATATATATATATATATATATATATATATATATATATAAACACAACTTCAACAAAAAATTAACGCAGTGAAATCAATAATTCCAATTGAGGTTTTTAATAAATTCATGAGGTTTGAAAACATTATATATGAAAAACTATTCAATTCTATTAAACAAAAAAATAAAAAAAAACTTTTTAAATTAATATCGGTCACTGAAAAAAATGACATACAAATAAATACATCCTCATGGTTAGACAACATTTCTAACACAGATATTCCTAACCATGTCGCAGAAGTTCTTGCTTTAGGCGAAAACTTCTCGCTTCCTGTTCAGAACGAAAAAAGCTTACCTTTAACAGAATATATATCCTGCGTAGAAACAGCTATACAAGATAAACCAAATGAAATAAAAGATAGTATAAGGTTAGACGTAGTAAATATACTTACCAATCATAAAATAAAAATTAAACATAAAAAAAATAAAATTACCAATTTTCAAAAACGAATACAGAAACAACATAACAAAACAAAGCAATTCATTAAAGATAATCCTCAAATAACCATACTTAAACCAGATAAATGCAGTAAAACCGTTATAATGAATACTACTGATTATGACACAAAAATGAATCAGCTCTTAAAAGATACCAGTATCTATAAACTTTTAAAGAATGACCCAACTAACATCTTTCAAAACAAAAATAATACTTTTGTAAAAAAACTCTTATACAAAAATCTATTAACTGACGCGGAAGCTAAAAATTTGTCAGTTTATATTGCAGTCACGCCTAAAATATATGGCCTACCCAAATTGCATAAACCTAACATTCCCCTCAGGCCTATAGTTTCATGGATTCAATCTCCTTTCTGCAAGCTCTTAAAGTATTTGTCAAATATCACAGGTAAAAACACTTATTACATAAAAGACTCATTTACATTTAAACATTTTCTAGATACAATATATATATATATATATATATATATATATATATATATATATATATATATATATATATATATATAAATATATATAATATATATATATATATATATATATATATATATATATATATATATATATATATATATATATATATATATATATATATATATATATATTGTGGTGTTGAAGAGAATTTCTAAATCATATAATTAGATAGTTTTATACTACATCTCTACCGTGGTCAGTTCTCGGTTAAGGCGGATGACAGGCAATTAAATATTAAGAAATTTAGTTAGAGACGTCAAATTATTAAGACCGCTTGAAGAGCGACGAGCTGCAGTCTTCCAATTTAGGATTTTTGAGCCGCGGCGTGAGTAAATAAAAACTAAATAATTAATTTTTTTATTGCAATACTTACCGATAAAGATGCGGCTGTATAAAAGCATGTGCCCATATAGTTAACTAAAATATGTTTGTGGTAATAGTTTCATTCATTCCGTTCATGTAACTGGCAATAGTTTACCATTGGTAGAAAGGAAAGGTAGGTTACTCGGATATTTCTAGGCATCAAAAAGAGTTCTGTTTAGTTGACATTATAATACGCCTACTATTCAAAATAAAAAATAAATGATATGTATTGTGTTAAAACTAAATAAAACTAAACTCTAACATTTTATCTAGTTTTTATTTTCATTTATCTACTCATTTAACAAAATTATTAATAGAAGAGGATGGAAAAATACTCTTAACAGAACCACACAAAAGAAAACGCGAATATCATGAAATGATCCACATAAAAAACAATCCTCAATCCATAAACGATAAATCGGAAATAGCTGGTCTCAATAAAATATATTTTAATATTCTTAATTAAATTTTTCACTTTAAAATTAGAAAATATGCAGTTCTCTAATAAATATTTTATTAAATAATTCATTATTATGTTTTTTAACTAGTACCCCAAAAAAATACACTTTTATTTTGCAATTGGATACCAAATGAGAAATGAAATGACAATGGTATTTTGGCTGTTCGTAAAATAATTTCTTTTAAACTCTTACAGCACAAAAAAACAACAGAATTCTCATAGCACCTACATGTCTTATTTGTAATATAGTAGCAGTCGACTTTAATACTCGTGTTCGTTCTATGTATATGACTGATGTATTATATTTTCACGTTGTGTGTGTCTTTAATGTAATATACAAAAAGTCAGCTTCGTATTATATGTCTCATATGTGTTACACAATTTGTTATCGCATTTAATGCATTTTGGATCTTTGTTTCTGATGGTAAGTTTATTTTTTGTAAAACGTATATATTTATTTAAGGTCAATTTTACTTTTAGACACGTTATAAACCAGTTGAAAAAGTGGTACGAAAGTCAACGAAACGTCCTGGAAAAAAAATAAAATTATGTAACTGCCCACTACCTCGCAGTTTACTCTACTGAACCAAAATTCCCAAGAAAACTTTGCTGAAATTTATATATATTATATATATATATATATATATATATATATATATATATATATATATATATATATATATATATATATATATATATATATATATATATATATATATATATATATATATATATATATATATATATTTATATATTTATATATATATGATGATATAATGATATATATATATATATATATATATATATATATATATATATATCTATACATATATATATATATATATATATATATATATACATATATATATATATATATATATATATATATATATATATATATATATATATATATATATATATATATATATATATATATATATATATATATATATATATATATATATATATATATATATATATATATATATATATATATATATATATATATATATATATATATATATATATATATATATATATATATATATATCTATATATATATATATATATATATATATATATATATATATATATATATATATATATATATATATATATATATATATATATATATATATATATATATATATATGTATATATAAATATATATATATATATATATATATATATATATATATATATATATATATATATATATATTTATATATATGTATACATATATAAATATTTGTATATATATATATATAAATATATATATATATATATATATATATATATATATATATATACATATAAATATATATATATATATATATATATATATATATATATATATTTATTTATATATATATTTATAATAATTAGTTATATATTTTAAAGCTGAGCGTGATAATATAATTTGGTAGAGCGGTCTAACATTATATAAGATTTGTGATATTAATTTCTGGCTTAAACATGTTAATAGTTTCCTTTTAGAAAATAAATTGAAACGTTTTTACCTAATAGGATGAAAAATGGCAGCGTAATGAAATTTTTTCAAAAATCAATGTAAATAACTAGGTACGTTATCTATTTATTTTAAATTGTGCCCAAAAATCAGTTTTGGTTAGGTAGAAACTGGGTAAAATATTGGAACGAATCCAATATGGTGGTGAAAAATGGCGCGGAATACGAAAGTTTGAAAAGACAGTATATATGTAGTACTGTAACTGTACTATATTTGCAGTCACACTTTATTATTCCTGATAAAACAAAATACTCATAACGAGGGAAGTTCGGGGTAAAATAAATTTACCTTTGTAATGTTACGTTTTGAGTTTGCTTAAAAAGTCTCAGAAAGGATTGATAAAAATATAGCTTACAAAAATATTTGATTGAAATATATATAAATATATATAAATGAATAAATATATATATATATATATATATATATATATATATATATATATATATATATCTAGTGTGACCCGTTTGAAAGCAGAACACCCAGTATCTCAGGAACTAACTACCAGATTAGTTCCAAATTTTGGTGATGTGTATGGATTTAAAATATGACTATTTTGACGTATTCAACTTTGACATTGCTCATTGGCATGCGACCTTAGAGGGGGGGAAAATGTTCGATTTTTAAGAAAAAAATATTAGCGATTTTTTAACGAATTTTTGATTGTCGATTCTTACTCAGCATCATTAAGAACCCCTATATACCGAATTTCAACAAAATAAGTCATTAGCTATGGGAAATACGAGCTTTCAAAAGATGCATTCTTTTTCAATTCGGAGGCAGAAAACTTATCTTAAACTAGTGCCTTTATAAAAAACACTATTTTATGTTTTTTTATTATTTTGACTATCTTTATCGAATTTAGGAAGTGAAATAGTTCTAAGTCGTACTCAAAATATGTTCGAGTTCTTCAGCTCTGCATCGTGTTCCTTAATAATTTTCATTAAAATTATAAAAATTAAAAAAAGTCTTATAGCAATTTTTTAACTAAAATTCAATAAAGATCGTTAAAATAATAAAAAAAATGTAAAATAGTGTTTTTTGATCAAGACAATCGTTTAAGAGATTTCTGCCTTTGAATAAAAAAAATACATTTTTTTTATTCAAAGCATTTTTTGGAAACTCGTATTGATCAAGGCTAATGACTTCTTTTGTTGAAATTTGATATAAGGGGGGAAATTAAAAAAAAATGCATTTTTTGTTGTTCTTAATGATGCTGAGTAAGAATCGACAATCAAAAATTCGTTAAAAAATCTCTAATATCTTTTTCTTAAAAATCGAACTTTTCCCCCCCTCTAATTTTACAAGTCAATGAGCAATGTCAAAGTTGAATACGTCAAATTAGTCATATTTTTAATCCATACACATCACCAAAATTTGGGACTAACCTGGTAGTTAGTTCCTGAGATACTAGAACTCCTCGTCAAAACGTAACATTACAAAGGTAAATTTATTTTACTCCGAACTTCCCTCGTTATGAGTATTTTGTTTTATATATACAGTCTTTTCAAACTTTCGTATTCCGCGCCATTTTCACCACCATATTGGATTCGTTCCAATATTTTACCCAGTTTCTACTTAACCGCAACTGATTTTTGGGCATAATTTAAAATAAATAGATTACGTACCTAGTTATTTACATTGATTTTTGAAAAAATTTCATTACGCTGCCATTTTTCATCATATTAGGTAGAAACGTCTCAATTTATTTTCTAAAAGGAAACTATTAACATGTTTAAGCCAGAAATTAATATCACAAATCTTATATAATGTTAGACAGCTCTACCAAATTGTATTATCACGCTCAGCTTTAATATATATATATATATATATATATATATATATATATATATATATATATATATATATATATATATATATATATATACATATATATATGGCCCCTGATTAGTAATAAAATGTAAAGTCAATGGAATACGTAGTTTTTGAGCTATGCCGCGTACACAGACTAGACCGAGAGATCGACGGAAATAGGAAAACACGTCAACAATCTATATATATTGGGGTATTGAACGGAATTTTTAAATCATATAATTAGATAGTTTTACACTACACCTCTACCGTGGTCAGTTCTCGGTTAAGTAGGTGATGACAGGCAATTAAATATTAAGAAATTTAGTTAGAGACGTCAAATTATTAAGACCGCTTGAAAAGCGGCGAGCTGCAGTCTTCCAATTTAGGAATTTTGAACCGCGGCTGCGTGAGTAAATAAAAACTAAATATTTAATTTTTTTATTGCAATACTTACCGATAAGGATGCGGCTGTATAAAAGCACGTGCCCATCGAGTTAACTAAAATATGTTTGTGGTAATAGTTTCATTCATTCCGTTCATGTGATTGGTAATAGTTTACCATTAGTAGAAATGAAAGGTAGGTTACTGGGATATTCGCAGGCATCAAAAAGAGTTCTGTTTAGTTGACATTATAATAAGCCTACTATTCAAAATAAAAAATAAAATATATGTATTGTGTTAAAACTAGATAAAACTAAACTCTAACATTTTATCTAGTTTTTATTTTCATTTATCTAGTCATTTAACAAAATTATTAATAGAGGAATAGAAGAATATACATATATATATATACATATATATATATATATATATATATATATATATATATATATATATATATATATATATATATATATATATATATATATATATATATATATATATATATATATATATATATATATATATATATATATATATATATATATATATATATATATATATAATATATATATATATATATATATATATATATATATATATATATATATATATATATATATATATATATATATATATATATATATATATATATATATATATATTATATTCTATTCTTCTATTAATAATTTTGTTAAATGACTAGATAAATGAAAATAAAAACTAGATAAAATGTCAGAGTTTAGTTTTATCTAGTTTTAACGCAATAAATATGCAAAAAATATATTTTATTTTTTATTTTGAATAGTAGGCTTATTATAATGTCAACTAAACAGAACTCTTTTTGATGCCTGCGAATATCCCAGTAACCTACCTTTCATTTCTACTAATGGTAAACTATTACCAATCACATGAACGGAATGAATGAAACTATTACCACAAACATATTTTAGTTAACTCGTTGGGCACGTGCTTTTATACAGCCGCATCCTTATCGGTAAGTATTGCAATAAAAAAATTAAATATTTAGTTTTTATTTACTCACGCCGCGGCTCAAAATCCCTAAATTGGAAGACTGCAGCTCGCCGCTTTTCAAGCGGTCTTAAAAATTTGACGTCTCTAACTAAATTTCTTAATATTTAATTGCCTGTCATCACCTACTTAACCGAGAACTGACCACGGTAGAGGTGTAGTGTAAAACTATCTAATTATATGATTTAAAAATTCCGTTCAATACCCCAATATATATAGATTGTTGACGTGTTTTCCTATTTCCGTCGATCTCTCGGTCTAGCCTGTGTACGCGGCATAGCTCAAAAACTACGTATTCCATTGACTTTACATTTTATTACTAATCAGGGGCCATATATGTATATATATATATATATATATATATATATATATATATATATATATATATATATATATATATATATATATATATATATATATATATATATATATATATATATATATATATATATATATATATATATATATATTTTAAAGCTGAGCGTGATAATACAATTTGGTAGAGCTGTCTAACATTATATAAGATTTGTGATATTAATTTCTGGCTTAAACATGTTAATAGTTTCCTTTTAGAAAATAAATTGAGACGTTTTTACCTAATATGATGAAAAATGGCAGCGTAATGAAATTTTTTCAAAAATCAATGTAAATAACTAGGTACGTAATCTATTTATTTTAAATTATGCCCAAAAATCAGTTGCGGTTAAGTAGAAACTGGGTAAAATATTGGAACGAATCCAATATGGTGGTGAAAATGGCGCGGAATACGAAAGTTTGAAAAGACTGTATATATAAAACAAAATACTCATAACGAGGGAAGTTCGGAGTAAAATAAATTTACCTTTGTAATGTTACGTTTTGACGAGGAGTTCTAGTATCTCAGGAACTAACTACCAGGTTAGTCCCAAATTTTGGTGATGTGTATGGATTTAAAATATGACTATTTTGACGTATTCAACTTTGACATTGCTCATTGGCGTGTAAAATTAGAGGGGGGGAAAAGTTCGATTTTTAAGAAAAAGATATTAGAGATTTTTTAACGAATTTTTGATTGTCGATTCTTACTCAGCATCATTAAGAACAACAAAAAATGCATTTTTT
Organism: Kuschelorhynchus macadamiae; assembly: GCA_030620095.1. Taxonomy (NCBI): domain Eukaryota; kingdom Metazoa; phylum Arthropoda; class Insecta; order Coleoptera; family Curculionidae; genus Kuschelorhynchus; species Kuschelorhynchus macadamiae. The sequence continues at coordinate 340,087 of JAUTXW010004475.1, read as the reverse complement.
TTTAATTTCCCCCCTTATATCAAATTTCAACAAAAGAAGTCATTAGCCTTGATAAATACGAGTTTCCAAAAAATGCTTTGAATAAAAAAAATGTATTTTTTTTATTCAAAGGCAGAAATCTCTTAAACGATTGTCTTGATCAAAAAACACTATTTTACATTTTTTTTATTATTTTAACGATCTTTATTGAATTTTAGTTAAAAAATTGCTATAAGACATTTTTTAATTTTTATAATTTTAATGAAAATAATTAAGGAACACGATGCAGAGCTGAAGAACTCGAACATATTTTGAGTACGACTTAGAACTATTTCGCTTCCTAAATTCGATAAAGATAGTCAAAATAATAAAAAAACATAAAATAGTGTTTTTTATAAAGGCACTAGTTTAAGATAAGTTTTCTGCCTCCGAATTGAAAAAGAATGCATCTTTTGAAAGCTCGTATTTCCCATAGCTAATGACTTATTTTGTTGAAATTCGGTATATAGGGGTTCTTAGTGATGCTGAGTAAGAATCGACAATCAAAAATTCGTTAAAAAATCGCTAATATTTTTTTCTTAAAAATCGAACATTTTCCCCCCCCTCTAAGGTCGCATGCCAATGAGCAATGTCAAAGTTGAATACGTCAAAATAGTCATATTTTAAATCCATACACATCACCAAAATTTGGAACTAACCTGGTAGTTAGTTCCTGAGATACTGGGTGTTCTGCTTTCAAACGGGTCACACTATATATATATATATATATATATATATATATATATATATATATATATATATATTCATTTATATATATTTATATATATTTCAATCAAATATTTTTGTAAGCTATATTTTTATCAATCCTTTCTGAGACTTTTTAAGCAAACTCAAAACGTAACATTACAAAGGTAAATTTATTTTATCCCGAACTTCCCTCGTTATGAGTATTTTGTTTTATCAGGAATAATAAAGTGTGACTGCAAATATAGTACAGTTACAGTACTACATATATACTGTCTTTTCAATCTTTCGTATTCCGCGCTATTTTTCACCACCATATTGGATTCGTTCCAATATTTTACCCAGTTTCCACCTAACCACAACTGATTTTTGGGCACAATTTAAAATAAATAGATAACGTACCTAGTTATTTACATTGATTTTTGAAAAAATTTCATTACGCTGCCATTTTTCATCCTATTAGGTAAAAACGTTTCAATTTATTTTCTAAAAGGAAACTATTAACATGTTTAAGCCAGAAATTAATATCACAAATCTTATATAATGTTAGATATATATATATATATATATATATATATATATATATATATATATATATATATATATATATATATATATATATATATATATATATATACTCATTAAAGAAACCCTCTTTGCCAAATTAATGCTTGTTAGTTCTGGAGAAAACGGCGTTTTGAATTTAAAGTAAAACATCATGTTTACCCAAATATGCCTTTGCCTATTTACAATATTTTATGGAGGTTTTAAGTTTAATAGTTAGGCCTGTCATGGAAATATATTAGATATTTGGGTTATAAATAGTTGGGACTAGTTAGCTTAGAGGTTTCTTTTATTTTTATGGCATATTATATGCCACAAAAAAATTGGATTTGGGATTTGGAATTATTAAGTTTTGTGTCCGAATTACTAAATTTAATTTTACCTCAATGTCTAATAATGTTTGTTTAATTTGTCGATTTCAGTTGACTATTCCACTATAAAAAAAATATAACGATTTTTTTTATTTGTTTAAAAATTTATATAATAACCATATACTGCATTAGTGCGATCATATAATATTTTAAAATGTTAATCCATTTGCCTACGCCTCGCTGAACAAATTGTCATCAAATGAAAGTAACAGGTATTTTTTACGCAGTGCAAGCTTCCCGTATCGTAAAGTAGGTATTTGATACGAATATAACTCAAATCAACCTTGACCATATTTTAATTTTAAAGACCCATAATGATTTTTGTAGGCGCGACATTTTTTTAATATAAAAGACTTGCATATTCAGCTTCTACTCTACTAATTGAGCTCGGACAACGGATTATTACCCCATCAAAATGTTTAAAGTAAGTTAAGAAAAAAAAAATGTTTCTTTCAGTTATTACTGAAAAATATGTATTGTTATACCATACATCATATATGTTTTTAGATTTTTGGTTTCGCTTTGTTGGTGGTAGCTATTAGTGCCGCCCCACAATATAGTTCATCGCCAATTTACAACACTCACCCTGAAGAAGGGTACGGACCAGCAAAATACGAATTTTCTTATGCCGTTCAAGATCCCTATACTGGTGACTTCCACTCCCAGCAAGAACATCGTGATGGCCACAATGTAGCAGGACTATATTCCCTCCATGAAGCTGATGGTACTGTAAGAATTGTCAAATACTCCGATGATGGACACGGTTTTAACGCTATTGTAGAAAGACAAGGAAATCCCTCTGAAGCTCCAGTGGCCTTCAAAAAAGTGTTGACAGTATCTTCTCCGCAATACTCTCCAAATCATCACTAAAGAATTTTCTGTGATTTAATTTATTGTAAATAATTTATTTTGAAATTGTTATTAAATATAGTTAAAAATAATATTTTTTTTTGTTGAAATTAAATATTGAGCATTACTTGTCATCCTGACTAAACCAAATTTTTATTTAAAGAAAAGTTACTCTCTGAAGGAAAACTTACAGAAGTTGCTCACTTAAGAAATATTGACAAATAATATTCTGCAACGTTGCTGATTTGGGCACTATAAAGAAAAATTCTTTTCTTTCTAGTCGCAAATTCGCATTTTTATAAAAAAAAGTAGACAAAAAGAAATTTTTTTATAGCAACCGTTGTCGGTTTAGTTAAGGCATGTAAAATTTTTAAACACTAGTAACTCAAAAATTTAAATAAAAATCTTAGTCTTAATTTATTATGTAAATTAACGGGAGATATTGAATCGTGTTTAAAAAAATATTATATTTAATTTTAGTGTTGAAACCGGCATCGCCACAGAAAAAGATCCAGTATTTCCTGCGAGTGTCTCAAATTGTACTCATATCTATAATACTTTTAAAAATATGGATTTACTCATTTAAATACACAAATATCCCTCATCGAATTTTAAATAATAGAATATTGAAATGAATATAGGTTATGGGCTATATTTTTTAGTTATAATTTAAGGTTTTTGTACACATATAAGGAAAGTAATTGCACGTAAAGTGGTCCACCTACACATTAAAATGAAAAATTGATTGGAACGATATCCTTAATAATGCCATGTTTCTAATCCATGTAGAGTTTTCCAGAATATTAATAATATATCGATACACAAAGAATTTCGCAGTTAAATTATGTTAAATTATCTAGTTTTCCACCATCTGGTTACGTGCTTGATATTTGATATTTGTTAAATAGAAAAGCTCATGTATGTAGTTGATGTCTGACGAAAAGTCCTAATTTTGTGGTAAATTCCTGAAGTTTTATTTTAAATTATAGCGCCCAGAGTTTACCTGTTATACCCGTTATGGAAAATATATAATATAAAGTTGAAATAGGAACTAACACTAATATGTAACGTTATATTTTCGTAAAGTAAGGTAAAGTTCTTGTTTTAATATTTAAGCTTCAGATTATTATTATTTTAATATTTACAAAAAAATAAGCTTTTTTAGATGTATCACGCCGGTTACATAACGGGTGTAAGTGATCCTACTACATTTATTTTTATCTGTCTAAATCCTTACATAATAAATATATTACAATAACTCCGTACACCATTTCCACACGGTTTTGCATCATTCAGAAGCTGTTTAGACGCATATTAGCGCATTAAATCAACTGGCGTTTGACGCTTATATGTTTTGAACAATTTCGTTATGAACTTTTGCGAGATTGCACGTAAGCAGAAAGTATAGTTTCAAAAATCAAAGAGGAGAAAAAGCCAAATGGCAATTAATTCAACATGTGCTATCGGTTCATATAAAGCAAAAAGATCTTTGAAGAAAGTCGTTAGTAAAATTAAAAAATGCTTGCCGCATGGGCCAAGAAAAAGAAATGCTGTTTTATCAGAAATTGGTACTGAAATACTTCCTTCAGATTTATAAAAGCAATTACATGAGACATGATATATGTCATCAGTAGGGTGTCAAAGATTGGAAATCTATAAAAGATCCAAAAACTGGAAAGCGTGAGTAGATACAAAAACATACTTGGTTATGAGTCTAAAGGAGTGTTTTAATCGGTTTAGGCAAAAAACCAAATCTTATAGTTGGCAGATCGAAGTTTTCCGTTTAGACCTAAACATATTTACATAATTAGTGAAAATCTTAAATATTCAAAGTTGGAATACATTTTTTTAAAATACCAACAAAAGTTACGTTACACTGATGTCTATTCAAATACAGACGATGAAAATAACTAATTATTTAAAGTTTATCTTCATTATTTTGTTAATTTAGAAGTTATTAAGATGTTAAAAGTTGATAAGTTGAATATGTATAAAAATAGTAGGATAACGTTGCCTTTATTTGTCTATGCTAATTAAATAAAAATGTTTAAAACATAATTTGATGAATTTCTTATAAAATTAATAATCTACACCGATCAATCTGCCATATTAGTAATCTAAATCTCAATTGTGTCACACCCGTTACAAAGTCAATATTCATTTAAAAACAACTGATAGTTTAATATTGTTATAATAAAGCCCATATTAAAGATATATATATATATATATATATATATATATATATATATATATATATATATATATATATATATATATATATATATATATATATATATATATATATACTCACGCTTTCCAGTTTTTGGCTCTTTTATAGAATTACAATCTTTGACACCTAATCACTGATGACTTATATCATGTTTCATGTAATTGCTTTTATAAATCTGAAGGAAGTATTTTAGTATCAATTTCTGATAAAACAGCATTTCTTTTTCTGGGCCTATGCGGCAAGCATTTTTTAATTTTACTAACGACTTTCTTCAAAGATCTTTTTGCTTTATATGAACCGATAGCAGATGTTGAATTAATTGCTGTTTGGCTTTTTCTCCCCCTTCATTTTAGAAACCATACTTTCTGCTTACGTACAATCTCGCTAAAGTTCATAACGAAATTGTTCAAAATACATAAGCGTCAAACGCCACTTGATTTAATGGGCTAATATGCGTCTAAACAGCTTCTGATTGATGCAAAACCGTGTGGAAATGGTGTGCGGAGTTATTGTAATATATTTATAATGTTAATATTTAGACAGATAAAAATATCACTTATCACTTACACCCGTTATGTAATCGGCGTGACACATCTAAAAAAGCTTATTTCTTTGTAAGTATTAAAATAATAATAATCTAAAGCTTGAATAAGAAACAAGAACTTTACCTTACTTTACAAAAATATGACGTTACATATTAGTGTTAGTTCCTATTTCAGCTTTATATTATATATTTTCTGTAACGGGTGTAACAAATAAACTCTGGGCGCTATAATTTAAAATAAAACTCCAAGAATTTACCACAAAATTAGGACTTTTCGTCAGACATTAACTACACACATGAGCTTTTCTCTTTAACAAAAGTCAAATATCAAGCACGTAACAAGATGGTAAAAAACTATTTATAATTTAACTGCGAAATTCATTGTGTATCAATATATTATTAATATTCTGGAAAAACTCTATATGGATTAGAAAAATGACATTATTAAGGATATCGTTAGCACAGTTTTGGAGTTCCAATGAATTTTTCATTTTAATGTGTATGAGAACCACTTTGCGTGCAATTATTTTCCTTATATGTGTAGAAAAACCTTAAATTATAATTAAAAAATATAGCCGGTAACCAATATCCATTTCAATATTCTATTAATTAAAATTCGTTGAGGGATATTTTTGTATTTAAATGAGTAAACCCATATTTTCAAAAGTATGAGTACAGTTTGAGACACTAGCAGGAAATACTGGATTTTTTTCTGTGGCGATGCCGTTTTCAACACTAAAATTAAACAAAATATTTTTTTAAACACGATTCAATATCTCCCGTTATTTTATATAATAAATTAAGACTAAGATTTTTATTTAAATTATCGAGTTACTTGTGTTTAAAAATTTTACATGCCTTAACTAAACCGGCAACGGTTGCTGTAAAAAAATTTCTTTTTGTCTACTTTTTTATAAAAATGCGAATTTGCGACTAGAAATAATAGTATTTTTCTTTATAGTGTCCAAATCAGCAACGTTGCAGAATATTATTAGTCAATATTTCTTAATCGAGCAACTTCTATAAATTTTCTTTCAGAGAGTAACTTTTCTTTAAATAAAAATTTAGTTTAGTCAGGATGGCAAGTAATGTCCAATATCCAATTTCAAATATTAAAAAAAAATTATTTTTAACTATATTTAATAACAATTTCAAAATAAATTATTTATAATAAATTAAATCACAGAAAATCCTTTAGTGATGATATTGAGAGTATTGCGGAGAAGATACTGTAAATACTTTTTTGTAGGCCACTGGAGCTTCAGAGGGATTTCCTTGTCTTTCTACAATAGCGTTAAAACCGTGTCCATCATCGGAGTATTTGACAATTCTTACAGTACCATCAGCTTCATGGAGGAAATATTGTCCTGCTACATTGTGGCCATCACGATGTTCTTGCTGAGAGTGGAAGTCACCAGTATGGGGATCTTGCACGGCATAAGAAAATTCGTATTTTGCTGGTCCGTACTCTTCTTCAGGGTGAGTGTTGTAAATTGGCGATGAACTATATTGTGGGGCGGCACTAATAGCTACTACCAACAAAGCGAAACCAAAAATCTAAAAAAATATATAAATTATGCTATAACTATACATATTTCCAGTAATAACTAAAACAAACATTATTTTTTCTTAACTTACTTTAAACATTTTGATGGAGTAATAATCTGTCGTTCGAGCTCAATTAGTAGAGTATGATTAGAAGCTAAATATGCAAGTCTTTTATATAAAAAAATGTCGCGCCTACAAAACTCATTATGGGTCTTTAAAATTAAAATATGGTCAAGGTTGATTTGAGTTATATTGACATCAAATACCTACTTTTTGCTACGGGAAGCTTGCAGTGCGTAAAAAATAAAATGCCACCTGTTACTTTCATTTGATGACAATTTGTCCGGCGAGGCGTAGGCAAATGGATAACATATTTTAAGGAATTATATGATCGCACTAAAGCAGTATATGGTTATCAAATATATTTTTAAACAAATACAAAAATATCCTTACATTTTTTTATAGTAGAATAGTCAACTAAAATCGACAAATTAAACCAAAATTATTAGACATTGAAGTGAAATTAATTTTAGTAATTTGGTCACAAAACTTAATAATTGCAAATCCTAAATCAAATTTTTGGGTGGCAAATAATATGCCATACACATAAAAGAAATCTCTAAACTAACTAGTCCCAACTATTTATAACCCAAATGTCTAATATATTTCCATGACAGGCCTAACTATTAAACTATTAAACTTAAAACCACCATAAAATATTGTAAATGGGCTAAGGCAGATTTGGGTAAACATGATGTTTTACTTAAAACTCGAAACGATGTTTTCTCGAGAACTAACAAGCATGAATTTTGTAAAAAGGGTTCCTTTAATGGAGTAAAACAAACGTGATTATAAATAATTTCATGGGCTTTAAAAATCTCTTTTAGTTCATAAAAAAATGCCCCACGATAAGTTTGCAGATCATTGCATTTTAGGGTCCCTAGTCGGTCTGTCGGTCTAGTCTGTCTGTGTACCCGAGATAGCTTGAAAACTACGTACTCGATTGACTTTATATTTTATTAAAAACCGGGAGCTTATGGTGATGGAATGGTAATATTTAAGCAAAAATTAAATACGGTGGCCCCACAACATGTCAAAAATGTCATTATTAAGAAACTGCTTATTGAATTAACTTCAGATTTTGCACAAAAATCAAGTGGGATATGTGGATAAATTGGCAAAATTTTGTTGTGATAAACCATTCATGGCAAAACAAATCAGCAGCCTGAAGAAATATTTAAAAATCTAGTAGCAAAAAAAATGCTTATTCCATGACTTGAAATTGAAATTTGGCACAAAAATCAGGTAGATAAAATGGTAAAATTCTAGAGAGAATCTTATATGGAAAAATAAAGTGCCAGCTTAATAAAATGTTTAAATATTCGGTAAAATTAATTTATTAATATGTACATACAAAAATTAGGTTATCTTTCATTCCCGTAATAAATGAAATGTATAGCTTCCAATTTTTATTACTTGCACCAACTTGATAACTATAGTGGTTAATGAGATAAAGAGAAAGAGAAAGAATTTCACTTAAACTTAATTTCTCAAGAATTAACGGGGTTGTCAAAATTTGTTAAAATATGGTTATTGAATTGAATAAAATGTAATTATTTATAGCTAAAAGAAAACTAATGTCGCCGTCATACCGCACGAGTTAAAGCTATGAACATAACTAATTTATAAGTTAACATTGCCAATGAAAAGTTCTCGAGATGATGTTTCGTTGTATCCGGAATTCGTTAAAACCAGTAAGGATTACATTTCTTTGTAAACTCTTTTTATCGGCATACAAAATATAAAAAACTAAAAACACTACACACAAATATACTTTCTTAAGCTCCAACTAAACATTTAATTACAAAGTATGTACCTACATTTCCTACAACCACGTATACCGAAATACAACTAAGAAAAACAAAGTCTAAAATCTAAAATTTCTGTTTGGTAGCTGAATTAGTGTTTATGTCGTTTTTAAAACTACAGAAAGATTTCTATATATTTTCGAGTTTTCGACAGATTTTTGCTATTTCAGGATGGAACATTAACATCAATATTTTGAGTAGTAACGAGTACAGCAAAACCTTTATTTTCATCATCTTTACTTAATGCGATGTTTGAGGTTACAGAGCCTACAATTTGCCTATCAGTCAATATTTCTCGTGTCACCATGTCATTATCAAAAACCTTCTTTGATCGAGAAAAAAACAGACTATTTGAATGTGAATTTGATCCACATGTTCGTCAAAACTGAGGGTACTAATTTTTATTTCTTTAACCTCATCTTCCATTCAATACTGCATATCGGATTGGCCACATTCAGTTCTAGTTGATTTTTTTCAATCGTTTTTTAAGTGACAGATCATCATCTAAATAATCCTTTCTTAGGTAGATTTGGATTTTAGCTACAGTTTGGCAAATTTTCTCATCACTAGCATTTTTTTTTCTGTTCAGAACAACATTCGCAGTTATAGATAAGTTGTGCTACAGCACAACTTTTACCAAAAAATTGTTATGTTGTGGGGGGTGTTATTTTAGAAAATATGCATATCGACTCCGGTGGACTCTCTAGCTTTTGTTGTAAAACGCTACCCCTTATACGTTTTCTTGGCTTTTCTGGGTAAACCATTTAGATTCTTTGTCAGCGTCTTATGCTGATGTTTTATTTAATATTTTTGTTTTATTATACGCTGACAAAATATTCTGTCTTCTTTTCCACATCATTACAACAGTAGATGTCACAATATTTACGTCTTTGCAGATGCCCACTTTGTATTTTAAATTTAAATCTTTTAATTTCCCTTGTTATATTCGAGATATTCAATGAAATTTGGAATGTATGTGAGATAAATCCACTAGATATCAAGTCTTGCTACTATCAATTAACAACATCGTTATAGTCTCTGAACGACGATCGATTAAGCTTGTATCCATTTTGCTTCAGCACACGACTTTTCTACTAATTTTTGAATGGTGCTGTAATACATACTTTACATGGTTGAAAAAGGTTCCTTATAAGAAAAGAATATTCTAGATCATTAAAAAGAGGTCCGCTTTAAACGGGTATATTATAAGCGAACCCTATTGTATTTTAGTACAAATGCAAGATCCTCTGTAAAAGTATATTTTTGTTTAAGCGACTGTAAGTTAGAAATAGCTTTAAAAAAAATTTTAAAAATGTGTTGTTCGTTATCAGGAAAATCAGTAACTAACGATATTACTGACCTATGTGTGTTTACAGTTTCCACTTCGGTATGGCACGTTATTCAAGAATTTTATAAATAGCAAAATCGTATTGCCTGAGGTCAAGTTTAGGTATTTTAATTTGAATAGGAGTCCTGTTAATGTAAGTAAATTTGTTCCTGCAATTTTGTTCTTTGTGTGATATTCAATCTTTTCCTTTTGCTCTTCTGTATGCTTTCAATTTTGGTTTATTCTAGATTTGGCCTTGGTAATTTAAATGATTTTGTTGAACTGGATTTTTTAGTTTCACTATGGCTTCTACTTGAGAAGATGCTGCATGAGCTGTCTGAGATTGTTTTACTTTGTTTAACATATTTTTACCATCCAAGAACTTGCCTACTGGTTGATTTTCCAAGACTTTTTTAAACTGTGGATTTAAAAATTGCTTTAAAAGGAAACGCACATATAAAGATAAGTATCTGATGGAAAGTATCTCTAAACATTTTTCCACAGTCTGCCAAATTTACTAAGATTTTCGATTCGTTAGTTTCTTTTCTGAGACAAATGGTTCGTTAAGGGCAATGAGGTCAGTAGCAAACTGACGTTAAAGTATTTGAAGAAACGTATCTTCTCTTAACTTATTATCCTTAAAAAGCTATTCTATTTTTGAAAGCTGTTTTCTCAGTTAACAATGGAGGAACTATGTTACCACAGTTATTAGCTGGAGGATATTTCTTAATAAGTTTTTATTTTTACCCAGTTTCCATATTTATAGGTGGCGTTATTGAAATGGGATCGGCTTCACTGTTGACTGTATTGTCTCCGTATGTAAAATAATAAGAAACACTTGGCAGAAATAGTAACAGAACATCAATATAACAGAATCATGAAGATTCGTAGGGCTACTTCTCGCATACCTTCTGTTATGTCAGCCTGGTAAATTTGAATTAATAAAAAAATATATTAACAGGCTCTAGAATTATTAGGATTTGTGGGTTATTCAAAAGATGTCTTCTGTTATATTTGGAAGTTGTATTTTTACCTCTGGTCAATTTTTGATTCATCAACGATTAATATAAAATTATCTATCATATGCCTTTGTGCAGAAGTGTACCGTTTTCTCATATAAAATAGTGAGAAGCCACTTGATAGAACAATAACAGACAATCAATATAATTATAAACATTCGGGGGGCTACTTCAATGAGTACCGTCTTTTATGCCAGCCTGGTAAGTTTAAATTAATTAGAAAAAAATAATAAAAAACGAGAATTAAGATTCGTGGGCCAATCAAAAGAATCCACTTTGTTATGTTTGATAGTTGAATTTCCGGTACAATTTCCGATTAATTAACAATTAAGTTAAAATTATTTACCGTATGCACAGAAGTGGTTAGTACTCTATTTGAGGTTTATATCGTTTCCTCATCTAAAATAATGAGAAAACACTCGATAGAACAATAATAATATTTGAATTATAAAGCTACTTCAAAAAGTAAGGTCTGTTGTGCCAGCCTGGTAAGTTTAAATTAATAAGGAAAAATAATAGCAGGCAAGAATCATTAAGATTCGTGTGCCAATGAAAAGAATGCCCTTTGTTATATTTGTTAGTTGGGAAGATAGTTGTATTTGTATAAACGATACAATTTCTGATTCATTAACAACCAAGTTAAAATTTTCTGCGATATGTATCTGTGTAGATTCTCTCTTGTATCATTTCCTCATCAAAAATAATGAGAAACACTTGGTAGAAACAATAAGAGAAAATCAATATAATTGAACCATAAATATTCGAGGGGCTACTCCTTGAGTACCGTCTGTTGTGTAATAACCTGGTAAATTTAAATTAATAACGAAAATAATAAATAGGCAGGAATTATTAAGATGCATGGGCCAATCAAAAGAATACCCTCTCCTGTGTATGTAAGTTAAATATCTCTTCCTAAATATTTAAAGACTGTCATTTTACTGTAATAGTTATTACTGGACTATTTTAGTGCAAGCCATTTTCCTCTCTCAAAAATTTTTAATATAGATAGTCAACCCATTTTTCCATCCATTTAAATGGCAGAGAATAGGTTTAATAGTTTGGTAAATTCAATATTAAAACCAAAAAGTAGGGCATTACTTCATATTTCATCTTCCGTATTTAAATCTTAAATATTTTCTGTGTCTCATGTTTACAGATAGGTACTGCAGAAAAGGAAACGTCCTTAAGATCGATTATTTCCATTTAACAATATTCGTTAAGTAATTTTAATACTCATCTATAATCCTCCATTTGAAATGTCTTAAATAACTCGATCCTGAAACAGTTATTTTCTATCTTTCGCTCCACACACCATTGCCACAGTTCCCAATATTTTATTTAATTTTGAATACTGTATACTGCCCATTCTATTCTACTTACTTCTATTCCATTCTACAGCTTTTGAAATTCTTTTCCAGACATTTTAAACTATTAAATGCAGTCACTAATTAAATAATAAATATGACAGGATTGTAAATTGCTATACCACCAGAGTTTTATCATCGGCTTTTATCGATAAAACAATACACATAATCCCGAATACTGCGACAAAATCAAGCAGCTGTGTTTGCCTAGAATAATAACAAAAAAAATAAATTTTGTTATCTAAGGATCCTGAAACGTGAGGATCTGAAAAAATCTCTGAGGATGATTTTTTCGCGATTACAATACTCTCGTTGACGAGTAAGAAAGCTAAAATAGGAGGTGCCAGTTTTAAAAACCATGCTGGGGTAATGTAGCGAAGGGTGCAACGTTGTAATATGTGATGGCACTTCAATTTCAGACTGCCTGGAATATTTGCTGGTACACATGACATTCCTGTAAGTCCAAAACGAATTGAAAAGAAGTTTTCATCCAATGAGTTGACTAAATCAAAAAATATTAGGTACGTTTCTGCTTCTTGGAAAACTATCGGGAAAAACCGAAGAAAAATAGTTGCTATTCTGGAACCCAATAAAACTCCTGTTTATAGAAATTCCGAGCCAAACTGTGAACCGAAGTAAGTCACCAGTAAGATTTGAAGACTTTTTATTGGAGGCAATATCAAACTTATGTCATCTAAAAGAGACAGTTCATCAGGGGCAGTCATAATTACAAGTTGTTGAGAATAAACAGAAAAACGAAAAACAGTAAAACAATTGAAAAGATCACAAAACAGAAAAAGTCATTTTATCAGGACGAGTCTGATGAAGATCTTAGTACACTCATGAGATAACTAAAAAGAGAGAAACAAGAAGAAAAAAGACTGGAAATGAAAACAACAAGAACATTACCTCTATATCAAGACGAGACTGATAAAGATTTTCAAACATTTGCGAATGAACTAGAAGCAGACGAACAACAAGAACAAGCATTTGAAAAGCTTTACTTAGATAATGAAATTTAGGTTCAAGTTTAGACAGTCGAATCCCCAGACTGGAGGCTGCCGCGACTTCCCGTTTCTTAATGGATCCCCAGCCTTGTCTTGTGTTTGGCTTTGTTTCTAGGGAATTTGCAAGTTGATCTCAAGTCTACTGATAAGCAGAACTATTTTTCATTCGTTTGATTGTCTGTTCGGTGCATCCAAACAATTGCTATGGTGTATTTTAAAATAAATACGGAAACTCTACATTTTCTGTTTTTCTTATATTAATAATACTTGATGAATTTCCATCAACAGTCAACTCAATTAAATACTTTAAATGACTGTGAAAATGCTCTACTTGGTCCTCAAATAGGAATCCAATGTGTCAATGTGTATTTACATTCACCACACAATCCTTGTTTCATCTATTTCTTTTCCCTTTTTACTTCCCTCGTAAAAGGGAAGTATTGTAATCACTCTTCGGGATTTTTTCAGATTACGCTTACGTTTCAAGGTCCCTAGATGCCGAAAAATTTATTCACGACGCCGTAGCTAAAAAACTACTTACCGGATTGACTTCAAATTTTGGTCAAAACTTAAGGGTCATATGGGGATGACCTGGTAATGTTTCGGTAAAACTCTAATATGGAAAAACAAAATGGCAGCCTATTGAAATGTTAAAAAAACTATAACTAAAAAAGGAATTATTTAATTATTCTTAATTTTTGCACAAAATTCGAGTATTATTTAGGAATCAACCGGAAAAATTTTGGTACTAATCCAAGATGGCGGAACAAAATGGCGTTTATTAAACATTTAAAAATTCAAAGTGAAAAAACTGCATAATAAATAGATTTCAAATTGGGTGCTATAATTGTGGTACAGAACTAGTAAAACTGTGGTACTAATGCTAGATGGCGGAACCAAATGGCGGCCAAATAAAATTTTTGTAATCTGAAAAAAATCATTCTCCTAGGTTTTACACATCTTCACGTTTTGTCGTCCCTAGGTCTCAAAAAATATGTTTTAACAATTCCGTCGGACTGTCTTTCGGTTTGTCTGCCTGTCTGTTAGTTCGCGGCTTAAACACTTCTCATCAGATTGATTTCGAATTTTATTCGAAAACCTAGGATCATATGGGGTTGACCTAGTAATATTTTAGTAAAAATCCAATGGAACAAGATGGTGGCCTAGTGAAACGTTAAAAAAACCATTACTAAAAAACTGATTATCCGATTTACCTCAAATTTTACACAAACATCAAGTGTTACATGAATGAACTGGTAACATTTTGGTATGAATATAAGATAGCAAAATAAAATGGCGGCCTACTAAAATATTTAAAAAATCAGCAACTTATTTCATTCAGCAAGTAATTTCAAATTTTGGCAAAAATTAAGTGTGATGTAGAGAGAAACTGGTAAAGTTGTGTTATGGATTGAAGTTGGCGAAACAAAATAGAGGTCAAGTAAAATTTTTAAAAAATCGACTTTAAATTTTGTAGAAAAATTAAATGAAATAATAGAATAAACTGGTACGAATTCAACATGATGTAACAAAATGGCGAAGTATGTCAATGTAAAAACAACTTATTGAATTTACTTTAAATTATGTCCAAAAAATCAAGTGCGGCATAGGTAGAAAGAAACTGGTAAAATATTGGTGGAAATTCAATATGATGGAACAAAATGGCGCCCAATATAAATTTTTGGAAATATATATATATATATATATATATATATATATATATATATATATATATATATATATATATATATATATATGTATTACCAAATGACTATATACCTACTAAACTAAATTAGGTCACATTTCACTATTCCTAATAAAAGTAAAGTAAAAGAAATTTACCGATTTTTATATTTAGCATGACTGTAAAATGATATACTAATGGAGCGTAAAATAATAATAGTACAGTTAAAATAATAATAATAATAATAATAAATAATAAAAGACTGTATCTTAGTATTTGCAATTTATTTTTATTAAACATGCAGTCAAATAAACAAATCGCGAGAAATAGATTATGTTATTTCGGTCATTTACCACGATTTTTATATTGACAAAAAAATGATAAAGATAATGTTTTGACAACTGCTGATGTCTGTGTATATCTGTCGAAAAGCATAAACGGTTACTAGTTCATTTATTGCCCGAGTCCGATAGGTAACGACTGACAGTAAAAATAAGATTGAACAATTAGTAGGGGTCACTGAATTCTTTCTTTGCAAAGTTGAATATTAACTGATTATGAAGCAACAAAAGTAGGAGTCTGTATCATGCATGAAATGGCAAAATTAAAAAAAAAACGAAAAAAAAAACAACAAATCACAGAAACTTAAGGAATTAAGCAGTTCCTCGATGTGCTAAAAAATACTCTCGAACATTGTTTCAAAAATTAGCAGGCCTAATAAAACAAAAGAAAATACATTTTTTCTTAACTTTTCAGCCTCGTTCGAGCAGCATTTTATATTTAAATTTCTTGCTACATTATTAAATAAAGATATTTTTGTAATTTATTGAAATAGTAATAGTAAAGTATACAGTTTTATATAGTTAACCTTTTTGCCTTAAGCAATATTCATAAGCCGTTGTAATCAATAACCTGCTTTTTTCAGAATGGTGGCAATATTTCAAAACAGGAATTTTGAAAAATCTGTTCTAAACAGACATGCAATATATCTTTATGTCTATCAACTATCCGTTAAATTTGTTAAACTAAACAGGGAAATAAATCTAAAAAGTAAAATATGAAATATGTTTTTATTTGAAATAAATAAATACCTAAACTACTTTGGCGTTAGTTACAGTCTTTGCGCAATAATTTAATAATGATAGTTGGGAGCAGCAGCAGATACAACTTTTTTGTATACTGAGGTTTCAGTGGGATGTCCTTGCCTTTCTACAACGGCGTTGAAACCATGACCGTCATCAGAGTACTTGACAATTCTTACGGTGCCATCCGCTTCATGGAGGGAGTATTGTCCAACTACATGATCTCCATCACGATGTTCTTGCTGAGAGTGGAAGTCACCAGTATGGGGTTCTTCAACGACGTAAGCAAATTCATATTGAGCTGGTGCATACTCTTCATTATGAGCAGAGTAAGCTGGGACGGAAGCATATTTTGCTACAGGAGCGGCGGCGTATTTGGCAACAACTGGAACAGCTACTTTTGTTACAGGAGCAGCATATGTGGGAACAGCTGGTGCTGAGTATTTGAAGACGGGGACATTTTCATAAACTGGTAGTGCTACTTTAGCTACGGCTGGGGCAGTATATACTTGAGCAGCTGGAGCAGCGTATTTAGCTGAGACAGGAGCTGAATTAATGTGATGAACTGAGTTATGGTTGTCGTTGATTGAAACAAAGGATGTGGCCTGATGGTCAGCTGGTGCAGAGTTAGCAACTGCCAAAAGTGTGGTGATAACAAAGATCTGAAAATAAAGTGACGTATTATAAAATATGATTTTCGATTTTGTAAATCTAGTAGTTATTTAATAGTCATTATTTTATTTAAAGAAAACATTTTCTTGAAAAACCTTAAATAGAAAATACCTCTGCCTCTTAATAGCTCTTTGCGGGCTGACAAACGAACCATTTTACCCAATTACTTTTACGACCACTGATTTATATACAGATATACTGTTAAGCCTAGATAATAAAATTGACAATACTTATTTAAGCGAAATTGCAATTGAAAATAATTTTTAAAAAATACAGCCTCGTACAAACCTAATTTTTAAAATTGAACTTATTAATGTTACAATTTTCTGGAAAATATTTGTGGTTCTTGTACTATTAATCTCTTGGTAATAATTTTCCTTTTTTAACATATTTCTTGATTATTTTTCAAATTTGTAATTTTAAGGAATTCCTAATATCATTTAAGGACAAAAAAATAAAATTAAAAATACGAAAAATGTGGGGTAGGTTTGGGGTTATTCGGAAAATTCGGAACGCACCCAACAATTTTGACAGATGACATTTGGCTACTTGTTTTCGACTGCTAGTGTAATTGTTTTTGTATTGTTGCGGTATTAGTTATAAAAAAGGAGAGTTAATGTGATTAAATTTTTTCTTAATAGTAGGATCGTTTAAAATTGTATATGTGTTATTTGAATAGAAGAAGCAAATGTTAATTTTTCTATATTTTTCAAATCTTTTTACTCTCTACGATTTATGTTTCTACTGAAGGAGACGATATACCGAAATACTAATTTATGTCCCAACAAGCTTACTCTTACAGTTTGTTAACAAAGAGGTGTGAAATGTTAAAGCTAATTTACATGATCCAGTGGTAAATCGGAACTTGCAATGAGAGTAAATAGGAACGCCGTTACGATTTAACTCAGACTCTTAAGATGTGTAGTCCTATTGACGTCAACAATACCAAAGGCGTCAACATCAGAAATACATGATGAAAAGTTATCGTTGGTAGATTCAATTATGAACAAATTTCAGGATATAACTTCCAAGTCTTCTCCTAACACCCAAAGATGGGTTTACTTAAAATCTTGGAAGTATGGAGAGGTGCTTACAGTGCAAAATTTTCTCAACAGGGAAAAAGAAACCTAGGAGAAACAAAAGTCCAAAATTGCAAAGAAACAGACTGCTAAAAACCAGGCGCAATTCACCAGAGAAATCAGACCATAGACAGAAAATCAAAGTGATGTCGACATTCCCTGCTATTCAATCGTGCTAGACGGTTGACTATCCCAAATTTAAGAAATTTTATGTTGGCAAAATCCTGGATTGTGATGAGCAAACACTGTCAGAATTAGGTTTCTAGAGTGACTAGGAAACGAGCTCCATTGGCCATACCGTAAAAACATTGATGAGGTATCACCTCAGGTTATCTTTTATGGACCGATTTTATTGAGTAGAAATAGCATTTTGAAGCCATACCAAATACACAGACTATTAAGGCATCATGGAAAGAATTTAAGGAATTTCAAAAGAATAATTAAGTTTAGAGGGGCGTTTTTATTTTTAAACTAAAATTATTCATAAGAATGATTTGCGTTTTATCTGTGGGTCTCTAAATTCAGTATCACATATTTTTTATTTTTTAGAATAAATTTAAATTTTCAAAAATTATAGTTTTGAACTGGATATATATCCCCTATCTAGGGGTAAACCGGAACACATTTCATCATTTAAAAAAAATACAACTTTAAAATAATAAATGTTTAAATAAACTCTTTTGTAAATATAGGTTGATTATAGAACATTTCCAACAAATTAATGATCGAACAATACATTTTTCTAATTAAATTCCAGGAAAATATGGCGATATAAAATAAACATCCGTTCCGAATAACACCCTACCCTAATACATTAAACAATATCAAAGGTTATATGAATAAAAATACCTAATAAAAAAATACAAAAAAAAAGGCAAAATTATCTGAAAACGTAAGTACTTGCTTTTTAGAAATATTTTTTGCAAGAATAATATTATCTAATAAATTTAGGCTAAATATGAAATATTTATACTTACTTTGTACATATTTGCTGGGTTGATGTTCTGCAAGTGAATTTGACTTTACCAGTGACAATTAGCTTTTTTTTTCGATCTTATATACATAAATCGAACTGGAGCACCGCTCACACACCACGCCTTTTAACCCTATACCTTGAAGCTAATCATTTTAAATCTTGTAATACTTTTATTTGGACATATCTATAACAAAATATCTGACCCCTATTACAAATAATTTAAATATTGTCAAGGTTAAAGTAACATAATGTATCACTTTTCTAATGAGAAATGTTGCTTGAGGGTTTAAGCATAGATCTGCTAGTACTTTCATTTTCATTTGCAAGTATTTTAGTGGATAAGTATCGAAAGGTAACAGAAATGGTAAAAGCCAACAAATATTAAAAAAAAATCATTAAATATCCTTTACTCGGAATATACCCAATTTAATTCAGCACATAGTTATTTAATAAAAACATGTATACTGTATTTTCAAACATTTTTGTTGAGCGCCATTTTGTTCGATCTGATTGATTTCCAATAAAATTTTACCAATTTCTATCTTTGCCACATTTGATTTTTGGGCATAATTTAAAATAAATTCAATAAGTAGTTTTTACATTGACGCACACCGCCATTTTGTTAGGACATGTTGAATTCGCACCAGCTTATTTCTATATCACATTTAATTTTTCTGCAAAATTTAAAGTCAGCTGAATTAGATTTTTTTTACGAGGGTTTTTAAAAATTTTATGACCGCCATTTTGTTTTGCCATCTTGAATTCGTACCACATTTTTACCAGTTTATCTCTATATCACCCTCAGTGCTTACACACAATTGGAAATTAATTTAATAAGTATAGTTTTATTAAGTATAGTATTATTTTATTTATCATTTTTACCAAAATGCTACCAACTCACCTACGTATGACCTTTAATTTTTGACCAAAATTTGAAGTCAATCGGGTAAGTAGCTATGCTGCGAACAGGCAGACCGACAGTCAGACCGATGGAATTAAAAAAACATGTTTTTCGGCATCTAGGGACCTTAAAACGTAAAGATCTGAATAAATCTCGGAGGGCGATTTTTTCACGATTACAATACTTCCTTTTTACGAGGGAAGTAACAAATATTTCAAAATGATATGTCTCTTAAGTTGCATAATCTAATTTGGCCAGAAAAATGTTTGGGGTTGGGGACAAATGAAGAGTGGAAATAAGGAATAAGGAGATAAGTGCCAAAATAGTAAACATGTGTTGTTTTCTGCTAACAAGGTGATGTTTATCAAGCTTTCTGTTATAAATAAACGGATTTGAGTATTTTTAGATTTTAGTTTTCACCAAACTACATAACTAATTAAAGATTTTTACATTACATTTTCTATCCATTTTTATATGTTAATTTTCAAATCTTGAGCAGGAAGCAAAAGGTCCTCTTACTCTCCTGCGTACGCTTCTGCTGGTAATGTCCATCAGAATTCATCAGAAAATCTTATAAATAAATAGTTTTTAATATAAACTGTGTAATCACATTTGTAATTAATTGTGGACCGACTAAAAAAAAGAAACAGCGTGAGTATGATTACATAAGTACTGTAAATATCGGAAACGAAGAAAGTGGCATTCATTTATACAAAGTTTAAGGATTTGCAAATAAGAGGATACTGGCTACATAAGAAATGAACAGTGACAAATAGAGATTAACGTTTTTCAACAAATATGGCTTAAGAAGACATAATAAATGATAACTGAACAGAGCAAACTCTATGGTAGTACACACAAATCGGAAATTGGCTTTAACCGGAACTATGAATCCAACCTTTTATCAGGGAAAATGAAGTATAACCCTATTTAGTTTCACGCATATTTATTTAGTAGTATAACTGATTCTGGGCAAATAACGATATTGGCTCTTTTAGACTTCTCAAAAGCGTTCGATACTTTAGATCGCCTATTATTGTTGGCTATTCTCCATTATATTGGTCTAAGTGAAAATGCTGTAAATTTTTTTTAAAGTTTTTTTTCAAGATTAAAAACAGTGTGTAATCCTTGATGGGGAATTATCCACTGAACTATTCGTTGATACTAGCATGCTATTATCAGTCCTCTGCTATATTCTGTACATACTTCAAATCGGCCGAACTTTATTAAAAAATGCAAATCCCAATATTATTATTATACAGACGACACACAAATATATTTTTCTTTAAAAAAACAGGACATCGTTGATCTCAAAGAGCTTCAAAAATCTTCACTGTATCATTCCTTACATGTTAATCCAAAAAAATGTTGTATTATGATTTTTGGTAAGAGGCATGATATGTTTTCCTTCTTATATATGGCATCCGAAAGCGGGAACGAATATCTTATAAATTATCGGATGCAAGGTGGTTGAATATGGAGAATAGGAGGAGGCTTCACGAGGCATATTGTTATTATAAAATTCTACTCTTTAAGAAACCTCCCTACCTATATAAAAGAATAATATTTAGATCTCATGTGCATAACCTAAATATTTGATTTCGTGGTACAATAACCCCTGCATAAATCTGCCATATTTGAACGTTATTTTACGTATAATATTGCCAAATTGTATAACTCTCTTTCGGATCATCTCAAATACCTCACACCACTAAATTTCCGAATCAAATATTTTAAATATTATTTTGATAGACAGGCCACGATTTAATAATAACTGTAGTTAGAACTTTGCTTTTTTACTCTGTTTTCCTTTCTTTTTTATATATTCCCTTTAGAAGGAACAGGTACTTAGGAACTATGTTTTTTTTATATTGTAAGTATGTTGTTTTTAAGGTTAAGTTGATCAGAGTGGATAACACTTAGGCTATCTACATCTGGACTTCGCCTTCTCTGTTATTACATTTTAAAAATTCACACATCTAAATATTTACTGTAAATCATTTATCTCTGTAATTTGGAAATAAAGACATAATTATTATTATTATATATACAGGGTGGATCACTGGAAACTTTCCACCTAGGTTTTTTTGCTTTTGGTACCTAAAATAAAACAAATATTGAAAATTTAATTTTAAAAGGGTGGATGGTTTTACCTTTTCAACTTCAATTCCTCACCAAGGGTGACTTTCACTTCACCCTTAAAATTCTAAATGGTAAGGCTATTTAAGATTTCAAATTATCTTTACAACGACATCTAACTTTTTTTAATTAGAATAATATAAAAAAAGGAAAAATTACTTTCCCGATGTTTCAGTTCAATAAATGCTAGAAATTCAACCACAAATTGACATACAATATATTTTATTGTCATATTTGTGGATATTCTCTGTACAATTCGTTATGGCAATGACCCTTTAAAACTTTATTAAACCACTATTTTGACTCACACCCAAAATCTTACCGGTTTATCCCTATTTATCCCTACAATGCACTTGATTTTTTTACAGAATTTCATGTAAGTTTAAAGTAGTTTCTAATACCGATTTTTTAAACATTTTATTAGGTCGCCATATTAAATTCACAGCATTTTATTTAGTATATAATGGATTTGCATTTCTATATTACAGTAGACTTTTGTGTACATTTTAGGGGGTAACTACTTAATTAAACAAACATCGAAAAAAATTCTACAAAGAATGTTTTAATATAGAATGCGCAAAAGAAAAAAATATGTTTAGCAACACCAGGGCCGTGCTAATGAAGCGCTTGCTAGTTTTCTCATTATTTTCTCATAAATTTAGTCTTGACTAATTTTTATATCTACAATGAAACTGTTTTGAAATAACAATTTTGTATCTGAGGCATGCAATGTCTAAACAATTGTAAGTTGTTATTAATATTATAGGCATTTTACCTAGTATTCGATTCTTGATTCCTATAAAGCATCGGCTAATTTAGATGTTTATCTAATTATTGAGCTTATATTATTACATATTTATTAAACGACAAAATAAAACCAAAAAGTAAAATTTGAAATGTTTTTTATTTGAAATAAATAAATACCTAGACTACTTTGGCGTTATTTACAGTCTTAGCTATAGTTTAGTGGTGGTAGCTGGGAGAAGCAACAGCTACAACTTTTTTGTATACTGGGGCCTCAGTTGGGTGTCCTTGTCTTTCTACGATAGCATTGAAACCGTGACCTTCATCAGAATACTTGACAGTTCTTACGGTGCCATCGGCTTCGTGAAGGGAGTATTGTCCAACTACATGATCTCCATCACGATGTTCTTGTTGCGAGTGGAAGTCACCAGTATGGGGTTCTTCAACGACGTACGCAAATTCATATTGAGCTGGGGCATATTCTTCATTATGAGCAGAGTAAGCTGGAGCAGCAGCATAGTTGGCTACAGGGGCGGCAGCGTATTTAGCAACTACTGGAACAGCTAGTTTTGTTACAGGAGCAGAATATGTGGGAACAGCTGGTGCTGAGTATTTAAAAACGGGGCCGCTTTCATATACAGGAGCGGCAACTTTAGCAAAAACTGGTAGTTCCACTTTACCTACAGCTGGAGCAGCATATACTTGTGCAGCTGGAGCAGCGTATTTAGCTAATACAGGAGCTGAATTAATGTGGTGAATTGAGTTATGGTTGTCGTTGAATGAAACAAAGGATGTGGCTTGATAGTCAGCTGGAGCTGCGTTGGCAGCTGCCAAAAGTGTAGTGATAACAAAGACCTGAAAGAAAAGTCGGTTTTTATAATCTATTATTTTCGCTTTTGTACATTTAGTATTTACTGCATATTTAACACATATATTATTATTAATTTAATAGCTACACATATATTTAAAGAAAATATTATATTATATCAGAAAAAACTTTAAAAAGTTTGTGTTTTTAGTAGTTGCCTGCCTGGAAAACATATGGAATTTACTTTTGCGATATTTGTATGTATTTTTTTACGTTTTTAATTTAAAAATTAAATATAAATGATTCACAAAAATTCAAATATACTTATATTTTTAAAAGAATAATATTCGTTAATAGTTAATCAATTACAAATCATAATACATACTTTGTGGGCAGTGATGCTAATAAATGTACACGATAGATTTAAAATAATAATTCTAATATATGTGTTTTTTGTATATTAATTCAATTTATATTGTTTTTATCGTGGGGAACATAAGCCATGAAAACCAGAAACCAGAAACATAGATTAATATACCGTTAATGTTTATCGCACGAATCTATGATTATGAAAAGAATGCGTAACTATGGATATACTTCATTACTCATTGGTGATCGACTAAAATTCTACATATCCATTCGTCGCGGCTCAAGATCCATTTAGCGCACTTTACATTGTACCCTGGTGGCTTTAATTATACCAAATTGCTCAAGCAGTGACATGTCGTAAACTCTATCAGAGTTCTCTCACATATGTGAACTTCACCGAACCTTCAATGCCCATTGCTGCCACCGCTATCTGTATTTAGTAGCTCGCCTCACGAGAGCTTTCGATTTCCAAGCGATCGCCTACCCATCTACAAACTATACTCGACGTTGCTTAATATTCATAATCGATCATTGTTAGACCTAAAGAAGACAACCTCCGAAAAAAGAAAACAATGAAATTGAACTTATTATATTAAAACTTTCTGGGAAATCTTTTCAGAAGTATATGCTATGGTTTCATTGATAATACATTTTTTTAAAAATTTTGACTTGACAATACACAAAATAAAACAGTTACATTTCATTTCTTCCGAGTTTGTAACAAAAATAGTCATTTTAAGGAGACAAGAACAGCTTAGGTCAAACAATACAATTAAAGATATAAATAATATTTTACGGCAAATGATTTAGATAGACATAATGGAGCCAAAGTAATAGAAAAAATACAATATTTAGTAAATTTAGACGAAATGAAATGTTTATACTTACTTTGAACATGTTTGAGTGGTTGATGTTTTGCAAGTGAATTTGACTTTGCCAGTGACTATTCGTTTTTTATCTCGAGTTTATATACATAAACCGAATTGGAGCACCACACACTCACCACGCCTTTTAACCCTACACCTTGATGCTAATAAGGTTAAATTAAGTAATACTTTTATATAGAAATATCTGAACTCTATTAGTTACAAATAATATTTAAATACTGTCAAGGACATAATAACATAGATCACTTTTCTAAGAAGAAATGGTCAACATATAATATTTGCTTTTTTGATGTCGACTGTATAAATAACATTTGCAACTAATTGGAAACCTATGTATTACGATTCGTAGTTTTTTCTTAATTTTATTCGGCTAAAAAAAGGAATAGCTCAAGTACGACATGCAGCATTAGAAACGGATAAAGGTAACATTTATTTATATCTACAACTCTGTTAATAAGAGGAGGCTGATTAGGGATTCGATGGAAAGAATAATAAGGGACATGCAAAATTATAGACCTTTGTACAGAAAAAATAGGTTCTACTGGATTTTGCTGTTTTATTACTTAACGATGCAACCGTATTCATCATTAAGCATATTACAAGTTTTATCATTTTTATACATTTTAATAAATCGTTCAGAAATAAAGCTAATATGTTTCTTTGCGACGGATATGGATGATGCGTTAATTCCAATTGATTCTTGTTTGATAAAAGCCTACTTTATAAAAATGATAAAACTGGAATATCCTAAATGGTGTACACTCTGTATCTCGAAAACGGTAAAATTTAGGTAGATTTATAAGGTATAGATTTTTTGTGAAGAAAATACAATAGAAAATATTTTTTCTATACAAAACATCCTAATTTTGTAATCAAAAAAGTTAGAGCATTTTTAAATACAAAAAGTAGCGCACCTAGCACCCTCTACAAGTTACATCAAAATTGAAAGCGTATTATTATTACTGGCTATAAAAAATCCGTTATCACCAATTTTCACTTTAATATCTCAAAAACCAGGGATATTATGTTAAAAAATCGAAATAAAATTTTAACTTAATCACCCTGTATCTTTCTTAATATTAACTCTTGGACTAAAACAAGTATGGCTAAATATTTTAATCAAATCTATGTATTCTTATATTATTGGTAGGTCCTTTTGGGACACCCTGTATACTAGTAGACATACTTCCCTTGTAAAAGGGAGTATTGTAACCATGAAATAAATTACCCTCCAAGATTTTTGCAGATCTTTACGTTTTAGGGTCACTAGATGCCGAAAAACGTGTTTTCTCAGTTCTGTCGGCCTGTCTGTCTGTTTCTCGCGGTATAGCTAAAAAACTACTTATCCGATTGACTTCAAATTTTGTCAAAAATTAAGGGTCATTTGATCAACTATTGATTGATTTCAAATTGTGTGCAAGAATTAAGTGTGATATAGAGATGTACTGTTAAAATTGTGGTACGAAGTCAGGATAGCGAAACAAAACGGCGGCTAAATAAAACGTTTGTAGTCATGAAAAAAGATCACCCTCTCAGGTTTTACATATCTTTACGTTTTTGCATCCTTATATGTCAAAATCATGTTTTCTCAATTTCGTCCGTCAGTAAGTCTGTCTGTCTGCGGCATAGCTAAAAAACTACTAACCCGATTTACTTCAACATTTTTATTCAATTTGCCTCAAATTTTGCATACTTATAATTCAGCATGATGGCATAAAACGGTGGTCTTAAAAAATCAGTATTAAAACAAAAAAAGATATGTACAAAAATTAAGTGTGGCATAGGTACCAATTCAATATGGTGGAACAAAATGGCGCTCAATAAAAATGTTTGAAAAGACAGTATATATGTGTTAATAACTGATTAAGTGCGGAACTAAATTGGGGTATACTTCACTATTCGTAATAAAAAGAAATTTGTTTATAGAATTTGTATCCTTTAACTTAATTATTGCAGAAGAACTTTCGTTGGTTTTTAAGGATAATAAAAGGTCTTATTCTTCACAACGCCAACGTTTCGATCTTTATTTAAGATCTTCCTCAGATCTACAATAAGAAATACGAAGCACTGTAGATTTAATTGAGATAAAATCAATACAAACGCATTACATAAAATAATTTTTTAATATTTAAATTTTAATTGTTAGCAAAAAGTTTTCATTTTACGTACGATGCAATTTGTTTGTTTTAAAATTTTTATATTTTGATTTTATCTCAAATCTACAGTGCGTTGTATTTCCTGTTGTAGCCCTGAGGAAGATCTTAAATAAAGAACGAAACAATGGCATTATGAAATATAAGGCCTTTTATTATCCCTAAAAATAATATAGAACGAAATATTTATAAGGAGGGAAGTTCCGGGTAAAGGAAATTTGGGGATTTAAGAAGACACAATAATTTTTTTTGCACAAAGCAAACTCAAAAATAGTAACTATAATTCGATTTATACCGATCTTTGCTGGTTATGAATATTTCTTATCATCAGAAAAAATGTGATCCGTTACTAAATGACTAGCTGCATAACTAAATCGGGTCACACGTTACTTTTTTAAAGAAAGTATTCGTAACGAGGGAAGTTCCAGGTAAAGCTTTTTCAGTTTTTCTATACATAGTATACATTTTTTCAGGAAACACAAAAGACCCCCGTATTCACTAAACCACCCATATTCACTAAAGAGGTTTAAATTTAGATCAGGTGTAACTTGACAGTTACAGGCTTAAGATGACATTTTTAACAATTGGACAGATAATTTTTCTAAATGTCACAATTAAATAATGACAGTGACATAAGAGATTTAACTGTTACTAGACCTGGTCTAACTCTTAAACCTTTTTAATGAATACAGGGGAAAAGGTTTAAGATTTAGACCAGATTTAATCGCCATGGCAATTGAAACTGTTCACCAGTTATATTTTGCTGCTGTCACTATCACCTGCACGCCGCAAACCGATTGTGCCATCACACTCAAAATACTCAATAATAATATTCCGTTATATTTTCCACTCGCAACATCATTTGTTTATTTGTTGTAAACAATTTAATGCAAAAAACCTTGTTTTCTTTCGTTTCTGGCTTATCGAAAATCGAAACTAATGAAGAAATCTTAATGGTGTAAAGAGATGAATTGTAAAGAATAAATTACAAATAATATGATTTGGACGCGACTTGATCGGATCATTAGGACACGAGAGAAAAACCGGAAAAATTAGGCTTTTTTTCGAAAATTCATATCTTCGTTGTTTCTCAAGTGGTAAAAAAGCCCTTTGCGTAATAATAGTTATTGATATATATATATATATATATATATATATATATATATATATATTTTTTTTTTTTTTTTAATGCACTATTTTCAGCGTCGTGGATGATCTGATTTGAATGTTGCAAAATTATATCGTATAAGTATCATACTACAAAACGTATATTTTCATTTCACACTAAAATCTTACGAAATACGCGAAAAAAGCTTCCAAACATGATCAAAAACGGCCGAATGCGTGAAAGTAGCCGAGTACTATGGCCGAGGGGTAATAGAAACGCTCCGTATTAATTTTTGAATTTAATTATCTCAGCAACTGCAGAAGCTACTGGATTTGTTTTTATATTAGTGTAACTGAACCCGAGGAAACGGGAATGCTGCTTTTGCCTATAAGGTTTACTGCAGGCTTCTATTTTAAGCCCCAATATTGGCAATATCGTTGAAAATTACACTCTATAATCACAAAAGCACTGAATAAATTCTCATTTTTCAAATTAACTTTGACAACTATCAAGATCGGACAGAGTTGTAGACTGAACAACTCATTTCAGTTGTTTGTGCCTACTAGATAATTAATTATTAGGTGATGCTGACTTTTCAATTTCAAAATTTGTCATTTTAGCCCGATAGGTATAAATCATAGGGAATGACTGTGCGTCGCGTCGTTTGATCTGTCGATTACAAAATGTCCGATAGCAGCATTCCCGTTAATTATTTGCGCAATGTAAGTAAAGAATGTGTTTTCCCGGGTTCAGTTACCCCAATATAAAAAAAAAAAATTAATAGCTTCTGCAGTTGCTGGGTTAATTAAATTTGAAGAGTAAAACGTTGCTGTTGAGCGTCTTTATTACTATGGTTCCCATCGGCTACCGTGCGTACCCCTACTACTGGGCTACTTCCTTGCGTCCCGCCGCACAGTGTGGTAAATCGGCCATGTAGTACGACATAATTATTCAAGCATTGTTTTAACGTTTTTTAAATTTCATATAATACTTTTTTAGGATAGGTAACAAAATGTTTTGCAAAAAAAAAATGTAAACAAGATGCGGGTTACTAAAATGGCTTCAGTTTTTAATAAAAATGTAATGTTTTGTGTAACTTAAAAATACAATTGATGTCAAAATGCATGAATCATTGCTTTAAACTTATTATTAACTAATAGCTATTTGACGCATATAAAATTAAGATAGAATACAAGGTGTCTTGTCAAATATTGCTTTATTTAGGTTATGTAGAATTGTGAGTACAAAATATCATTGAGTTTCTATTCTATTCATTACATAAACAATAGAAGAACTTTTAGACTAAACAATATGTAACAGATAATGTTTTAGAAAAGCCCACTACGTATGCACCTGCACCCAAGCACTCCTTAATTTTTTTGATATTGGTAATAAAACATTCAAATAAAAATTAATTAGTTAGGTATACTTTTCGTGATAAATAAATTGTTTTTGTTATTTGCCATATACAATGAAGTCGATATTT
This sequence comes from Kuschelorhynchus macadamiae, assembly GCA_030620095.1. Lineage (NCBI taxonomy): Eukaryota > Metazoa > Arthropoda > Insecta > Coleoptera > Curculionidae > Kuschelorhynchus > Kuschelorhynchus macadamiae. The sequence continues at coordinate 310,585 of JAUTXW010004475.1, read as the reverse complement.
TTTAGATATTGCACTTAATATATTTTTATATTTATTTTTGTATTTATTTTATATTTTATATATTGCACTTTATATATTTTTATATTTTTATGAAATTATCTTTACAAAAATGCCAATTACTGGCACTGAACTGGTAGCTTAGGAGATATCTTCGTTTAAGATTTATTTTTGTAAAGGTAGAAAAGTCGTTAAAATTTACCTAATTGATTAGTTTTTTATTTGAAATTTTCATTTCTAATATTAAAAGAATTGAAGGGAGTGTGGTTTTATAAAATTATATCTTAGTTATTTATCGAATTTTAAAAGTGTTATCATTTTGCTTGGAAATAATGTGCCATTATAACTGTTAATTTAGTTTTAACACGATGTGTCATGTAAAACTTCTACCGAGGGATAAAATATCCATATTTTTAAAATGGGTTCGCCATCTTGAACTTTAAAAAGATGACAGCTGTAATACAAAATTCCGAAATTTTGTACCTTAGTCTTTGCAAAATGTTTACCGTTATTACACTCGGACGATTATTTGCAAAGTTCTGGTCATATAAACATCGTGCAGTTTTTTTTGGTGCAGTCAGTAGTAATTAAGGAGCCATAGTTAAAGCTATATAAATCCCGAATGGGCATCTATGAGCAGCTAATTTTTTGGTTTTTGGTTAAAAGGGATCCTTTTTCTTATTTTTTATATAAAAATTAAACTAAACTTCAACAAACTTTTTTTTGCATGCTCTACAAGTTAAAAAAAACTACCTAAATATAGTAATACCTAAAAAGACCCAAATTTTCTGAGGTAAGGGCTTTAATATTTAAAAAGTTTTGATACCGTAGAAAACTTTAATTATAAACAGTAGTCATGTAAGAAATTAGAAAAACATTTGCTATGTTTAGTATCATATTTTCTGTTTTGAAAATGATGTATAGAAATATGTTAATTTCAGATTTAAAATATTTACTAACTTTAAGGCTTCCCCTCCGAGAACTGTAATTATAATTTTGTTTCTCAATTGCATTTTTCTATTATTAACACTATCTTAAATATAGATTTTTAGAATATGTTAAGAATATTGCAAAATTACATTTGGGACTTATGTCGTGCTAGACGGCCGATTTAACTCACTGTGCGCCGGCACCGTTTCTAGTTATATTTTAGCAAGAATGGAGAATATACGTTTTGTAGAATTTAAAAAGGTCTATTTATTAAAGTATACAGAAAATGTTGGCAACATACTAGATTATACAAAAGGTTTTAAAAATAATATATTTGGTGAATGTTTTGTATTATTATGAAAATAACTACAATATTTACCTCAAATAAATCTGCAGTAGGCATTATTACAAGTAGGACATTTTAATATTGTCCAGAGTAAAAAAAATATATTTGGTAAAAAATAAAGAGTAATTATTTAAAAAAGTAATTTTGATTTAATATAGCTCTCGACTTGCTAAGATGCAAAAATGATTGTAATGAAAATACGAATTTGCAGAGATCTAAAAATAAGTTGTTAGGAAAAAAGGTGTTAAGACTACTACCTTAAGAAAATACAGTCGTTCACTGACAAAATGTACTCTTTGAACAGCTCGGGATTAAATTTATCGCAATTTTATAAGCCAGTTAACGACCCAACCTCCTCAGCAGATCGTTAACAGCTGGAAAACCGCAAAAAAAAATTGACGTCGACTTTTTTAGGACATAATAGTACTCACATCTGCTCTCTCGCAACATTGTCAGGTTTTCAAAAATCAATTTAAATAAAAACTTGTAAGAACTGGGTATTGTATTGTATGATATTTAATTTAACATTTTAATGGTAGTACCTTGGCGCCCTATATCAAGCCGCTACTGGGATACATTGATCAGAGTAAAATTAACTAGTTAGCTATTCTTAAAATTTATGACTAACTCATATAACTACTTTCGGAAATTCGTTAATTGTAAATACAAAGTTTTCTTAATTGAGATTTCTAATTGCAGTTAACATATAAATTAGAACTAAGTTAAACTGCAACTAATTTCAATTTCACTTAACTTTAATTGTTTGAGTTGCAATCGAAAAGTTAGTAGTAATTAAAATGACAAAAGTGTCAGCTACATACCTGAACTAATATTTTGGTTTTAATGAATTTTAATGGATAATCATTATCACAGGTGATGATTTCATGGCCGCTTCCTGAGACTGCTCGTATTTTATATATATATATATATATATATATATATATATATATATATATATGTATATTAATATATATATATATATATATATATATATGTATATAAATATATATATATATATATATATATATATATATATATATATATATATATATATATATATATATATATATATATATATATATATATATATATATATATATATATATATATATATATATATATATATATATATATATATATATATATATATATATATATATATATATATATATACAAACAGTGTGTCCTAGATTTTATTATACCTACAGAAAAGGTTAAACAGAAAAAGTTTTAAAGGAAACTAAGAGCAGTAAGGCTGGTGGTGTTTTCGAAAAATTATAGCTGAAATACCACGTCGTCTAGGAAACATGGTGTTTCCATTTACCTGGTTAGGTGTGGTTACATACCTAACCAAAAAATGAAATCTTGACAATATGAAACCTGCTTTTGAGAGATGCTAGAGTCCCTAGAAACTGATTTTTTTTAAGTATCTTTCAAACATTTTTGAAAAGTTGTCAATATGAATAATCGCTTTGGGCTAGTTCAAGAAGAGGAAATTGATGAAAATATAATTGGAAGCGAACCAAGAAACACCGTTAAATCCAAGTTTGTGTTCAATTTGTTACAAAATTTAATTTAAAATTTAATATTCAGTTAATAAAGCTTAGTTTCCCTGTATATGATTCGTGGAATGTTCTTCCTAAATACCATTCATGCTTAAAAATTAACCAGATAATTTTCCACTCATGCGTGTTTTCTCTACAAATAACAAGAAAACACGCATTCGTTTTTTTTTCGAAATTTTTAAGCACTCGTGGTATTATCCCCGAAAAACCGAAAATGGCGGATTTCGTTTTTCGCCAGTAAATCGAAAACGATAAATTTGACAGCTGTCAAAATGTGACATTATTAGTACATTTTTTTAAGACGAATAAGATGGCGTATGCGACATGTCTTCATCGTCTTTTGTTATTTCGCCACCGGCCTCAACTTTCATTTTTCTTATGGCCGCCATAAAGGATTTTTCGATTTTTAGAAAACGCGTAAAATTTTCAGTGTAGTGATGTTTCACAAGTGCATAAAAGATTTAAGTATCATCGAAATATCCCACTTCATAACAAAAGTGGGCTTTGATTTTGACGTTAAATAATTCAAAGTATCAAAGTTGAGTTTTAATAAGTAGTACGCTTTTCTCTCAATAAAATCATAAATCTGACACACAAATTGTCGAGATCTGTTGAAAATGGCCAGTATTCCCTATTCAAATGAAGAAAAGTTTGACATGTTTGCGCTGTCACACAGAAACGCCGACATAACCTCAGCAAGGTATTTGAAGATGTGGCCCATGGGGCCTTCGAACAACCTAGAAACAAGTACAATATGGACAATGAAAATCGCGACAGAAACATTTTACAAGCTATCAACGAAAACCCTAGTGCATCGGTAAGAAATGTAGAACAGGACATTTATGTTTTAAAATCAACTACGCTTCTGTGAGTGGTATACTAGGAAGTGTAATAAAAACCCCGATTTTTGTAAATCATGTCTAGTGTTCGGATAAGAGTAGGTTTACGAATTGTGGATTAATAGCCACAATAGTCATCATTGGGCTGTGGAAAACCCTCATGAAGTGGCAGAGAAACGTCTACAGACCAGATTTGGAAGTAACGTTTGGTGTGGGATCATTGGTAATTTAATCTAACTTACCTTTTTAATTGGGCACCTATTTATAGATTATTAATTATTTCAGGAAATCGACTTATAAGACCATTTTTGTTTGACTACAACCTAAACGGCTAGAGATACCTAGAGCTTTTGCGAAACCAGGTCGTACCGGCTTTACGAGCTACTCTAACGGAACATGAGCTTAGAAGAACCTGGTTTCACCAGGCTGGATGTCCGGGTCACAACACCATTCAAGTCAAGAACTTCTTAAGAGAGAAGTTTGACGAAAGAATTATTTTCTTAAATGGTCCAATTTGTTGGCCTCCTAAATCCCCTGACCACTTGTCTTTAGAATGAAGAATGAGATATATGAATTTGAGCCCCCTCCGACCATAGAAATCCTGAGACAAAGAGTTTTGGACACATTTGGAAATATTAACGGACATACACTTGCCAGGGTTGTATGAAAAACAGTCACCAATTGTCAAAGGTGTCTCGTTGCAAATGGACGTCACTTTGCAATTCTGTAAATTAATATAACCCAGGTACGAAGTAGGTAAGAACTTATTTACATTTTTTAGTCGTTCTCTACGTTCATGTTGTATTGAAAATTCAATGCGTTTAATCCATTATTTATTAATGTAATCTTATGACAAATAAATCATGGCCTCCTTAGACAAAATTGAGACCTAACTTTAGGAAGTGTGATATTTCGATGATACTCAATTATTTTATGCACTTGTGAAACATCACTAGACTTAATATTTTACGCTCTTTCCAAAAATCGAAAAATCCAATATGGCGTCCATAAGAAAAATGAAAGCTGAGGCGGGTTGCGGGATAACAATAGACAATGGAGACATGTTGTACAAGCCATCTCATTTGCCTTAAAAATGTGTCCGAATAATGTCACATTTCGACAGCTCTGAAGCCGGATATCGAATACGCTAAATTTGCTCTAAAATTTTTCTCAATTAACCTTTGCTGTAGGTATAATAGGAGCGAATGTGGGAGAGATATATATATATATATATATATATGTATGTATATATATATGGCTGCCATATATAGTATATATATATATATATATATATATATATATATATATATATATATATATATATATATATATATATATATATATATATATATATATATATATATACATATATATATCATAAAGTTATAAAGGGGAAGAGGTTTTGATTTTTAAATCTAGAAAGTTTATGGACTTGTTTTGTTCTAATTCTAAAGTAAATCTTATCTTTTTATGTAATTTATTAATAGAATTTAGAAATCTCTCTATGCCGGCGAAACAAGCCAAAATATCGTCAACGTACCTGTGTCAATAAATAAACTTGTCTCATACAGGGTAATTATCTATTTTTTTAGATTTAAAAATCAGGAACATTAATAATAAACACGATTTTGAAATTTACCATAAACCATCCTATACAGATATAACAATACATAATACAAACCACATACACATAAGATGGCCTACCTCTGTCAACACAAAATGTTAACAAGGAACTTAATATTAAAACAGGTTGCAGTTAATAATGGTTATGACGGAACCATAATAGACAAAATCGTAAATAAAAAACCATATAAAAAAGAACGCAATTTCGTTTATCCTAATTTCAATAGAAAAGACAATAATAATTAAATTAACAGATTAACATATACCGGAAAAATTAGCACTAAAATAGAAAAATATCTTAAAAAAACAAATCATAAAGTAGTTTTTTGTACCAATAATACTTTAGGTAGATATATTAAGAATAATAAGCCTAATACAAATAAGGACCAAAAACGGGTAGATCTTTTTATAAACGTATCAAACAACACAAAATCATAATTCTAATAATGAATTTAAATCGTCGCATTCAGCCAATAAAAGTTACAAGTTAAATTACCAAGTCTAGAAATAAGAAATATTTCATTGAACGATCAAATGGACCTAAACGGTTTCCTACTGTTAAATCTTTATATCTAATATCTGCTAGGGTTAGGTAGGTAGACTCTTTTATTATTGTTAAAAAATCTTGTTTTAGTATCAGTCTTAAGTTGGTTTTTGAAAAAAACACAGTGTGTCCAAACAGCTGTCAAATGAAAATAAATTAGTGGAAATTACTAAACAAATATAGTTTTTTTATTTATTATACTAGTGATAATGAATTTTCATCAAGTAACGGCTACCTAAACTAACTAATTTTTTTTATTAACATTTTTATTACAAAAGATTTTAGTTCAGTAAAAAAGAGTATGAGTTAGTTTCTAAGAACTAATTATGCCAGACAAAGGTATAGCTGTCGACATATTGTTTTTGCCTTATTGAAATTTAGAATACAATGGTTTAAGGTCAGGTAGGGTATAGTAGATTTAAATATAGCGGTTAAAATATTTTTTTTCTTATTTTAATGAAATTTCGGCATTATACATGAATTTTAATTATCAATAATTAAGTACGGCCAGCAATAATAAAATTAGAAAAAAAAAATAAGAACAGATTTTCAAAATAGCTAATACTTCGTAGCAACTTGGCCACACTGAATTGATAATTGTTGACAAATAAGTAACAGTGGAAAAAAAAGGGACCTGACTGGATTTCTCTCTCTCTCTCTCTCTCTCTCTCTGGCTGTCTCTGCCCCTTTCTAACTATATATAGTCCAAGTCTCAATTAGGTCCACCAGAGTAGAGTTAAAGTTATTATGTTGAATTGTATTTGTGTATATTATGGAAACTAAAACTGTTAACAGGAAAATTCGTATATAGAATGAATCAAATAGAATAGATTTTTTATTTGGCGACTTCTGTTGTCTGTTTTTCCTTGTAAGAGGGAAGTATTATAAACGAGAAAAAAACACCGTCTCTATTTTTTCACACATCTTCACCGTAGATGCTAAAAAACATATTTTCCCATTTATGTCGATCTATTTGTTTGTCTGTTCGCAACATAGCCAAAAAACTACTTACCCAATTAATTTCTGCTCAAAATAAAAAGGTCTTAATGCGGATGAACTGATTAAAAAAAGCAAGTGTGGTCAAAATAAAATAATATATAGGTACTCTATTTTTTTAGTTTATTTCATTTTTTTTTATTACTGGGTTTTGATGGTTAGCAGTTTATTTAACTTAGTTTGTTAGCTTTATGAACGCAAGATTATAATATTTTAAGCCAGTGAGAAATATTGAGTTTTTATGTTTTATTACCGCGATTTCTTATAGTGTATTTTTAAAATTTATATTTTTCTAACCTAAAAGTGTTTTCTGATTAAATTCGCGTCCTTCCTGTTATCCGGACACAGTTATTTAGTATTATATACATATAGAAATCATTCACTTTCTTGGATAAAAGAAAGGATTTATTACAAGGGAAGTTTCCTTTCAATTTCTTTATATATAGATCGGTTTTACCCAATTACTCGGAAGTTCCCTCACATTCAATCCTAAATTTATTTTACAAGAAAAGTAGTTTTTAGGGATAATAAGCAACTGGTGCATTTTTTTGAAATAGCACGACAACATTCTATGCATTAAAAAAAGAACAGCCCCAAAGTTTGGAATCAAAATTTTTATACGGTAATTAATTATAGATAAACTTGCGTTTACGGCATGACGGCAGCCCATCCCTTTGTATTGCCTATAACGTACTCGTGGTTGTCGTGACAAACTGATGGAAGGAAATAAATAATTGAAATTTGGCACGAGTTTGGGCCAGTGTTGGGGCTTTTGAGCAATAAAAAAGTACTTGTGTTTTATTTTCCGTTTAAGAAATATGGATGATAAGGTGTTGTTGCAAAAAAAATTACACTATCATATTTTCTTTAACTGATAACTGTCGAAAAAACTACCTGCTATCGATGAAATTTTCAGAAAACATTCTTCTTTATAGTTTTTCGAATCTTATTTAAAATGGACGGGATCAAAGGTTGGGAAATATATTTTTTAAAATTCTTTTAAGTCGAAAAATAGAGTAATTTTGATGCGCTCTAGCGGTTACACCGCTGCCCTCTTAGGCAAAAGCAAAAATAATCAGAATGGTTATATTAGTAGAGAAAAGTTCTAACTGCTTTAGTGTTTAAGACGCGTAAATAATTTAAATTATCAAAGACTATCGGAAAATAACCCAAGACAAAATTGACAAGGAGGTAAAAGAGTACAAAACTACGTTTCCAGATTATATTAAAGGTTCCAATTCAACTTGCAAGCAAAAATATCAATTTTTTAAATATTTTTTAGATTTTGCCGGCACTGGCCAACATTAAAATCAATTATAATTTAGCGTTACTTTTAAAGCTCTTGAATATTTTTTTAACGAAAAGTACAATGATGTCTTGGCAAAAAACAGACCCTATCGAATAAAAAGTAAAAAATTTACGATTTTTTGAAAATTTAACTTTAAGAAAATCGGTACCCATACTTTGAAAAGGACTATATACGAAGTTATTATCTCAAAATTTACTCAGAAACTTCAATATATTTTCTATAACTTTCCAGTTTTGTATTGTTTTCATAACGTACTAAAATTTCAGGGAATCTAATTTGAAAGAAATGTTCACAAGTTTTGGCTCTTTTTTACCAAAATCGGAGTTTTTCACAAATATCGGGGGTCTTCCTTGGCAAAAATTACCTGATCTGTCAAAGATGAAACATTTACTTAAATTTGATTCACTCTTAGCGGTATTTTCAAGATTGGCTGGATAAAATTTAGATGCTTCTGAATACCTAGTTAACCACATTTTGGGACAGAATGGTTTTCTCAAATTGAGAAAAATTAGCCGTCATATCTTATATATGGTAAATGACTATATATGCAGTTGTAGTACTAAGCCTTTGAGTGACTGATTTTCATTAAAGAGTTTTTCGAGTAGTTTTTTTCAATATGTACCCTATTTTAGATATTAGACACCTTTCGCATTCCGATAACGCTATTTTTAATACAAAAATTAAGTTCAAAAACTTTTATTTTAATATGTGACTCAATAGCACTGAATAAAACATTTGTATACATAAAATTTGGAGTTGTTAATGGCTAGCCACGATTTTCTTACAAATTTTCCTTAGAAAATATATTATACATGAATTTTCTGTATGTGGCATATAATTTTGATAGATATCCGATAGTGGAAATGTACTAACATATGATAGTAAGAAATTAGTAGAAGATAACATTAACAGATGCCAAATTTTTGGTAAAAAAAATTGAATTTAATCCCAAAAATGTGTGTCATTATTGACTTTTTTCCTTATTAAATGTATTGTATTGCTGTAGATTAAATATATTAAACATTTAAATTTAACTGCACAAAGAGTGCAAAAAGTGTAACGAAACTATTAGTTTTGTGAAAGATGCACAGTCATGTATAACTATGGAACATAAAAGTAGTACGGGATAGAATCCCGCAGAACGCAAATACTTTTTTTATTTTTTTTTAAATGAATATACAAGCTGATATTATTATCATTATACATATATTTAAAATTATTCTCTCCTGGGTTACGAATTAAAAATCGTATATATTTTGCTTGTTTCTTTTCAAGTTTTGTTTATAATTTGCGCTCCTAAATATATATGTATACTGATTTTTAGTCGAATCTGCCCAAACAAAAAATTCAATGTTGGCGCCGCCATTTTGAATTATGAAATGTCGACTAGAAGATCATAATTTTCACTCTCAAATACTCCCAGAAATTGATGTTTAGTTGAACCTACACAAATGACAAAAATCTCCCGCCATGTTGAATGTTGCATGCACAGTGTTGCACGAGATAGGGAATAATGGACAAAAATAGTCTTAATCATAAAAATTAATAACATATTTTTTATTGCGTTATATGTACATTTAAATAAATAAATATTTAATTCTGTTCAGCAATATTTATTAAAAAAATTAATTAATTGTACAGAGTGTTAATTAATTCTGTAGCGTTAGTTTAGGGGATGATTTCTTGATTAATTTTAAGACAAAAATTCATATAAATATAGATCCGCAAAAAGTCCGTTTTTAAGATACAGGGTGTAAAGTTTAATTTACCTTTTGGTTTTTTTCTAAATAATTTTCGAAATAATGAGGATATTTAAATAAAAATAATTATCTCTGGGTTTGTTGATATGAGAAATTGGATTCGGATCTTAGTTTGGCTAGGTAACTTTATATGGGAAATGAACAAATCGAGGAAAACTCCTCAATATATAAATATGCTAGTATATCTGTCTTTTCGAAATCCTTAACTTTATTTTTTGTTAGACTAGATATATAGGCAACTGAAATCAAGAGGAGAGTTCTAATAATGTCAATATTAGTGCATACCTAGATGATTTACGGGTGTTATGTCTCGCCTCAAGAGCCTCTTCTGGAAGTTAACCAAATAGTAGTTCAAAAGAATCAATTACCCTACTTGGCATATAAAATACTCATACAAATTTTAGGTATAAAATCCTTGTTTCATTCAGTAAAAGTTTAAATTTTGTCAATATTTATGTTTCAACCAGAAGCCAAAACTCTTAAAATTAAAGAAAATTTTGAAATTAAATTTTTATTTATACCTGTAATTTGAGTATTTAAATCTTCGTCAGTCTAGCCGTATTTCCATCGTTTGTGGAACCATACCCAGGTTTCGGCTTATAAACTATCAACCCATTTTGGATTTAAACTCTGGTTGAATTTACTTTTAGTGTTATCAACAATTTTTTATTTTTATTACCTTTTATTTGCCAGGTTTTTGATTGTTATCGGTACGAGAAATGTATTCAAAACACCGAATCCAACCATGAAGAGTTGTTAATCCAAATTTATAATTTTGGGTATCCGGTAATTTACTGACTTTGTTTGAATTCATTTCATTGGGTGTGGCTTCACAAACGATACATTCAGAAGTGTCATTGGTCCCCGCTAAAATATTTGCGGCACTACCGTCAAACATAGCGAAAATCATTTGAAACGAAACATTTAAATTATGTTCACCGCAGATTTCATAAATAGATGATGCATTTATTGCATTTTTTATATAATTTTCTTGATCACGGACAATATTCGCATTTTGTTTAACAAAATCGAACTTGATCAGTCTGCAATAAAACTTGATGATGGTGTCTGGTTAGACCAAATATTTTTTTGACAACAATCACAGTCAATTAACTATAAGGGAACTAAAGCAACTAAAAACATATATTTATCAGTGTAACTTGAATTCGTGGGTTATGGGACTGCAATAAGGTCTAAAGTGAAACCACTATTTTCAATTGCAACGTTTCGTGTTACATTAACACTTTTTCAAGCTCTTGAGTTAGCTTGAACAAGTGTTAATGTAACACGAAACGTTGCAATTGAAAATAGTGGTTTCACTTTAGACCTTATTGCAGTCCCATAACCCACGAATTCAAGTTACACTTATTCATTAGGGACAAGAAATGCCTATCCAATATATTTATCAGTTAAACTACAGTCTTCAAATATTTGCATGTAAAGACTATGTCCCGAGCTTCCGTCAAAGCCCCATTTACAAATTGGTTTGAGAATAATTCCTGAAAAATTGTTTGGGTTAACGATTTTTAAAATACTGTCAGATGATTTTGTAAAAGTTCCTGAAGATTTGTTTCGTCTGATGTTTTAGTCGCAGTAATTTGTGCTGGTAAATATTCATTTTTGGTTTTTAGCAGGGTAACAGCAGCTCGGAAAACAGTGTATATGTAATGCATTCACTGTACATAGTAAGATGTTGTATTTCCTATATGACAAATTTAGATCACAAAGATAAAATTACTTTATCATTACTGACAGTTGTTGATTTTTGCATCAGACTAGCTGATCGCTGAGCAACAAAACTTAGTTCCTCGGGGGAATAGTTTGAAACAAGTCCTTCAACTCTACGTATTTTTGTTTTTTGAGATGCACCTTAAAAACGCTTCTATGGTCTTTCACGACTAGAACCTGGTTGTATATTTTCGACTAAAATTTGCTCAACATCCGTCACTTTTTTTGGATTTTAATGTCGAAAAAATAACAGTTCTATTAACCAGTTGGCATGCTTATCTTCAAAAGTTTTGCGGATTCTGTAATAATTTCTACTCATCCTGTCAATGTTTAAGCAAAAACATTTTCTTTCTTCAAGAAGTATCTTCTTAAAATTATCTAAATAGTTATATAACTTTAATTCGTTATGCATTGTTACCATAACATTAAATATTTTTCGGTCTTTAATATTTGCTATTACCAACTCATTCACTGTACAAAATTTCGCGTTGAATATGAAAATTTATTAATTGAAAGAAAAGCGGCAAAAATACTTTCATTGTAGTGTAGTCTAATGTCAGACATATTTATGGGAAAAAACTCCTAGATATGTTTTAATATATATTTTTTAAAACCTTAGTTTAACTTTATTTGAGTGATATTTTTAAATACTAGTAATTAAAAAACTATAAGGATTAGTAAAAACACTCCGATAATAATAATAATGTTTTTTATAAACATACCTTCAAAACTAAACACCGAAACAGATTAGAACACAATAAATACCATAGACGTAGGAAATAATATACTACTAGCATCCTATTTCCCTTCACGTTAAAAGTGTGCCCAAAACATCGACCTATCGACGAAGCATGGTTCGAACTGCGCATGCGCATATTCGCAATAGTTCGCATACGTCATGTCAATTACGTTTGTTTTTGTTTACTTGTCAAAATGTCAAATTTAAAATTTTGTACTACATATGAAATTCGGAATCAAAGTTTTTTTTTGAGGTTTGGAGGTTTTAATTTAAACGAATCACCGTTTTTAGTAAAGTAAATTGGAAATTATCTAAATGAATAATAATCGAGTACGTCCTAAGCCGTGACTGTTTTTTTCAACGCCGTCATTTGCCTTAATAGTATTCGGAGATGTAGTTCAATTTCCTTAAATGCTTAAACGTTTTTTACAGCGGTTTTGGGAAGAAGGTTTGAGCCCCATTTTACCGATGTTTTGACATTTATTTCGAATATGACAATATTAATAAACTAAAAATATTGCTACTGATTTGATTGACTTAAGTACAGGTAAGGAAAAACACCAGGAGAAAAATGAATATTCTTTGAAGAGTTCTAAGTTAGAGAAATATTTTCATAATTTTTTTTGTTGCAGGTTCTATACGGATTTGTATAAAAGTTAAAAGTGAAGCTTCAGATTTGACTTGTGTGTAAGTAGTAATTATTATAATAAAGTGGTATACTCTTTGATACAGCATTAGATATTTAGAAGAAATGAATATACCATATACATATTAACTAAGCCCCATTTAATTTCCTACATAATATAGAGTATACAAACCTACAAACATCGAACTAGATCAATGTTCGAAGGTACAAACACTTTATACTCTAGGAAAACTCTTCATGATCATCAAAGTAACTAAAACCACTGGAAGATCTTAATGCTAATATGTGCTTCTCATATTGCCCTGGGTGAGTCCATCAAAAACTTTCCACCCACAATATTTTTGTATAATTAAACAAAAAGTGTTTAAAACTGTCAATTATAGTTTTCAGAATAGATTTTTTTGCTATATTCTTCCCCCTAACTGCATATACATATCAATCCCCACTTGATTTCCCACATATATACCTAACTGCTGCTAAGAAAAGAGTCTATGAATCTGAACAAAAGCCAGGTTGAAAGTTTTCGGTGGCTCATCCTGTAGACTTTAGGCTTTTAGAGTTCCTTGGAAAGAAGGTTCAGTAGTGGTCTAACGAAGGAATATCAAGGGGCCCTATTTTGAGTTCTTGTTCTAGAACCTACTGAAGATACAGCTGTTATATTTTTAAAATTGCATCACAATAATTTTAAATGAATAAATAAGGTGTCTCTAGCTAAGGCACTCCAATGCTTTGCCATAACAGACTATGCTATGTGAAATACTTGTGGTTTAAATTTTATTTATTGTTATTGTTTGAAATGTTTCTGTTTAATTTAGACCGGCCTGCCTATTGATGTGGCCCATCTGCATTTGCTGACCTTTCTTGATAATCCCAACATATTCAGACTTGACTCAAATGGCATGAAAAATATTGCCTAAAATTTTTGAATTTCCCAACATTGTCATCTAAATGGTACACAAATTGGATGGAGTGTACTAAAAACATTAAATAAACTTAAACTTAATAGGTGATAAAAAACTAAATGATTGGCCAAATAATTGAGGCATTTTTTATTAAATGTAATATTTTTACTTAAATCATTATTGAGTCTTTCACTTATTCTTCTGGTTTAGATATTGAAATACTGGTCTACACAATGGAGTCTGAGGAATCTGTGTGCATATTTTAGATGTTGTCACAGTTTTTATGTGTAGGTACTTAAATATTGCATTAAATCACATTGGAACATTCTCTTAAATTAACTTGTCACAAGCATCAGAAAATGGAGCATTGCCCAAGAATAAATATATTGATTATTATATGAGAAGATGAGTTTATAAACAGGATACATTTCATCAATAAGACTGCTGGTCATGATCCATTCAGCTTATTTTTAATATTTTTATATGCTTTAATACTAAAATGTAAGGGCACAATATTGTAAATTTTAGGTAGAACAAATATGTCTCTAGATGTCCTTATGTTTAACGGAAGGCAATAATGAATATTGTTTTTTTGAGCCACAAATAGGCTTAGCTTTATTGTTTTATTAGCCCTAGACCTACCTAAACTACTCTACCATAATTAAGAACAGATTCTACAGGAGAACAATAGACCAGTCTAAGAGTTGTTAGCTGTAAGATATGTCATACAGAATTATATATTAGTTTTCTAATTTTATTCATCACATATTCGATATGATTTCTCCAATTTAGATTCTGATCTATTAGTATTTGTACCACTTAAACAATATATTATGTACAATTACGTATTTAATAAAAATATAAAAAATGGTGTTAAATTTGTTTATTACAAATCTTAGAGAAATAAAAAAATAGATAACTTTATTCTACTAGTACTTTCTAGAACTAGTTTACTACCTCAAAATTGTAATAAAAATATAATCTTTTATAATTCAGTCACATACATATACAAATAATTATTGGCATTTTCCAAAATAGCATTTTTGATTGAAGATTAAGAATACAAACATTTTCTTTCCGAGTCCAATTTTTTATTAATAATTCAAAATATTTAACTTTTTTTTTTCAAAATAAGTTTTTTGTATTATTTAGTTATTTGTGTTTGTATGCTATTCTAATAAAAATATTATTAATATTATTCTTATGTTGATTTTTTTTCTGCCAGGATTTGCACCAAATTGTGTGAACAATTACTGTTCTGTAACACAGAATTTCTTTCATTATTTTTAAAATTAGATTCACATTGCTACTGCCATGCAACTTGGAATAAAGAGAGAACGAAAAGACAAGCTAGATGTGAAGTTATGGACTCTTTTGTAAGTAAGACTTTTTCGGACGTTATGCAAGTATGAATTTTTTACTCCCCAAAAAAGAAAATAATACTTTTTAATTTAGATCTAATTTAAACAGTAAATAAAACATTTTCACACTTCACTTTCGATATTTAAAAAAATAATAATACATTTATAACAACTTGTTTATTGTAAATGTTGGTTGGGCCACGTTTTGCATTTAATGATCAAGAGCTTCATCAGAGCTACCATTCAGTAGAATTAATGCCTTGGGTATTAAACACTGTGTATGCTTGAAATTTAAAATTTGCTAACTGCTCAGAAAAAAAAAACCGGTTTTTAGCCATTTATTTTAAATGCTTAACTTTCAGTAGCCTCATTAATGTATGTATGTTAGTATATCGAAATCATAATTTTATAACACTTTGATTTTAATTCTAGGTTTCAATTCTTTCATCCATTGTGATAGTATTGGATACTGACCACTATAATATAGAAGAAATAGTCATTTTCAGTTGAAACAGATTAAGAAGAAAAAGGCATTTTCCACTATTTAGGTATAGAAAAAAGTCGATCGTTCTCAAAGAGGCTTGACTAACATCTAAACAGAAAAAGGACCTAAAGTATCAACCTCAGTTGTTAAGATTAAAATAAAAAAAAACATTAAAAATGTGAGTTGTGTTATGACTTTTTACTATGTATCAAATAATGTCAACAGAAACCAACAGCACCGCAGTGTTAATCTAATGTGTGACATGTATCTTGGTATATATATATATATATATATATATATATATATATATATATATATATATATATATATATATATATATATATATATATATATATATATATATATATATATATATATATATATGTATATATATATATATATATATATATATATATATATATATATATATATATATTTTATATAAGTTGCAAATCTGAATTTAATCTTCTTAAGCTTTTATATAATTTTTTTAATTTATGTAATAACAATATTGGATAATTTAGGACAACTTTCGTCTTCAGTTTGCTGAATTACTTGTTTTCTAAAATTAGATTTGTACTTTTTAAAATAAAACATTTCCTTATAAGAGAAACCACAAATTATATTACATAAATATTTGAAATTATTTTCATTTTAATTTGGAGGAAGGGACATGTTGTGGAGGACTATTTATATCAGGTAGGTGCGAAACATGTTGTGAAGATCTAATCTGCAATAAATGAAATATGTACATGATAGAGGGAAAATTTAAAAAAATATACATATTAACAAATAAATATTAAAACAATCGGAAAATTAGCGATTTTCTGAGGTTTACGGAAAACCTTATAACTTTTTTCCCTTTAGAGATAGCTAAATGTGGTTTGCACCATTCAATTCATAAATGGCAAATTTCACATTAGTTTTTCAATTTATGTGTATTAGAAGTATTTTTAAAATGTCGACGATTTTAGTTAAAAATAACGAATTCGACACATGCAAAGGTTCGGAAAAAAAATCATATACCGAAAATTAAAATAGATAGCGAAGTGACCGCACTGCGCTATCTATCTTGCGCCATTTTATTGAGAAATAATGACTTAAAAACATATTTTCTTTTCTTCTTAATGAAAATTTAGTCATATCTTGAATCATATTTATTCCTCGTCAATATTAATGTGTTTAATGCATTTCTCAGCTCAAAATACCTATATAATCATACATCTTTATCACAGCATTTTCCAAGAAAAATGGTGTTTTTTTTTGAAAATGAGGTGTATTAGACAAATAAGTAGGTAATATACCATATAAAATTTTATAAAGATAATATTATATATAAGCATTTGATTTATACTAAACCATAAACACTCTAAACATATCCCTAATCTTACAATACCTGTTAACTTTCAAGATAATTCTTAAATCATGTCTTTGTTTTGTTGCAATAATACAAAGTCGAACAGTACTCAAAGGGGCTATAATATTATAGTCTTGCACAATTAATTTTTTTGCAAATTTTATCTAAAATATATGTTTATCAATTATTTAGTCTAGATATTTACATTCAGAAATATACTCGAGTTGCTCCTCAAGAAGATAAAATTTTTGTCCCTGACTTATCTTTGTTATTTTTGTATTTAGAAATAAAAAGTTAACATTTAGCAACTTTTCAAATTTCTATAACTGTCTGTAATTTTTTTTGTACTTGTACTGTATATTCCTTAAATATTCTAAAGAAATTTGAACGGGACTTTCACTGGATATTTGGATTATATTCACAAAGCATTATAAAAATGTAAAAAATCTGTCCAGCAGCTGGATTCAAACTAGCACATCTAAGACTGTATTATTCAACCAACAACATAAACCTAGACACCTCGACTATCCACCTACACAACTGCTTTATATTTAATAATGTAGATATCCTAATCTATTTTAATAAAGTTAAGGTGTTTCAGTCATATACATATTAACTACTTGATTTTCTATGGATATGGTTTCAGCAGTTTTCAAAATATTTTACCAGGTTTGGGTTATCAATTTTTGAAAATTTCAGATTTCTTTTCCAATTTTGAAAAATACCGCCTTCTTAATTGGAAAATTACTCCTAAAATTTTCCAGCTCTAATATTGTTTACTGTTCGTGACGAATGAGTACTCTGATGTTCGCGGCACCCTAAAATGTGGGAAAAAATAAAATGGGGTCTATACATGTTTCAGCACTTTATTCAAATTATTTTAATGTTTTTGAGATATTAATTTATAAACATTTGAGGACAGTCACCACCTTTTTTTCTGTAAGTTAATAAATTAGTTATTCATCAGTATCAGTCAAGGCATTGCTCTCTATTTATATTAGAATAGCTATATACTTAAAACTTACCCCATGATTTATTAACTCCAATTATTGTGGGGACAGCACCTTCTTTGAGTAGTTTTTTATCTTCGTATTTGGCATCAGTAAAATGCCGACTACAAATAAACATATTTTTCATGTTATCCTCCTTCTTTATCGATCCTTTATATTTATAAATTTTTCACAGAAACTTGCCCATTTCCTACGAGGTTCTTCTTTAGAAAACCTGAAAAACATATAAAAAAAGGAAAACTCTAAATTTTAATTATAATATTGTTGAAACAAATGTATATAAAACAAAATAATTATATTAACTACCTATCTAAAATCACACCATCTCGCAGGGGATCTCGCCGAAGCATTTCTTTTTTTCCTTCCATTATAAAATAAACAATAATACTTTCTTTACTAATATCGTATACTTAGAATTCAAATTGACCAATTTTTGTCAATAAAAAATTGACGGCTTTTAATTTAATTGATTTTGGAATGTTCATCAAAAATTTCATATTTTAAATATTATGAATCTGAAAAAATGTCAGTTTGGTAAACGTCAAGTTCCGATTCACCTATCACAAGCAACATATTCGACGCATGCGCATTATTCACCGTGATACGGAGACAATTGCTTCCAGAGGCGACGTTAATTCCTCAGTTTTTCTTTAAAGCTCGCAGTATAACAGTTGTATAAGATAAATTCTTAACTTTAAATTTATGTTGACATTAAAAAGGCAATAACAAAATCAGTTGTCATAATGACTTAATCGCCTACTTCGATCAAAAGACTGTCGCTGCGAGATTTATATCATTTATTTGAAAAATTTGGGTTACTATACTAGTTATTTATTTATATAAATGTAAAAAGCAATTTTGTCTATGTTTCTGAACTTTGGCCATTTAATAAGACACTGTGTGCCGTTATTTTTAAACGTTGATTAAAAATAGTTCGGAGCCACCATCTTCAATTTTTTTTATATACATGTGAACTGTATATGCACGCTAAATTTTAAGTTAACCGATTAAATTTAGGTGGGCGAAAAATCCATTATAAAATTTTAACACATTGAAAAGTAATACATGGCAAAAAATATATTATTGAAAAAAGAGTCAACATTAAAATTTGAACGTGGTATCGTTTCTGCCTAGGTGAAAAGTGAAAGTGGACAAACAATACATTTTTGGAATCAAGAGAGACATATTTTTCGACTTAATTAAAACTATACAGGGTGTACCACTGAAAAAGTTATCACTTTTTCTAAATATTTCGCTCATATATTATATTTCTCTCTATTTCCCAACGGTTTATGTAAAACTTTACAGCTTATATAAATTTGTTGGTATCTCTTATAGGAGATCCTGTAGGTATAGTACTAAACATAGACACTGTATACATGACTAAATAGCTATGTGCCGAATAGACTTTACTTTCTCTCATAACAGAAGGGCTTCATAACGAGAGTAGTTCCAGCTAAAGCCATTTTACTGATTTTTAGTTAAAGTTGGCGGTGTTGCTTTTCTGTAATTTCATGATGAAGTGATATGAGGGACGAAAATAGCCAATTTTATAAAATTGCTGAACTAAAAATATTTGTTTCTTGAACAAGTTACCAAAAAATGTAAAATTATAAAAATAAAAACTACAAAAATGCATGTAAATATTTATTACATATATATATATATATATATATATATATATATATATATATACAGGTAACATAGAGAAGTGCATTCAGGACTAGCAGACGACGTCATACAATGGCACATCAAAATATTAATTGTGAAACAATACTAAAACTAAATGGCAAGGTACTGGAAGTATTTGGCAAATTCAATAAACGTTTTATAAGATTTTAAGTTTATATGTATAATTGAGAAATTAATTTTTAAACTAGATATAAAGATATAGATTAATGCTAGTAAGTTTACAAAATATACCAACAATAAAATTGATGCAATATAACAATTTTAACCTTAATTACAACTACTTTTCTACTTTGCATATAGAACGCATCTTTTTTTAGCAGAAATGTTCTCTATTATAGTTTAAGATAAAGGTCAACTACTAGTAAAAAATTATGTTTCAGCCAGGTTTTCGATTTGGCATTCAGATACAGAAAATAAAAATACTTATTATGTGCGTGCTTTAGAAGTGTCCCAATACTCATCCAGGAACGGTGTGTAGATCCTAGTCTATAGAGTTTTAAAGGACAAGGAATCCTTTTTGTTTCAGTTAATATTATAGTACATATAAAAACAGTTTTCAGTGACAATCCACTCACAATAACAAAAAATCCTAATAATATTTTCAGAATAGAATTGAAATATCTAGATTTTGCAATTTCATTAATTTGAACCGGTGATGTTGATGAAAGTCATTTGCTGTAAATTAACTTAAAATCTTATGAAACACAAATACAAGAACTCAGTTTCATCTAAAGAGTCCCAATCCGCTAATTCTTAATTTCCCAGCGGGTCCAGAGGATTCAAAAGTCTTATATTTTTGTGGGTGGATAGCGTGTCCTTTCCTCTCAACGTAGGCGTTGAATCCATTTTCTTTGTCAGCCTCGTATTTCACAATACGGATAGTGCCATCAGGATCCTTGAGAGAGTATTCTCCTTTAACTTTGTCGCCATCGCGTTGTTCTTTTTGTTCTTTCTGGTCTCCTGTGTGTTTGTCATTTACGCTGTATTTATACTCATATTTTGATTTTGTCTAAAAAATGCATTTAAATCAGATAATATGATGTATTCTTAATTTCGTAGTTTGTGTTCTCTACCAAAAATTAATAGAGCGAATATCAACTTTAACAATATGATACTAAAACGCTATTCTATGGGTCACCCATATTTAATGTTCCTATTGTTTTACCAGGGCGCTATATTGGAATCACTTTTAAAACAAAAAGATAAAGCAGGCACAAAATTTCAGTTCCGTTCATTTAGGAATTTTCACTAGCTTGAAACATGTACATGTCATTTATCTTGTTCTCATGTTTATGTATTTTAATTGTTATAATGATAATAACATAAGATAACCCTATTATTTCATTATTGCAGAAATAAATAGTAGTTTTGAGGCCTGATGGTGCTGTTATAGAGCGAAACACGCATTTCCAATCAAAAAATATTTTGATTCAGACCGAGACTTTGTGTGTTTGTTTAGATTTTATATATGTAATGTCGCTATGTGCAAAATGAACGATTACTTTAGATTGGAAGCACTTTCTAGTAGATGCTATTTTTTTATGAAAATATTAGATAAGCTCACTCTAGTCTTTACTGACAAATATTGGAACTATGTTAGGAGACTACAACTTAAAAAAATATATTGTCGTTAAAATGCTTGTACATAATCTTAATGGTAGGTTGATAGAGGGATAAAATTTATTTTTCGATTTATTGAAAAATACTAAATATGGACAAATAGAGCAATAAATTTGTTTTGGCTAAAATACCTGATCTAATTTAAATAGTTTGCTGCTGTATTTTCACTAGAAATATACAGCTAGCCGAAAAGAAAATTTAAAAAATATATGTTCATTGTATATGATCTGTAATAAATAATTGAATAATGGAAATTCAAAAGGGTCTAAGTGCCAAATCATAAAAAATTAAGCTATTGGTTTTGCAGCTTTCTATATGCGCAGGCTAACAGCTGTATATAAAAAGGTCTGTGTGGTTCATGTTTTTCTAAAGTATTTTGAAATACGCCAAAATAATGCGTGAGCTTTTAGTGGGGGTGTGTACTTTGGGCAGAAAGAGTCTATGTGCCAAGTTATTTACATTGTTATCACTTAGACCCTTTTGAATTTTCACTCTTTAATTATAGTATACATATATCACCAGAGTGAAGCTTGAAACGGTTCTGGGAAGGGTGGTGCGCCATCTAAAGTAATGTTGAATACGTTATTTATTTTTTCTTTTTTGTTCTAGGAAAACCAAAAAAAAGGGCCAAGAAACTACTTTATCCTTCTAAAATATGAACTTGAAGTTGTTAACCACACCACCCCTCTTCACTTCATCCATTCTTCTAGTGGTAGAACTACAAATTTGCCCCCGCCCCGCAATTTTCTAAAAAGGTAAATATGACAAAAAATGGGAAGACTAAAAAAATATTTTTGCATGATCCCTTCATGAACAAAATTCAGCACTGGAGCGGGAAAATAACTGATGTCAAAAAAGGTAATCTATATATAATTTGGGCTCCTTTATATCTTATAGCTGGGCTCCCTACACCAATGCCCCCCCACCGCTTTGTCAGGGTTGGCGGGGATATAGCTACGCCCGCCACACCGTATTCTTTGCTTTAGAGATACAATTTTTATTGCATCTCTCGAATAGCTAGAATAGTAAAAATCGTACTTACGTAATAGTCAGTATCTTTGTATAAATCGGCACAAACAAAAACTATAAAAGCTGAGAAGATAAGAACCTAAAACAAAAAGAAATAATATTAGTGGCATATTAAGTCGTAGGTATACTAATTGCGTATTAAAAAGATCCCTTGAATATTTTTTGTAGCAATAATTTCTATGTTCAGCGTAATATGTCAGATCCAGAATATCCCAAAATACAAAATGATATAAACAACCAAAATAATACTATCTTTTGCTGAATAACAGTACAAATAATTAGGTTACGAATGTGAATATTGTCTTAGGAACATCTATTAAAAATAGTAAAAATTTAATAACAAGGTAAAAAACTATTAAACCGGAAAACATATTAACGTATTTTGAAGAAGAAAATGTTTTGCTCAAAGTTAGTTTTATATCAACTTTAAGTAAATTTCTTTGCCTGGTGTTATAATTATATGCATTATATGCAGTGGATGATCTTTTTCTAGATTTATGTTAGATCATTTAGGTTTTGTAATTATTGGATAGTTGTTGATATCTGTTCTTATTAAGAAATGTGGATTTCTGTCTTTAATTTTGCTTGTTCAACCATCTGGATTATTGATAGAGGAAAGGCTGACTATATTAAAATGTTATATTAGATATGCATTTTTTTTTAAATTGCCGTAATATGCTTATGGTTATCTTCTTACGATCTATGCTTATTAGTTGAACAAACTTATGAGATATATTTTCGCAATCAAGAAACATGAATAGGAATACTTTTCCATTTTCCAGTATAATGTACAGGGGTTTTCATTTATATTTTAACACCTATCTACAGCTTTAGCTAAACTAAATAAAGAAAACTTTAAATGCAAAAATTGAAGGGTTTTTCTTTCAAGGATATCAAAAATCATATAGTGTGTCTCACTTTTCTACGTGTCCACTCTCATATCTGCGCACTAGTTTAAGTGGTCTAATTTTTCCAAAAGTCATTCAAGACTTAATTTTGATTTTGTTTTAAATTCTTTTTAGAATCAGCAATCCCAGACATTCTATAATCCAACATATTCGAAAACTGTCCGAAGCACAATGTACAAAACTGTCGAGAGCATGTTTTGCCTTGAGAATTTTAAAATATAAGCATGTTCATACAGTCACCTGTAAAACTATTTATTTTGCATATATTAAATTGCAGTTATGCTATGTAATACCGCAATGTGGTATTTTAACAGATTCTAGAATTGACCCTATTTGTTAATTAAAGAAGAATTAGAAGCAAGTTTTATTATAATTTTTACAAGCAAACACTTGCCAACAAGAAAATATTATAGCAATTCCTTAAGACACAAGTGTGCTTTGAAATTCACTTTTTCTAGGTGGAAATATCAAGATTATTATGAACTATCTATTAAAATATAAACTAAAAAATAGTTTTTTTAAGGGCAAACTAAACCTTAAACGGATATTATTCAGATATTTTTCAATAAAACTACTAACTTAAGAAATATGAATATTTGTTTTGTTTTATTTTTATGCTAGAATATTTCTACATCTCTAAAGTTCAATTATTAACCAGTTCTTAAAATTAGTTCTTTCGTGCCTGTATTTTTAAGAATATTTTTAGTTTTTATGTGTATTTTATTTAAATTTATAATTGTATTTTTTAAATTGTGTGTCCTACTAATGTATATCATCCTTGTGGAAGTATATACATTTACATACTTTACTTACTAAATACCTAAAACTGTCAGACACTGAAAAAATGTTTACCACGTTTTTGTTTTATACATGATCTGTTCGAGAGCCTGATAATATAATAAAAGCATATAGAAGGCAATTTTAATTTCTAATAACTTGCAAGGGGTTCTTTGAATTTTCTAGCCAAAATTGGGCTGCCGAAAATCCTAATACGGTAATTAATTGCAATAAAATACTATGGTTAACACCGGTTAGCGTTTTGGGTTCAATTCTCTTCAATCTATCACACACATCTAAATCTTTTACAAACCAAGTAGCAGGATTCTTATTGGGAATACCTTTTAGGCAAAGAGTAAATTTTGACATTTAGCTAGTATTTTTAAATACTTTTTCTTCAAATTGGCTGAAAAGAAATGTATTATAACAAGAACGGCCTTGTAGATAGACAAATATAACACCGTGTGATTTTTTGCGATGAGGGCATTTAAGAAACAAATTGTATGCTACTTGTTCACGAAATAGTAAAGAACTGTGACGAAGAATCAGTCAAGCTTCCGAAGAAGCTACCTCTCAAACACTTAGAAATGTAACAACCATTTAGAAAAGTTTCATGATTTAAGAAGCTGAATACGTACACCAAATAAGAATTGAAACTAAAGGTTAAACATAAGCAAGCAACATGTAAATTTAGTTTTCTGGATTTACCGTATTTTATCAGCATATAGCTTATTTTAGTAAATGTAACACTTACTAAGTACTTTACTAAATTTTATCGAGTTCAATTTTAAATAAAAAATTTTCATTTTTTTTTCGTTTGTATTAGATTTGTAATTAGTCTAATATCTTCACTATCACAAAATATTATATTTGACTTCAAGTCTGCGCTTCTGCACAAGCAAAAAAAATATATCTAAACTTTTCACCAGAACAGATAATTGTTTTTCCTAAATTTCATAGTTTTTTAGCAATAGTAATTAAAAATCAAAATCATGTTCAATTATTTGGGACACTTTTTGAGATATTGACAAAAGATTGTAAATTAGGAGATTTTTGTGAGATGTAAAATGATTTGAAAAATATTGTAAAAATCAAACCATAATTACACTTTTTCCAGAATTAAAAAAAACTTGACAATCGTACTTTTATTCGACGTTTCGTTGATCTGTCACAGTATGTGGCTATAAAAAGTTGCTTTTCGTAATAGCACTTTTAAAAATTCCATTTGACTTTGACAAAAATACAAATATAATTTGGTATATTGTGTATATTTAACCTCACAACTACCGCAATACGCGTAATCGGTAATACATACAAAAGTTTATTTCTTATGTGGTATAGAAACTATTTGCAAATAAATATTTAGTATTATATATTAGTAACTTACTTTACTAATCATTTTTGTAGGAGTATGTACTATACAGTGTAGAATTTCGCGGAATCGGACTGATACAAATTATTCACTGCATATGCCTTATATACGTAAGTAAAAGGTGTATATGAATATTAAAATATAAAGCAAAATTTAATTAAGTCGTTTTTGCATTTCTTAAATGAACTAATATTAATTATTTTAGATTTAACAATATATTTGTATGCATCACGTATACACATGCTGATTTTAAGCGATGGTGGCAAAAATTGGTGAGATGTAGGTTACCTGAAGTTAGGGTTGCCATTTGCTAATATATAACTGAAGTACATATTATGTGCTTTTTTTACTGAAGGCTCACAAAAGCAAGAAAGCTGCCGAACAAATCTTATACATATGCTTTGCCAAACTTACCACATAATTAAACCACTAACCTACAACAGATGGAATAATTAATGTAAATACAATACTCACTCCTGGACAATAAATTCCGAACAAGCAAATATTTTTATATATTTTTCGGCATTGAATAACTTTTTATTCTTTTGTTGATTTTTATGGTTTTAAATATTTCGGGATAAACAAGTTATTGTTTAATGTTCCAACTTCAAAATATACTGCGTATCAATGGGCAGCAGATAAATACAGCAATACATTTTTTTCTTGGTATATCGTAAAATCTGTCTTCTTTTAAGAGATATTGAATTGCCAGTAAAACGCTAATAAAACCACAATATTTCAAATTTATTACCCTTAAACAGGTTTTTTGTTTATTAACGTCCATGGCAAATTTTATTATTTGTTATGCCATTTTGGCCATTTTCGACGTGGGAAAAGTATTTTAATTATTTGATCCTCATTGACTGTGAGTTTGAGAATTTAAAAATGCGACTTGAAGAAGTAGTTAAAGTAGTGTGTCTCCTTACGTGATCGACATTTCCCCAAAGAGTAAGTATTATAAAGAGGTGACACCAAACGATTTTTGCATCAGCTCTCATTGACTTTGAACCTTAAATTGGGGTTTATTGGAGAAATTAGATTGTTAGTTCATTTTGGCAGAAATAATGTCGATACTCCTAATTTATTGCATTTTACTCGTAAAAATAATATAAACTAACACCCTTATTCACTAAAGAAGTTTAAATTTAGACCTAATCTAACTTGACAGTTATAAGTTTAAAATGATATAAGCAACACCTGAACAAATAACTTTTCTAAATGTCTCTATTACAAAATGACAGTGACATAAGCAAAACCTAATTGGTAAACTAAAAGTTTTAGTTGCCGTCTCGAAATTTTGGTCGAGACGAGACGAGATCAAGACTTTGTCTCGTCTCGTCTATAAAAATCTCGTCTCAACTTTAAGTAAAGTTTGGCGCGCGAATCTGAGGATATGAAAATAATGCAAGTATCTATAGAAACGGTCCGTTACTCATTGGCGATTGGCTAAAACCCTACATATATTCATAGAAATGGCTTGCTATTAACAACCCTCCCCTTTCGTCGGGGCTTTAGATCCATGCGGCGCACACTGGTTCAAAATTCAATAAATTAAGAAAATTTGATTTATTTCAAATAACAGATTATTTTTTAACTTTTAAGCTTATAACATTATTTTAAAATTTGCATTACTTTTTGAGTGTATTTTCTTGCTAAACGGAACATACTTTTAGGGGCGTCTGATCCGGCACGCCTAAATATATTTTAAAACAGTTTACATTTTTGTAAAGATACAAAATTAGACTTATCACATCACAAAAAAAAATAGAAAATGTTCAGCTGGTTCAAAAACAATTTTGCCACGAGTTGCCCCAAATAGCTAATTAACCGAATTGGTTATCTACGATCTCCCCTTTTTATCTATACCAAATTTGGCTGTCCGTTTTTGCCCCTTTTGGTTTTATTCTTCTAAATATAGGTGCATGTAACCTGGAAAATCATGAAGATTGAGAGTTATGTTGGTGATTCAATACTGTTCTGTTTATTCTTTAGATGGAAAATTATAAAAAAATCCCCTCTCTCCCCCCCTCCATCACAGTGCGGCGAATTGGATATTTAGCAGGACAAAACTTCCGAAGCAACGTTTGTGGCTTAAATAGGAGGTAAGAATATAGTAAACGATGTAAAATAGTAACTATAAATATTATTCTAGTTTGCTTTGTCTTTCAGCCCCATGAATAATTGGGTTTATGAATAAGGTTCGCACAGTGTTAAACCTCGCTGGACAAATGATAAAGACAAAGTTCGGCTTAACTTAATATAAACATACGTCAGGTATAGTATCGATAAAAGTGAAACCAGTATCAAATAAATAAGGATTGTATTATTATTAAAAGAATAATATTTTAATGATTTATTTTCTGTATGTATTTTGATTATTACAATTACATTATTATTATTATTATTATTACAAATTATTATGGGGTCTCTAGTTACTTTGTGTGAGTTTATTTGTATGTTTTATATTTATTTAAATTTAACTAAACATTTGTTTTTGTTTGTACTTCTATGGAAAATATATATTTACAATTATGTTGATTCTCTTTTTGTTTATTTCGTTTAATTTGTTATTAATTTTATAAACAACTAAGTTCGCTTAACAGTTGTATTATTAGTATAAAATATTATTTTCCTCATAATACTTTGTATCTGAATTGTCTGCCTCTTTTCATTATTTTTGATTTTTTTACGTGGCGTCAAAGTTGAAATATCTCGATTTTTACTTTTCAATATTTCAATCAATTCCATTTAAAAAAGTTACGTTGACGTGGTATCACATTTACGCAACACCCTGTATATACTACTATAAGATAATAAAAATGCAGAAATGAAAATAAAAATTGATGTGTCCGAAGATTTAACTGAAAAGAAAATTCACCACCCTTTAAATGAATTTGTCCGTTATTAAATCACAACCCTGTTTAATAATATGCTCCAAATTTTGTCAGCAGCGCCTTATGTTATTTAGGTTAATTTTCAATTTAAATTAGGCTACTCTATCTTTTGTTGAAGTTGAGGCAATTATTAAATAGGTAACAATTTGTGATGAGTTGAGACTTTATGTAAATAAACGTTGTTACAGGGCTAGAACATGGGTGGGGATGCAAGAAAATGTTTTCAAATATTCAAATATTTCTTGTGTTGTACAAAAAGTGCAAATTTTCAAGAAATTCGGTTAAATAATTTCGGAGATACACATTTTTTTCCGAAAATGGTTCTTTTTCAACCACTGTGCGGCGCACAGTGATTCAAAATTCACTTTTAGGGTGACAATAATAATAAACATGTTCCCCAATCTCCCCTAAATGTACAAAATAGCATTCTGCGATATCCAAGTAGCACATATTTAAAAATTTACTAAGAGAATAGTTGTTGTGTAAAGTAGAAGCCAAAGTACGTAGTAGGCGTTTGGCTCTAAAAAAATAAATTAATTATATGTAAGTGTCACTTAAGAACGCACGCGCATTTCTCGTGACGACCTATTTGAAGTTCTTAGACAACGAAATAAATATTTCAACCTACACATTTGGATTCTCAATTTTTTTTATTTCAGCATGTGGTCAACTTAATTGGAGCAACAATTATCAGCAATGTTGATATTAAAAATATACAGGGGACAATAAAAAACTTAAAAAAAAATTACTCAAAAAATGGATAGAGTTACAGATCTTTGTTAAATTTTAAAAATAAAAGTAAGCAATGGCTTGAGGAAACTATAAACGTACCTGAAATAAATGAAGTTCCACCAATTTTATAACTAAATGCCTGCGACCGTCCAAATGTTCAATTTTTAGATGTTAGTAATCGCACACAGAAACGGAGAGTTAAGCATTTGCTCGAATCAAATACTTAAAAAGAACTTACGTTGGCAGCTAGAATGAAACTTCATTGTGGTGACGAAAGAAATGCCGCAGGTGTTTTCAATAAGGTAGCTTGTTCGCCAAAGAGAGCGATACACATCAAACAATTGTTGTTGTAGAAAAAAGAAATAAATGCGTCGTATATACCGCCGATGAGACTCTATCTAAAATCTTAACAATTTATGCCCAAGTTACCATCAAATTATTGAGACAAAGAAGAGGTGCTATCCTACTCCAAATACAATCGGCACGACCGAAAGGTCAGGAAAAATTAATTTGCAGTCATTATTAGATCACACGGTCAGGGGCATTACGGAAGGCCAACAAGAACTCGTTTCAGCATGTTTTGATTTGTTCCCTAGACGGAAATGACACATTTTTTATTTGTAGATGATCTATAAATGGGGGGCCGATTGTAGTGGCAGCCAAAGTACATACAAGCAGATATTTGAAAACAATAATGAACAAGACGATTCCAGTATATTACGACTTCTATAGTTCCCTTGCAACTTTGAAATTGAGCCTAATTAAAAAAAAGTTCTTTGTCAAAATCCTCGAACATCATCAACCCATTTTTGTACACCAATTAGGATTCAATGTATTAAGGAAACGGACTATATAATTAAAGAAGAATTTGCTTACATAAAATTTGAAATACAGAAGTTTGTAGCTACGAAAATAGTCGTTGTTCAAAGGACTTTTTCGGTTGATCATTAATTATTTAAAACTATGGTCGACGGAAAAGTATGTAATTCTTTAATGTATAATTTTTCAACTTAGAAATGTTATATTTGCAATGTTGGACCAAAAGAATTTAATAATATTGAAGTTGTAAAATTGCGTGGTTCTAATTCAGCTGCTCTGTTTTTCTCTATACGCCTATATCAGGTTTTCTCAAAGCATTTTGCACATTGCGTGCAAATAGGTTTTAAAACTTAGCATGTTCGGAAAAAAGCAAATCATTATTTTTGGCAAGAAAAAATAAACTAATATCCAAATTTCGAGATAAAATGGGATTGTTGGTTGATATGCCCAAGTCAGTTGATTTTTAAGATCATATTTCTGGGGGCGGACTCAGCCACCTCCCCCCCTCCCTATGTGTGCAACTGCATATATTTTAAAAGGAAACAGAAAAGTACTCATTAGGCTAAGTTAGTGTAGGTGTATCTATTCATTTAGAGTAAGTAAGTTAAGAAAATAGCCAATTTTAAATTGTAATGAAAATATTTTTATTGGTAACATATTTCTGAGGCATCCTGTACACACACAGTTTAATATAAAAACTAGTTTTATTGCACTAACATTTTAAGATATTTGTTATTATGCATTATTGTAATAAAATAATGCAGTAAACTCGTTGTAACATTTTTGTCATCCTAAAATCAATTTTTGAATCACTTTGCGGCGTATGGATATGTTCAAGGAAGATGAAGTTATAGATATAAAGACTCACAGTGGTGTATCAGTGAACCGCGCGCGTTTACAGATTGAGTATGTATCGCAGATGCCTGGATGTCAATACCTTGAAAATGCCTTCTAACCTTTTGTTTGATAAAATTTAACTGGTCACGATACGTAATTTATAAGATAATCGTAATTTTTTATCGCAACATTCTAACAGTTCTGACTGTACACTTTCTCTTTGTGTTATTATTAAAAAAATTGCTATTTTCAAAATGTCAGCTTTGATAAAATAAGTTTTTGACATTTAATTTTTCTACAAGTTTGAACTTCCGGGGCTACCTGTTCTGACAGTGTTTGCTAGACTAAGAACTGCATTTTTATGGTAAATAATAAATATTTCAATATCAAAAAAATAGCATTCTTATAAACTGACCCCAATTTTTCTTCCGGGGTATCTATCTTAAATAATTTATCTATTTTTGTACCGATACCTTGGTCATTTTGCAGCGAAGACTATGAACTATTATTAGTTGGTTTTTCTTACGTTTTATTAGGTTTTGTATGCACTAGAACGTTGTGAAAATAATACATAGTCACTTGAATTCAGATTTTTGTTTTGAAAAGTTCTTCTATTAATTTGTGATTGTCCCTACTTGCCAGGTTGTCTGAAAAATAAAGCAAAAATTATAATTTATTTTTTCTACAACTCTTATATCAAGTATATAAGATTTGATTCATTTCCATGCATAAAATACCTTTTATGAAAAGTGGGAGAAAACTAAAATCATAAAACAAAATGTAGGCGATTCACAATGAACTAATAATACAATTCAGTTCATTGGCGGGTCATTATTTTACGGTTTGACGCTATTAAGAGTTAGGCTTCGGATTTGTAGCTGGAGGTTTTTCCGTTTTATTTCACCAAGTTAACATAGTGTAGTAGTATAATGACCGTGGATATGTATAACAGTGGCGGCTATTCAGGTGAAGTAGGTGAAGTGCTACTTCACCAGGAAAAATAAACAAGCAAACATCTAACTATATTTATTATATATCTCTTAAAATTTTAGTTTTTAGATTCATGTATTCACCTAATTGGTAAAAAATAAACTGTACATCCCGAATAAATATTTTACTAGACCGTTGGCGGCATGTCTTTTTAAAACTTTCAATCCAACCTGCGGTGGTTGTTTACTTTTATTTTCGCGGATTTCGCTACAACCGGTGAGTTCCTTTGCAGTTAACTTGACTGTTTTGTGTTATATTTATTTATGGTGTTGCTACACTTCAAATTCGAAGATAGTAAATGTGATTGTTCAAGACTGGAATAAATTAAAAGACGTCTTTGAATTTATTACAAACTCTGACAAATCTGATGAAAAATCAATCCGCCTTGCGAAAGGATTTTTAGGTGAGATGAACGATTTTGAATTCACGTTTCTGGCATTAGTGTTTAATGACATTTTCTCAATTTCGGACATACTATTTGACGTTCTCCAAAAGAATCGCTTGAAATTCATTTTTGCATATCCAATATAAAACGCTGTCGTGAGGCGCTGTGTAAAAAAAGAAATGAACATTTTTTTAATACCACGTTTGATAAAGCAAATTCTACTACAGAAATAAAACTTTCAATCCAACTTGCGGTGGTTGTTTACTTTCATTTTCGCGGATTTCGCTACAACCGAGTTCCTTTGCAGTTAACTTGACTGTTTTGTGTTATATTTATTTATAGTGTTGTTACACTTCAAATGAATAAATTATTGTTCAAGGCGTCTTTGAATTTATTACAAACTGTGACAAATCTGAAAAAATCCCTTTTCTTTGTATGAAATATTGGGCATTAGTGTTTAATGACATTTTCATATTTTTATGGAAATGACAATATAAAACGAAGATTTTTTTTAATACAAGATTGTGAAAAACTTACATTTTCATGTTTGGCAGGTTCTGCTAAATTTTCCGAATATAGTTTAAATTTTCCGACTGGCCCGTTTTAAAATTTGTTACAGTTATGGGGAAACATTTTCAGTCAACGACTTAAAAATGAGCTTGGTCTTATTTTTACCAATGAGAATATATCGCTGCAAGAGCAAGTAAAAAAAATTAATAAAAATAAATATACTTTTACCGAAGCATATAATAGATTGTTTTCCTTTATTTTGACAATACCGTCGACAAGTGCTTCAGTTTAAAGAAGTTTTTCTTGCTTCAAATGTGTTAAAACTTATTTAAGAAATACAATATCTCAAGAAAGACTTACTTCTCTTGGCGATATTTCAACTCAAAAGGAATTTCTGGAGGAGATTAGGGCAACTCATCCATTTTATGAGAATGTTATAAATAAATTTGCTGCTATAAGGGATGGGAGAATTGATTTAGTATACAAAATTTAGGTAAGTCGTAAAAAAATATTCTTCCTCCTACACATATAAAAAAATTCTGGAAAAAAAATTATTGCGACATTTTCTTGCTTCATTTGCACTTCACTTACTCTTTCACCCGCGAGCCGCCACTGATGTATAACTAGATTGTATCAAATTATTATTATACTAAATAATACACTTTAACCATTCGCTTTATAGGGATGCCAATGCTTTAACACAAAATATGTTAATAATAGGTTTCGCGGAAATATTTTAAATTAAATATACACTTAAATATCAATTTATATATTTTTTATTGTATGTTTTGTATTGTAAAATTGTACAATACGTTCATTTATTGTAATGAAGTTACTAAAATTTTCAACTTTAACTACATGGTCCGGTGGCTTTCCTAATTTCAGAGAGAAAAATCCGGCTCTTTTTTATACATGGTTAATAAAATATATAGATTTTCCGTCGCGAAAACATCTTTAATTTCCAATTTTAAACAAAACCGATTTATTATATCGGGGCTCAAAGTATGATACCGGCACATTGTCGCAACTTCCAGATATATCAGAACTTAATTTAAAATTAATGATTTTTAAAAAAGGATGAAAACTGAAGATTTGCTTTGGCCTAATAGATACATAATGTAATTTTTTGTAAATGAATAGTTTTCGTTCAGTTCTGTGGCCAAACAATGCCGGAAACATGACGTTAATTAAGTGACAGGAGCTTCAGTTTTGTAATTGTAGAATTGATTATTGGCGTGTGTTGCTTCAAGTGAATTGAAATTGCGCCAGATTAACTAACTTTTATTATTGTCATCTTCAGAATGCCTAAATAAGGTAAGTTTAAAATTTGTACTATTAAAGAGTTTTAGGTAGATGTGGGAATTAATAAAGGCAGTTCTATAATAAGATTGTTTTTACATTTTTTTATCAACTTTGACTTTTAAAAATGTATCCGCATGTATCCACTTTAAAATCATTATCACGGCCATATATGATTAGGGTTCTATTAAGTGTAACATATTAGATGTAAAATTTTAATTGTAGTTCACACACATATAATATACGTAGCATATGGGAGCTTCTGTGATGGTTCTATAATCCAAATTTTCCCAATTTTTGCTAATATTATTGTGTTTCAGATCATTTTCAACATTTTTGGTTCCGTTTTCGGTCTGTCATTTTTACATGGTTTCGATGTTTTTTCTAAAACAATAGATGCGTTCGTTTTTGTTCTTGAACCTGGATAGACAAAGAATTTGAAATAAACATTACCCAACAGAAGTATTATATCTGATATCTCCAAGTATTGTTGTAAATGTCATGTTTTTAACTATCCAAAAACCTGGAGCAAAGTGATGACATTTATAACAAAACTTCGACAGATCTCAGAAAAACACAAGTTTTTTTGTTTTTTTCTCTCTGAGATATACTACATTTGTTGTTTTTCTTTACCTAGAGTTTTTAAAGAACAAAAATGAACGCAGCTATATTTATCTCCATTTTCGATTTCGATTTTTAGCTATATGATCATTAATAAACAGGATATTTTTGTGGTTGAAAAATGGGTCCACCGTCCAAACAAAATAAAACTGTGGAGCAACGCATATTAGAATGTTATCGTATTGAAGCCTATACAGAAAAACAAATAAGGGTACTTCAAATATTCACAAGTTATTTGTGCAGAAAATATTTTGTTTGGCTAAATGGTGGTACCGGCAGAATTACTGTGTAATTAATTAACAGTATCGCAAGTGGGCCGTCCAATGAAATCCTTTAATGAATGCAATTTAAAGGCACAAAAAAGAAAAAAAAAATAAAAAAGCCAAAAAACTACATGCAGTTCCTGAACCTAAATTGTCACCAGACGCTGCATTGGCACTTACAGTAAATGCATAATTAAGCGTACATCAGTATAACACCATAAGGCTAAAAATATTAACTCAGGCTTATATCCCTCTTACAAAAACTTGTTACTGAATATTCAGCAGAAGTTCAACTTCAAGCCTTATTAGATTTGGCAGCAATGAGTACATGTTCGCTACAGTAAGACGTACTTGACCAAGTAGATTTATCAACTCCAGACTTCTTATATGTCTTATATCGAAATGGGGATGTAACGGAAGTTCATCTCAAAGACGGTATAATCGGGTTCTTCCTAAAGGTTATAGTGATGAACATTTGGTTTCTGTTACCTTTGTTCCTCTACTAACAACACTCTTATCAATGGAACGAACCAACAAGTTATCTGGCAAAATCCTAGTCCCAATTCGACTAGATTCTGTAGGCCTACTCGATTTGCATTTCAAAAAAAAAACAAAAGATGTATGTGTATACTGACTGAAACGTGCGTTGGATTAGATAATTGAAGTGATTTCTGCATATGTCTATAAACTAGAAATACGAAGATGAAGGGTAGCAACTGCTGACGATAAAGCCTCAGTTGCCTCCAGAAAGTTATTAATACAACAATGATTTCGGACAGAATTAGGACTTTAGATATGCCGACACACTCGACCAAAACCATTTATCAGAGGTATTAATAAAAATTTGATATTTAAAATGTGCGTTATTTTAGAGGTTCTATCTTGTGTCTTCGAGATATACCCTCAAAAGATTGAAAAGTATCTAACATAAACCAAAGATTTGTATCTGGAACTATATTCGTCGTACCCAATACCCGCTTCTCTCCGCAAAATACTTATTCACTCGAAAGATAATTGAAACACGTATACTACCTTTGGGTTGGGACAGTTAGCAGAAGAGGCTCAGGAAGTCAGTAATAAAGAGTATCGGAGAAATCGAGAATTTCTTAATAGAAAAACCAGCCGTGTTGACACCAGCAAAGACATGATATTAAATAGATTTTTAATATCATCTGATCCCCTGCTATCTAGTAACTCTATCTCAGAATTTAGAATGCGACATTCTTTTCCTAAAGAAACAATACATTTGTTAAAGTCAGTTGATGTACTGAATACCTTATCTAAATATCGACAAACACCGATATTTTGATGTAGTAATCGAGCAATTATAAACATTTAAGTTGTTTATTTATAACGTAGTTGTTTGATTACATGTCTCATAATGCGCGTTAGAGCGGAATATCTAACTATTTTTAACATTTAACATTAATAATTAAACCTTAACCTTTTTGTGAGACTTAATTGAAAAATGTGAAACATTTTAGTTGTAAGTTGGTTTATAAATAATAATGATAGTTCATATTACGTTGTTAAATAATTATTATTACGATGTTTTCAATTAATTCAGTAAAATATTCGTTTGTCTTTATTTGTACCTAAAGTGTTTTTTTTAAGGATCGACCAAGGTATTTAAAAAGTAAATATACCTAAATTTCTTTTAATTCTTCTTAAAGTAAAAGCATCACAGCTTTATCATATGTATATCCTAACAATCTGACTACTTTGTATACTGCCGGAGATGAGTTCTGCTTCTATCTCACCCTGTATAATATATATATACCAGTGTTGGTCATCACTCTTGGAATATAAAAACAATGTTTTATAGTCTAAGGCATCACTTGAGTCAGTTATCAAAAGTGGCCATAGAAGACCGAATTGCTTTCATAAATGACGGTCATTTTTAAAAAGTCGGGATTTTTTGAAAATGACTACATAAATGACCTAAAATGACCGGTCATTAACCTTTATAAGTGACCAATTTATAAATAAACGTTAAATAAAAAAAGCAATAAATGCGTTTTGTATTTAAGAGAAGAGAGGTAAAAGCAACTTTTTAGGCATACATTCGAACCTTTTCAAAAATGACCTTATAAATGACCATAAGTGGCCGAGCCATAAATGTCACAAGTGACCACTTTAGGTAAATTTTTTTTCCGCTACGTTTCGCTTCTGACTTATCCACCTTGAAAGTGTTCCATATCATTTTTCACTATTTTCATCACTTTTTTAGACAAAGTAGCTGCTGTCGGCAATGACGTAGTAAATATTCCAGCATTATTTGAATAATGCTAACTATTTGATTTAATTACTCTTTTGTATTAATTTCGAGCAAAGTTAAATAACAAAATGATAAATAACTCTTTATATCCCATATTTGATGCCATTAAGCGGATCCGAACCGACTTAGTATCAGGTTTATCAATAACGCCATTACTAAAGCCATAATAGAGATCTGACGGTAGTTCGGCCTTCTAAATTTAGGATTGCCAATTAAATGAACTACCGATACAGCTAGATGGATTCGTACCGGGTTAGTACTAGCTGTAAGTCAATAAACCCATCCTAAATAAATAGAAGTATGGCAGTGACTGTTAAATATTGATGCAAAATGTGAATAAAACATTTCAAGTTGATACTATACCGGGACAAAAAGTGGCGCCGCAGGCGCCTCTTTACATATATTTTTTTATTAGCGTGTGGATAAGATTTTTATTTTAAAGTAAAATATGAAGTTTTATATTTACATTTATTATACAAAGCGCGTAAAAAATATAATAATTAATGAAAAAAAAAGTCGTTGTAACAACGCAAATTGATGCATATACGAGGTTCCTGTTTTAAAATTAAAACGTGACATATTGGCCAATCATAATTATACCATATTCTGCGAGCCATTCAGTTCTCGTTCTTCCCGTTAATCAGTCTTTTCTAATATATCGTAATATTGGAAAGGTTTTTATTTTGTATTATTTATTTGTACACGCTATAATGATGACTTGACAAACCTGGGGTTAACCCGGGACAGATTAACCTAACGCTATCAAATATTGTATTAAGAAAATGAGGATCTGGATCCCTGTTTGAATACAGATACACTTTATACATCAGCTCAAAAAAAACCTAACCAGGACTAACCCAATCGAATTATAATACAGAAATATATCTTTTGTTAAAAAACCTAAGAAAAAAACCTCTGCCCAAGCAGTAATTGGACACACTCAGTAGCGGATTTACCATTATGCTTACTACGCTTAAGCGTAGGGCCCCCATGCTGGAAAGGGCCCCCTCGTCAGTTTGCGGATATCGATAATTGTGAGATAAAAAACTTAGTAAGTGTGCTTTAAATACGTACATATGTATACATATTATTAGTTTGAAGTACATTTAACTATTGATTCTAATTGATGTTGATCTAACATGGAAAACGAGTAGCTTAGAAAACACACATGGGCACGGCGCCGGCGCAACGCTTTTTATTTCTCATTACGATTCGCGCAGGCCTTCTCTCTTCTATTGACTCCGCTTTGGATCCGACGCGGTATATTGTATCGTATATCTAATAAAAGGCATAAATTAATGAAAGTGTCTGTTTAGTTTATGATACTTTGCATAGACTGTAATCTGCAATTATATTCAGGCAGTCTACCCCTAACCTATCAAGCTTCACAGCAATTGTTTTAAAATATCAGATTAACCAACATAAGTATATAGAATCTCTATATATTTCATACACGATCACGGCGTCTTTTCGTAGTGTAGTTTTTTATTTTATTTACTATAATACGCTAAGTAAACGAATTATTTTATGTTATTTAACCAATGTTATGGTCATTGCTATTGAGTGTACGTATTAACCATTAAGTCTTAGGAAAAAGGAGGGTGAAAAGACTGAAAACTAATAGTGAATAATTTTGTGGTGTATACCTTAAAAATAAACGTTGTCGAAAAAATATAATTACGGATGCGTGATCAGCGGCCCAAAATATATCTGTGCACCTAAAATCATGAAAAACGGCGGTGGTGAGTGTAAATATTGTTGCATATAGACGCGAATCGCGATTTGCGAAAGCGAATAATTTTTGACAAATTTTCACATATTTATCCTACGTTCATATAGATGCTTTATATCAACATAATTAAAATTCTTATACCACTTCACTCTCGTGACCAACATTTTAATGATGATCTTCCATTTTTAAAAAGATAGGACCAAATAATACAATAAAACATGTACTTGAAGGTACACGTTCCTAGAAATTATAACCTAACAAAACAGGCGTGTACGAATGCGCTATTAATAAATTCACGGCGAATGTTCGCAAAAATTGAAACCATTTTAAGATTATGCAGTTAGCAGGAATATTAAAATATCTGTCTTTAAATTTTCCCGCCTCCATTTTGGTTTGAAACTGACCAATGGAAATGTATTAATTAATTTAGTTACGTTAAGTTAATAATTACGGTAATTTTTTACTTTCTGGCCGATTTTGACGATTTTTGGTATACTAGTAGATTTTTAACCGCTGATAAAGAATCCGAAGTCATATTTTTTGATGACGTTTTGTTTCCGATATATACGTCGTCAAGTTTCAAAATCTTATGCACACAGTTCCTCATCTTCTTTTCTATTCCCCTCAGTAATTTTCATAACAAGACAACCGAATACCCAAATAAATATAAAATTCCAATTTATAACGTTATTTTACAATCAAATCAATTAAATTTGTATCTCCCAATAGCCACTTTTTGTAGGGATTTTTTTTTGGTTTTATGTCTTATGTTGGCAACCATTGTCGTTCGAAAAAATAATCTAAATTAAGACTTGTTAAATTTTATCAACGTAGCAGTTTTTGGTACGGGTTAATATGGATGTTTTGTTATATAAGTAGATTAGAATCAT
The DNA here is from genome assembly GCA_030620095.1 of Kuschelorhynchus macadamiae. Taxonomy (NCBI): domain Eukaryota; kingdom Metazoa; phylum Arthropoda; class Insecta; order Coleoptera; family Curculionidae; genus Kuschelorhynchus; species Kuschelorhynchus macadamiae. Next base: position 270,801 of record JAUTXW010004475.1, on the reverse strand, counting down.
GCTAGCAGATAATCTGGCGCAGGAGCGCTTAACCTAGTGCTAATTCGGTACCGATCCACCTGGTGCCTCCGCGCTGCCGCTCTCCACCTCCCGACTGTCTGCTACCCGGATACTGATCTACGGATTTAACAAAAAATCGTTTCTACACTTTGGTAAAATTTGTCGAATTTTAAAATAAAACATTTACTACATTTGCTTCTTGGAATGACAATAGTTGCCAACATAAAACACAAAGAAAATATCCCTATTAAAAATAGCTGTAAACACATACAATTTAATTGATTTTTCAGTAATATAACGTTATACATTGGAAAATATGTGTAATTTTGATATTTTAAATGGGCATTCAATCGTTTTCTTATGAAAATTACTGAAAAAAACTGAAAAGAAGGTACAAAACTGTGTGCATAAGATTTTAAAACCTGATGACGTATATCTCGGGAAACCAAATATCAAAAATCTACTGGTGTACCAAAAATCATCTAGAAAGAGTTGTAGTAAAAAGTTAACCGAAATTTCCATTCACACTGGATACTGAACAGAACCAAATTCGACCAGCTCAGGAATGCACCAGAACATCGGACAAATCGCATCGCAAAGGAACGGAAGCCAATAATCACAAAAGAAAGGTAAAGGGAAGAAGACTTCCTTTATTTAACCTTAAATTAAAACGTCAAAAGTCAAAACAAAACACTACCACCCAGTGAAACAAAATTCAGGTTTTATCAAAAGTTTTGTGTATATCTTGTTTTTTTCATTGATTGTCTATATTTATTCTCAAAATGGCTAATACAAACACCGATCTTACAGAAGAAGATGCTGCAGATTTACAGTTTCCCAAAGGTAGGTTGATATATTTTTTTTAATTATGGAGTAAGTCGATTTTGTTAAACTTTCAGACTCTCAACCATCTACCTTCCAAAAACCTTCAACACTTATTAACGCTTCAGATAAAAACGTTATTTTGGGATATTGTTCGAACTGTTTCAGTGAACTAGTTTTACGGTATATATTATGTGAAAAGTGCAAAATAAATATTTGCCTTGAATGTTTTGCCAATGGTGCTGAATTTGGTAATCACAAAAATGATCATGACTACAGGGTTTTGACAACTAATTTCCTACTTTTTGAAAATTCTGACTGGACAGCAGAGGAGGAACTTAGGCTACTTGAATCACAAATACATTATGGTAATTGGGATTTAGTAGCCTTAGATTTTCCCAATAGACCTATGGAGGAAGTTAAAGAACACTATGAGTATTTTTATTTGGATAGAAATGGAAATAAAAATATGCCTGTTTACAAAGAGGAAGATGTGTTTCCAGAAATAATAGTTCCGTACCGGTTTCAATTAACAGATTCTGAAGATCCACCTCGTTATGCATCCAATACTATTGGTTATCAGTCTCTAGCAGGTTATAATCCTGCCAGAGGTGACTTTGAAAACGAGTATGACAAGAATGCTGAAGATTTAGTTGCATCATTAGAACCAGTTGATTTGGACGATCCATATTATGAGACATTAACTGACTTGCAATATGCTATTACTCAGAGCTACAATAGTCGATTAAAAGAGAGACATAGAAGAAAGTCTATTATTGCCCAACATGGATTGCTGGTTTTAAGGAAAACATTTTCCTGGCTACATAGGTATGATTTATCAATAACGCGACCTGTATATGAAAGATTTATGAGATTTATGCATTTATGTGAACCTACAAAATTTGAGATGCTCATGGAAGGAATGCATCGTGCTGGTGAACTGAAAATCAATATTCAAAGGTAAGAATTTTTGTGTAGTGTATAATGTTATAACAGTTAATTAATAATACTTTTCCTTATGAACAAAGTGATGTGATTCCTTAGATGAATTTTTTATAGTCATCTTTTTATATGAATTAGAACACTCTAATGTCATCATGATTAGTTTACCATATGCAACACATAGTACAACACAAAATAGCAACATATATAAATTTAATTTGCAAATTCAAAAGAAAATCAGGTTTTTATGGCATATTGTTAATAACATATTTTTCACAACATATAGTAGAATTTCAAAAACTATATTGGCAAATCATACTATGGACCTAAGCAAGACTTAAGGCATCTGTGAGACAGGAACATGGACAGTGACAGTAATGATAATGATTTTGAACATAGTTTGAAAATGATTTTAATGCCAGTTAATGGTAAATCAGCTAATTTCTTACAACCATCCAAGCTAGCGAAATAAACTTTCTCAAAAGGAAGTTAATTTTTCATCTTAATGTCAGAAGTATGAAGAATAGGATTCTAGACTTAATTATTATTTTAGAAGATATCTGACTAACCTTGTTCTTTGTATCTGAACACTGGCCTAAAAAAACTGAGCTTGAATCCAATCCCTGTTGGCAATTACAGATTGACACTACATGCTATTCTTCCCAGTCAGATAAAAGGTGAAGGTATAGTTATATATGTTAAAGATAGTCCATCTTTGGGAAGATTGCTTATTCAAGATGGCACCTGTTGAGGATGGGTGGGCAAACATGGAAGCTAGATAGTTAATCAAAAGTGTGAAAGAGATCAAAAAATCATTGCAACAGAAAAAGATCGAAAAATCATTGCATCAGTAAAGTAGTATGGCACACGAATTTAAAAGGTGCAGTAAGAAAAATGTAAAATGTATCTGTGAGGTAGAATTTTCCAACCTAAAAAAATTAGTTACTTAGTTAGTTAGAAGGTCTTTATTTTCCATAGTTATTACAGACATATTTACAAAAAAAAATATATATATATAACACAACTTGTGGAAGGAAGATCTCTGTTTTTCATCTTAAGCCAAAGAAAAAAAATATAAATAATTGGTAGTACCTATACAATTAAGAGCATTAACAATAATTAAACTAGTCCTGAATGTTAACAATGTTTAAAAAATATTAAGACGTAAGAAAAAAACAACATAAAGCTCTCAAGCAGTACAAAGGTAATAAAATTATAATTTACACTAGAGAAATGCTTTGATCATTCAACATGTTTTTAAGTTTTTCTTTAAACATTTTTAACTGGTAGCATTTTAATGTCAGTAAGATTGTTATAAACATTCACAATTTGGTATGTAAATGATGACCTAAAGAATGTGTGTTTGTGAGAGGAAGGTGTGAGTTGACCCTTGAATCGGAGATTTAATGTATACATATCAGTTCAAAGGCACAAAAACTACTTGGCTACTCATTCACATTACGTCCAGTAGTAGAGGGCAAAAAAAAAAGGCGCTAAAATAAATATTGCCATTTCATACTCCCAAATTACACATTTCAAAAGTCCATGAGGTTGAAATAGGGATGGGCATAATGCTGATAAAAACATTGCTATAGCAAATGTTTCTAGTAAGTAAAAAAGTTGACAGTTTAATGGCTGAATCTAAAAAAAGACTAATGCAGCTCCCAAAATTATAACATTGAATCATGGGGTAAACACAGACCAGAATGATGAAAATTGGTCCTTAGTACAAAAAAGACATAAACAACTACTATCCAAAGGAAAAACATCCTCCACCTCACAAGTCAAACTAAAAACTCAATAAAAGTTGTGGAGAAAAAAGCCTATACTATACTAATACTAATTCTTTTTAATTAGAAAACTCTAAAGAGTATCTTCACCAGTTTTCAGCTTGATTTTAGTGCAATTAGGTTAGTTTTTTTTTCTAATAGAACTCGATGCAATCAGACCTTTAGAAGGTTTGCAGCAACTTTTTACTTAAAGATTGTAGAAAAAACTATAAACACAATATACTTAATAAGTGTGAAAAACAGGACATATTCAAATTACAAACTTCAACACTGCTATGGGAACTTCTTGAGAGGCTACGATCAGTACACAAGGAGTAAGTAGATAAACTGATGTAGAGCAGAAGATTTTAATAAATTCTTTGCAAATGAAGCTAGTAGACTTAGTCTGCAATTCCATGCCTCTCACATGAGATTTACTTAAATGGGACTCTTCAGGGTCAACAAAATTTTAACTTCATGGAGGTTAGTTCTGTCTGAGGATGCTATAAATACTCTTACTAATATACTGAGTAAGGACATTTTGAGGGGCATTTATAACATGAATTTGCTATGATTAAAGCCTTAAAAGATGTTCTTTATCCCTTTAACAAAATTACTTTAACTTGTGTATAAGATCAGGTTGCTTTCGAGATACCTTTAAGGTGTCCAAATAAATTCATATTCATTAAAAAAGATGAGAAAGACAGTACCAACAACTATCGACCCATATCCTTGGTACTTGTTTTCGCTAAAACATTTGAACAGATACTTAAAGATTTGGAGTAGGCCAATATGTTTACAGAGTGGCAGTATGGTTTACAAAGAGGGGTGTCTCACTATAAATTTTGTACATTTTGTAGGTTGATATAGTAAGATTAAAATGTATATTTCATTTTAAACTTTTTAATTCAGATCATAAGTCTGGTAAAAACTAAAAATTATTACAAAACATAAGAAATCATAGTAATAATAATAATAAACATAAAAGGTAACAATAGGAAAATAATTATATTGTAAAAATGCCCTTTTTGGATAAGGGTAATACTTCAAAAAGGAATAATAACATCTCTACAGGATGAGACAGTCAGCTTTAGACTGCTAGAGGAGGCCGTTCACAGGGAGGAGTGTTATCGCCATTGCTGTGGACGCTACTGGTGGACAATCTGCTGGCTGTGAGAGGTTGATATTCAGTCATCCATGAGGTATATGCTGATGATCTAGTCACCATAGTAAAAAGAAAGGCTGAAGAGGAAATCTCAGCAACCCTTCAAGAAGTACTGAACACCACAATAATATGGTGTAAAAGACAAGAGATGTCTATCGTCCCTAATAAAATGTTTTTAGTTTCCTTCACAAAGAAAAGGAATCTGGAGAGACTTCGACCACCTTCCTTAGGGTGACAGATGATATCATTTTCAGCTGAAGTGAAATATTTAGGAATTATCGTTGATAAAACCCTGAATTGGAATGTTCATCTGAATAAAATAATTCAAAAAGCAAAACTATCCCTGTGGACCTGACATAAAATCTGTGGAAGGTTATGGGGTATGAGACCAAAATAGCTATATTGGCTGGACCTACCAAATTCAAATTCAAAAAATGCTTTATTGTCGAAAGAAAATTATCTTATTGACAAAGGTAAAAATAAAGTTAAATAATTATAAATATAATTCAAAATAAACTTGTTAAGCTACTAAAGTAAATCAACATAAAAGCTAAAGCAACAATAAAAAAAAACTAAGTTCATGGTAAAACCAACAAGACGTTATACAAAAATAAAAATAAAATTTAAAGTAACAAGCAGCACAAACATATAAGAAATGTGAACAAAGACAAAGTAAAACTAGATAATATTAATCTTTAAAATGAAAATATACAAAACGTTCCTAAGTCAGTCAAGTCAAAATACACTAGGTTTCTCTAAAAAAGATTGTTCTCACTGACAAGGTCGAGGTTATTATTATGTTCAATATTAAGTCAATAAATGCACAATTTGGATACGATCTTGCAGGAACTCATTTATTGAATAATAGGCTTTCCTCAGCAATAAAGCCTTAACTGCTTTCTTAAAGGTGGTGATATTTTCTTTGGATCATATACAACTTGGCAAATGGTTAAAAATCTTAGGATTGTAAATTACCAAATTCCGGATTAATGATGTATGGGGGAGTGGCAGTGGCAGTGTACCCTCTTATCGGTATTATAAGAGTTGACTTGATTCAGGAAGAAATAGTGGTTCCTTTTATAATTGAGACAGACAGCTTCCAATATGTATAGTGAAAGCAATGTAAGTATTTTGTGTTTAAGAAATAGAGGTTTACATGACTCCCTCACATTCACACCACACACACACCTCAAAGCTCTCTTTTGAAGCACAAACAGTGTGTTAATTAGGTATTGTGCAGAATTTCCCCAAAATGCAATACCATACCTCAGTTGAGATTCCACTAGGGCAAAATAAGCTGCTCGTGCTGTTTCCAAATTTAGATCTTTTTTTATTATTCTCAGGGCATAGCAACCCGAAGCAATCTTTCGAGACAGTTGCAATATATGCTCCTGAAATGACAAACTTGTATCTATATATACCCCTAAGAACTTTGTTGCGGTGCAAGCCGGGATAATATTAAAATTAACCTTTATGTCATCCAAAATACAATTAAAGTGAAGGATGTTTGTTTTGGACACAATGAAGGATAGCAGATTTGAGTCACACCATTTTTTGATAATTTCAATGTCTTCAGTGATGATTTTGCTTAGCTTAGATGGATCTGGGTCATGCCAAAGGATAGTGGTGTCATCCACAAACAAAGTGAAGGCCCCCCTGATATTGGTGTTACTTATATCATTAATATACAGTAGAAAGAGAATGGGACCCAAGACTGAGCCCTGGGGCACTCCCAAGGTCACATCCTCAACGCTCGACTCCCTATCTCCCACTCTCACCCTCTGCTTATGACCTCTCAAATAAGAAGTGAACCAATTAAGACTGGTCCCCCTAAACCCATATTTCTCGAGTTTCGGCAGCATTATTCTGTGATCCACGCAGTCAAACACCTTAGAAAGATCACAGAAGACTGCTGCTGCTGATTCATTCTCATTAAAGTCCAGATACAGGTTGGAAAGGAACTCAAAAACCACGTCAGTTGTGTTTTTGTTTTTCTGAAATCCAAATTGACTTGCATTCAATATATTATTATTTTTTAAATATGGGATCATTCTCTTTTTGACTAAAGTTTCTATTACTTTGGCGAGAGTAGGGATCAATGCTATGGGTCTAAAGTTATTGGTTGAAGCTCTGTCTCCACTTTTGTGTACTGGAATTACAACAGAGAGTTTTAATCACTGGAAAGTGGCCAGTGGTAAATGAATAGTTTATCACCTCTGACAATGCCAACAATGCCGATCAGATATACCTACCAATGATAGCCTATGGTTTGTCAATTGCAGGAGCAATCTGTTCCACAACAACAGCAGCCATGGAACTCCTTTTAAAACTTCCACCACTCCACCTATTTGTGGAAGGGGAAGCAATGAGGACAACATAAACACTTCACCATGTTACCAGCAGCAGGGTGGACAGCATAAGTCGCATGGAATCATTCAACATGTTGAAAGTTGTGAAAAACCATTACAAAATTATCTCAGATAGTCAAGCAGCCCTTAAAGCACTTGAAGCGAGTCATTGTATATCCAAAACAGTTTTGGAACTGCCAAAAGGCACTTGTCTGCACGGAGGTGGAGTCCTCTTTGCCTCAATCACCTGCCACGGCGCTAATACCATTTTAACACCAAAATGCAATACCTATGAAGAACTGTGGGCTGAGGTGAATATTGATAGAGTCATTATAGATATATGCTGTCTATACATTCCTCTGAACAGCACTGTCGAGTCGTACCAGTCATTCTGTAACACTTGTGAGTCACTAAGATACAGGTTCACAAATCATAAGTTTCTAATATATGGCGATTTCAACCTTCCACGGGTTAAATGGACTTTGGGCGATGGGATCCTGGTACCTGATGAGCTAAACTCCCTCACCGCCGAGATACTTGTTGATACTATGTTCTTCTTGGAACTGCAACAGGTCAACTCTAGTCCAAACTCTATAGCTAGATTGCTGGATCTGATCTTTGCTGATGGCTTGAATCACCTGTCTGTCATCGAATGCTTAAATCCAAAAAAAGTTCCTGAGAAAAAAAATCGTAGGGTGCAGGTGTTAAATATAGACAAGAATCTGTTAGAAAAGATAATAGTACAAAATACCATAAATACTCCAAAAAATGAGTTACTAATAAAAATAGCTCATAAATATGAATCAAAAATTGGAAAAACTCAGCTAATATTAGAAATAGACCCTTATACATATGAAATTGTAAATAAGAAACAGAGCTTAAATATAGGATGGAAAATGTATAAAATTGTAAATTATGTAAATATTATTCAGTGTTTCAAATTCTGGAAATTTGGCCATTTAGCAAAGAATTGTGGCAGCACAATGAATATCTGTCCAAAATGTGCCGGCAATCATAAAGTTACCGAATGTCAGTCCACTGAGGAAGTTTGTACAAACTGTAAACATGCATCAGAAATCCTAAATGTACCAAATATAAAGTTTAACCACACAGCATATAATAGAGAATGTAGAGCATATAAAAGGATTTACGAACAGATTCAGCAACAAGTAAACTACCCTAATTTGTTCAATATAAATAAAAGATAGCAACCATTGCAAAAACTAATGTACCTAAATATAGCTGGTCTGACGTCACATAAAAACGAACTGGAATGGATAATTAATAGCTGGAAACCGATAGTAATATGTTTAGTTGAAACTCATCTTACCGAAGAAATAAACAATAATGAAGTAGACATAACGGGATATCAAGAGTGTAGCGTCATGTCCACAAGTAGACATACGGGTGGTATTACAATGTATATCAAGGAGGAATATAGATTTAGTCAAATATTAAGTGAGTCTAAGGATATGAACTATTGGATAATGGGCATAAAAATATTTATTGAAAATTATATAATCTATATATTTGGTATATACCACTCACCAAGTGCCAACAATGCTGAGTTCTTAGAAAGGATTGACAAACTGATGGAAGACTTTTCTTCAACAAATGGACTTCTTATTATTGTAGGGGACTTTAATATTAACACAGCTAGAAATACCTTTTATTCCAAAAAATTAAAAAACATTATCAGTATTAATGGCTTGTCTCAAGTGGTGGATAATTTTACCAGAGTTACATCTGACTCAGTATCAATTATAGACTTGATTATCACCAATGAAAAAAACTTACCTTTTCAAATCCATCAAACTCCAAAAATAACAGACCATGCAATCTTAACAGTAGACATATTGACAAATAATTCCACAGAAGTAAAAAAAAAATGTAGTAGAGATTATAAGAATTTTAATGAATTGCAATTCCAAGTAGAACTGATGGATACCACGTGGGATTCCAATTGTACGAACACTGATGTATTAGCAAAAATGTTTATCCAAAATATATTTACCGTACTGAATATACATGCACCTAAAATAGAGAAACTAATTCCATCTAAATGGGCTAATAAAGATTGGTGGACTAGAAAAATAGGAGAAGAAATTGATGCTAGAGATAGATTTTACAAAAAAGCCATGATAACTAATGAAGCAGGTCATTGGGACAACTATAAAAAACAGAGAAATAAAGTAGTGAATTTAATAAGAGAGCAAAAACAAAATATTACAATGAGAAAATAGACGAATGCAAGGGAAACTCAACAGATATGTGGAAAACACTTAAACGTGTAATCAGCAAAAACCTAAGCAGAAAGAAGGCATAATATTTAACAACAAAATGGAAAGAGATGAAAATAAAATAGCTGAACACTTTAATGGATATTTTTTAGAAAGTATAGAAGAAATAGTGTGTATAACAAATGAGGAAAAATTTGAAGAGATTATAGGTAATATGGAAAAAATAAATTGCAGAATGGAAACTTTTAAAAATATAGAACTTAAAGACTTGAAAAAGATAATTAATGGCATGCCTAATAAGACCAGCAGTACAGATGGTATTTCAACCAAAATTCTGAAGCTGGCTTTTGAAAGTATTGGTGATCGCTTTCTACATTTAATAAATACCAACCTAGAAACAGGATCATTCCCATCGTCCTGGAAGACTTCAACCATAATACCTTTAGAAAAAAAAAGCAATACTGTTAGGTGTGAGGAGTTTAGACCCATTAATATGGTGCCTGTATATGAAAAACTACTAGAACTATCTGCAAATAAACAAATCATTAATTATGTAGAATCAAATAACCTGCTAACACCATATCAATCAGGATTTCGTGAAAAAAATTCATGCGAAAGTGCACTACAGACAGTACTGGCTATGTGGAAAGGTGCAATATGCAAGAGGAAATATATTGGAGTGGTGTTTTTAGACTTAAAGCGCGCTTTTGAGACTATAAATAGACAATTATTGCTAACAAAGTTAAAACATTTTGGTTTTGGTCAAAAAATTATGAAATGGCTTAGTGAATATTTACAAAATAGATTTCAAGTTACTAAATATAATAATAGTGTCTCTACAATTCAAACCACAAAATTTGGTGTACCACAAGGGACTGTAATGGGACCAAATCTCTTTATTATGTATATTAACGACATTGTAAACCAGGTTAAGAAGTGTAGCATACAAATGTTTGCAGACGATACTTTAATTTATTTTGTGAGTGACAATATACCAGACATTATAACAACAATTAATGCTGAACTAAAATGTTTGACAGAGTGGTTAAATAAAAATAGCCTGAAAGTTAATGTAAACAAAACTAAATTTATTATTCTTAAAAGTAAATATAATACAATTGACACACATATTAATAATGGTATATATGTAGAAAATGAAAGAGTAGAACAAGTTAATGAATGTAAATACTTAGGTGTCATAATAGATGAAAATTTAAGTTTCTCTAGCCATGCTGTGTACATTTCAAATAAAATAGCAAAAAAAATTAATTTTTTGAGTAGAATAGGTAATAATTTAAGTAGTTGGACCAAATTACTTGTATATAAGACCATTATACAACCACACCTAAAATTTTGTTCCTCTATATTGTACCTTTTGAACAACACAGAGCTTAACATTTTGCAGAAAAAACAGAACAAAGCACTAAGGGTTATTCTGGGCTGTAACAGATACACTGGTATTAAGTACATGCTAGAAGGTACTAACTTGATGAGTGTCAGGCAATGTATATTTGTTGATGTAATGACAACAATATTTAAAGTTAAAAATGGTTTATATCCAAAACATTTATTGGACCATCTTATGTTGGTAGAGAACATCCATAACTATGACACCCGTTCAAGAGGTAGCTTTTATGTACCATCAGTTGCAACAAGTTTTTGTCAAAATAGCTTGTTTCATAAAGGCTTAATAGATTTTAATAAGCTTCCAAACGAGTTAAAAAATTGTAAATCTATAGTTATTTTTAAAAGCAAATGTGTTCAAATATCCAGAAATACCATACATATTTAGTATAAGATATAAAAAATACCATAAATATTTAGTTATAAGGACATGTTTAAATGTAATTCTTGTAGCGTATGCTAATAAACGTTTCATTCATTCCATTGTTAAAGATTGACTCTCATCATCCTGCCATAAAAACTCATTTCGATATGGAGCATATTAAACATTTCAGAGGTAACAGCAGAGTAACTGTATATGATTTTACCCAAGCTCGTTACCAAGATCTTAACGTTTTCTATGATCAGATTGACTGGGCTTTTATATTTTTCTTTTTGAGGGCATTAGCCTTTATGTATGTGCTTTAGCTCAACCTCTTATGATGATTTTTCAGAGGTCTCTCGATTCTGGCACTTTTCCTGTTATTTGGAAATCTTCTAACTTACAGCCGATATTTACAAGTGGTGACAAGAGTGACATTTCTAATTATCGTGGAATATCGGTACTGTCTGCGATTCCTTTTTTTCTTACTTCAATTGAAGCAGGTTCTCAAGTGGATTCTATATATACTGACCTGTCTAAAGCCTTTGACAGCGTCTGTCATAAACTACTTTTGAAAAAGCTATTGGACATTGGGATATCAGGCAACTACCTGACCTGGATTGAATCATACCTTATTAATCGTAAACAACGTGTAACGATTTCTGGTTTTTATCTCGTGAAATTCAGGTGACATCATGAGTCCCACAAGGCTCACACATTGGCCCCATTCTCTTCACTTTGTTCCTGAATGACATTGAATCTTGTTTCAGGAAATCGTATGTTCCTATGTACGTGGATGACCTGAAATTCTACAACATTGTCAATTCCCCCAACAATTACATGCAGACCGACCTCGACAGCTTCATACATTGGTGTAATACAAATCTATTAAAGATTAACATCAACAAATGCAAAGTGGTTAGTTTTGGCAAGTGCTCTAATCCCATCTTTTTTCCATACCACATTGATGACATCATCTTGGAAAGGGCTGACTTTATTAATGACTTAGGAGTCATTTTTGATAACAAGCTCACCTTTAACAAGCACATTGACAACATAACTCTCAAGAGTTTCATGATGCTAAATGCTAAAGCTCAATACCAAGTTCATGAACGATACCAAAGCACTCACCTGTTTATATAACAGCCTTGTTCGGAGCATCCTTGAATACTGTTCAATTATTTGGAGCCCTTATTATGACAAACATAAAAGATGACTGGAGAGAGTGCAGAATAAATTCTGTAAATACCTGCTATACAAACATCGTTTTCCCTACCTGAATACACATTATGAAACTAGGCTTCTTCTTTGCGGCTTAAAATCTTTAGAGGACCGAAGAAATGAAGCAATGTTAATATTTCTTTTCAAGCTGTCCCGTGGGTTGATTGATTGTATGGAGTTGGTGAACCACATGCTCTTTCATATTCCAGCACGACTAGCAAGACAGCAACATCTGTTTTTCGAAGTTCCACACCATACGAACTATAGACAAGCCGCCTTTATGGATAAAATTCTCCGAAACTATAACAACCATTTCTCAAATATTAATATATTTAGCCTCAGTCTGTCTGGCCTTAAGAGGAGCTGCAGTGTATCGCCAACTAGTTCCTGTTCCTCACGCTTTGTAATATTGTGATTTCCCCTTAACAACTTATTTGTCATTAATGTAGCACCAGTACTTTGTCTCGTAAAATATACACATATATCTTTTTTTTTTCTGTTATTGTTGTTATTAATTTTAAGTTTTTATTGTTAGACTTTATTGTACCATTTAGAATTCATTTTTTCTGTAGAGTACTTATTCCTGAATAAATAAATAATAAATAAATAAAATAAATAATATGTAATTTTGTATGTGATAATGGGCCATACCCTTGAATTAATTAAGTGAAATAATGGTTTGATTTCAAATGTTGTGCAATAATTAATTGTGGTATAGAGATGAACTAGTAAAATTGTGGGTCAAATTAAGATGGGGAACAAAATAGCGGCCAAGTAAAATTTTTGTATTCATGAAAAAATCACCTCGCTCCTTGGTTTTACCTATCTTCACGTTTAAGCATCCCGAGATGCCAATTTTGTCCGTTTCTTTGCCTGCCAGTTCGTGGCATAGCTTAAAAACTACTTACCAGATTGACTTCAAATTTTGATCAAAAATCCAATAGGATGAAAGAAAATGGCAGCCTACTTGAGTATTAAAAACATTATTACTAAAAAACTACCTAGTAATTTACCCCAAATTTTGCACAAAAATCAAACTGGTAATAATTAATTAATAAGAATGACCTAATAAATTATTTAAAAAATAAGCCTGAAAAAACCACTTATTAGATTAATTTCAATTTTATGCGATTGTTAAGTGTGATATAGAGATAAACTGGTAAAGTTGTGGTACGAATTCAAATTAACAAAAAATATTCTTCAATTGACTTTAAATTTTGCAAAAAAATTAAATGCAACATAGGGATAAATTGGTACAAATTCAGTATGATGGAACAGATTGGCGGCTTTAAACAAATCATATGCATGTTACTATATGACTATATAAATAAGTAAATTGGGTCACTCTTCACTATTCTGACTAAAAGGAAAGGTTCATAACGAGGGAAGTTCCAGGTAAAGAAAATTTATTGAATTTTTAATTTTAAATCACTGAAAATACTGACAAATCTTCTTTGGTTTCTGATATTTCACTATCTGAAATGTATGTTTCAGTCTAGGAATCATCAGTTTAAGTTTAGTGCTAAAGATGGTGCCTTCTTCCGAGTTATCTTCATTATTAGTGTGAATGGAGACACAGTCAATGTCCTGAGAAACCATGCGATGCACATTCTTTGCTATTTTGCCACGCCAAAGAATCGTATCGTCGGCAAAAAATATGAATTAACCTTGAATATATAAAGCCGCTAAGTCATTTATATATATAAGGATCAAAATTGTTCCCAAAACCGATCCTTGGGGGACTCCCATTGAAATAGCTTCAACTTCAGAAAGCCTGTCGCTACAACATACTACTTGTGTCGTTCCAGAAAGATAGCTCCTGAACGAGTTGAGGATGCTACCTCGAAAGCCATAGCGTTTAAGCTTTAGCAGCAGCGTTCTGTGATTAAAGCAATCAAATGCCTTTGAAAAATCATAGAACACTGCCGCCGCCGCCTCTTCGCCATTTAAGCCCAGGTAAAGATCTTCCAGAAAGAAAAATATGGCATCAGTGGTGCACTGGGATTGTTGAAAACCAAACTGAGCTTTACTTAAGGTATTGAATTGAGACAGGTGATTCATAATTCGAACCTACACAAGCTTTTTCAGGACTTTTGAGAGTGTGGACTATAGGATTATTCAGATCACTAACTTCCCCACTTTTATGTACAGGTATTACAAGAACGGTCTTGAAAACAACTAGAAAAGATGCCACGGCGGAATGAGTGATTTACGATACATACCAATACCTGAAGGACACATTAAGGGATGTTTTCCAATATTTTTACCGATGAACCATCTAGACCCCGTGACTTTTTATTTTTTATATTTGAAAATATTTCTTTCTTCTATGACATTGGTATTAGATAGCGGAAATGTGTCAGGAACATGAATATCGTGTAGGTAAGTAAGAGGATCCGTGAAGTGATTCAGACTTGCCGTTAGTTTCTGTGCAATGGAACAGTAAAATTTGTTGATTTGATTGGGCTCAATTTCAATTTTTGTGTGGGAAAAATCATTTTTACCTCTTAAACTGTTTATTATTTTCCAATAGCTTTAGTTTTGTTGCGTGATTCACTAAGTTTTTTTCTCAAATGCATTCTTTAGCTATATTCATTAAAGAGGTTTAAATTTAAATCATCTCTAATTTGACAGTTATAGGTTCAAGATGACGGCATGCAACTATGGAACAAATATATTTTTTAAATCACAATTACAAAATATAATAGTGGTATAAACAACACATAATTGGGGAACTAGAAGTTTTAATTGCCATGGCAACTAGATCTAGTATAATTTTCAGACCTTTTTAGTGAATTCAGGGGCTAATTTAGAATATCTTGAAAAGGATAGTTTTTAGCTGTTTATGTCTGAAATATCCCTTTGACCTAAAAATAGTAACAACATCTTTTTAGGAATCAAAGGGTTAAATTTACCATATCTCAATCAGCATAATTTTCCCTCTTAAATATAATATCATTTTGTTATAGCATTATGTAAATTTAGTTAACTATCAGTTATCTAACAGATTTTTGCTGGCTGCATGTTTACAAGGTCATACTTTTGAAACGAATCGTCTGTGGGGGTTTATGTCAAAGTCAAAGTCAAAATATGCTTTATTGTCTAAAGTAAAAAGTACTCAATGACAAAGCTATAAAAATAAATATGTTAACAATCAAAATAATAAATAAATGAATGGGCAAGAAAGAATTTGAGACAAGTATGATTAAATCACTGCAAAAAAGCCCAAAGACAAATTCCTCAATAAAAGAAAATAATTATACAACATTAGTATAAAACTGCACAAAAATAAAAAAAAAAAAAAAAAAAAAAAAAAAAAAAAAAAAAAAAAAAAAAAAAAATATATCACATCACATTGCAACAATGATTATCAGTCATAATATATAACAACATAATACACAAGATTAAAAATTCAATAAACAGATTCATCCATACTATATCCTGTCCAACAAGTACAAAAAAAAAAAGAAATTAAAATAACATACTTAATACACTTAACATATGCAAGTCCTAAAGTATAATTATTAGTACAAAATATACACATATCATAAGAAGCATTAATTAAAATTCTTAGACAGAAATTCTTCAACACTATAAAAAGCCTCAGAGATCATTAGATTCTTAACCCTAATTCTAAACAATCTGTAATTACTGATGCTTCGAATACTCCAAATACTGACTGGGAGGTTATTAAACATCTTTTTTGAGGTATAAAAAATAGAATTTTTAGTTAGAGCTGACGAAGGTATAGGTAGACCAATATTGAAAAAAATGGGACACTCTTTTATGGTTTACCTTTAAGTTCGATTCACTTTTTATTGAGAAGGAAACTATTAACATACTTTTTGCTGCTGGCTATAAAGTACGTAATGTTCAGCATGATATAAGCAGGTACTAATTTTTACATGGAGGGATTATTTGTTGTATGGTCAACATAGTTGTTATAGGTGTCTACTTGTGGCGCAGGAAATATAGCTTAAACCCAGCAGATAGATAGTCATATGGCGAAAACGCGGGGCATGAAATGTTCACGGACTCAAGAAAGCTGGTGAACATGTTCGGAAAACTTCGGTAATTTTGAAGCGGCGCGGCGTTATCATTTATGCTGGATAAGTAGAAGCTTTAATGCGAAAGGAATACATCTTTTATAATCTTAAATAATTTCATCGAGATATATTGAAATTATAAACAAAGATGCATATACATATATTTTTATGTTGTAATTAAAAAAATATATGTTCTTTAAACATACTAGTGCACAAGGTGTGCTTAAAATGAGTGGGGGAAGTTTAATTAAAAAAGTGGATAAGATACATTTTTATTATTTTTTTGGGAAAGTAGGGTGGTATGAGCAACTAGAGAGGATGAAAATATAAAGGGAGATCACGAATTTTGACGTTAAAGACAAAACTTCTCTTAAAAATGGACAGGATGGGCCAAGGAGTTGCAAGAAGGTTAACTGAAAATATCAGATGAGATAAATATTTGTATTAACTTCTTTAAATAGAGTGGGATAGGTGGTGGGGGATTAAATTTATGCTTTTTTCCACCGAAAAAGTTAAAAGAGAATTTATTGAAGGCAACTACAAAATAATATTTGGGGGTAATAATTGATGAAAAATTAACATTCCAGGAACATGCTAATATGGTAGTATCAAGGATCAGTTACAATATTAATTGTCTTTCACGTTGTGCATCACACTTCTCATTGTGGTCACGAAAAGTTATTTTTAACACCTTAGTTTTGCCACACTTTAATTACTGCTCAACAATTCTGTGTTTGTTAAATAAGAATGAAATTGATAAATTACAAAAAATGCAAAATCGAGCAATGCGAATTATTTTAAGGTGTAGTAGGTATACACCAATTAGATCAATGCTTGAATGCTTACAGTGGCTGCCAGTGATCGAATACATACGGTTTAATGTTTTAGTCTTTATTTTTAAAATAAAAATTGGTCATTCTCCACCTTATTTGACATGCAAAATAATTTATAACAGTGAAATACATTCGTACAATACCAGACAAATAAACAATTTCTTTATAGCTCTAAAAAATAAAAAAAGTGGACAGAACACTATATTTTATTGAGGTTTGGATATGTTTAACAAATTGCCTGAGGTAATTAAACAATGCCAAACCATTTCAATGTTTAAATCGCAACTTAGGAATCACATGATACAGCAGTACGGCAGGTTCTGTAATGATTTTTATATGTGTATGTTGGTTTTTATGTATGTACCTACCCACTAAAATGTTTGTTGTTTTTTTTTTGTAGAGCATCTTACTTAAAACTTTAATTTTAATTGGTTGTATTAATATTTGTTGTTTGTGTGTAATCTTTTCCAAAAAACGTTTTATTTGACATTATATAACTTAAATTAGTTAACATATATAACTTATTGACAACTTAAATTGTTTGTAATAATAATTAATTATTGTGGTTATTAGTTCTTTGAGCTAAATAAATGAATAAAAAAAAAAAAAAAAAAAAATTTGAAAAAAATCTTATGTTCTCAATCTGGACATATCTCAATTAATTTTTAGGATGAAGGGCGGAATTAGATTTAATGTAATAATTGTATTGTTTCTTGAGAGTGATTTGGGGTGGAAATTGAAAATGTCAGATATATTATTTTATTAATTTTTTGAGAAAGAACAGTAAAGTCTGGCAAGTTTGTTAAGACCTACGCGGCATCGGTAAGAGGGGTAAGACAACGCCTCAATTTATTTATAAATTGCCCAATGGCGGCGTGAAAAATTCCTATAAGTTATGATATGTGAATATTATATTATTTCAAAATCAATATTGCTTAAGCCAATTAAACGAAGAAATATTGTCAAAATTTCAATACAAAAAAATTAAAGAAAAATATTTTTTTTATTAACAATATTATCACAATAAATACAATATCTTAATAATCAATTTTTGGTTAAATATTACATATAAATAAATATAACACGAGAAGTGTGAGCACTGTAAAAAGAAATTACCAAGAAGATGTTAAACAGCGCCGGCGCTGGCGGTGAAATTGTATAGTTGAAAGTACAGTTGGAGTTTTCCTGGTCACTGTCAAAGCTATCGCTATCACTGTCACTCTCGTCTGTCTCGCTATCATCCCCCAGGTTAATTATCAAGGGTTCAACTTGCTCCATCATGTAAACCGTTTCCCAAAATTTCTGTTCAATATTTATGACATGCTGGCAAAATTTTTCCCAATCAACTGGAGTGACCGATGCAATGGCTTCTTCTAAAACTTCTTTTAATTTTGCAATGCTAAAGTCGCCTGGTGTATTGCGTTTTCTAATGTGCCTTTTAATTTTAGCCCAAGCTAGCTCAATTGGATTAAGCTCACACATATAGGGCGGAGTACTAAGTGGAATGCGGCCGTGGTTTTTGATAATGTTGTCTCTCACATAATTTTTCTGGTCACCCGGTGGTTTATGTAGCTGAATAAGTTCAAAAAAAGCAAATTTTCTTGCAGTCGGGTCATATGGTATACCTAAAAAATTAGTTCATGTGAGTTTTCTTAGTCTGATCGGCTCATAAAAAAAGTATAGAAATCACGATTATAGCCCAGGCAGCACAACAGATCAAATGGATGTCCAGATTTTGTTCATTTAAAGCCCGTTACGTCCATGGACATTTCCTGGACATTATTTATATATCCACACATATGCATTTAATGGATGTCCTAAGCTGGAAATCAAATGTTTAACCAGTCAATTTCCAATGGATTTCCACTTTTGTATTCCCATTGTAAATCCACAAATAGTAACAACATTGTTTTTTTTTTAATTTTAAATCCATTTCATTCATTAACTTTTCATTTGGTGTATTTTTAAACTTTTACCTAATTTCTCTGATAAATAGGTATGGTTGAAAATTAAAGTAAAGTTGTATTTAAAGTGCTATAAAATTTTTAATAAATTTATGAATGTAAATTTTTCGTTATCTACATAATTTTAAATTAATTACCAAAACAAAAAAAAAATGTAAAGAAAAACGATAAAATAATAGTATGTTAGTTAAAATGATAGTAGAAACAATTGATTGTATAATATATAAAGCAAAACATTTAACTTGGATGATCTGATCTAAAATTTGGCAACACATGCTCAAGTCACGACAACGACTTCTTGCGCTCAAATGTAAAAATTTTTATATTTGATATTTTAGATACACTTGCCTCAGTAAAAGCGGTATACAGTAGAGCATATACACCGATTCTTATATGTTTTACGACATGACAAGTATAGCTCAGTGGCGAGATGCTTAGCTGCCACGCAGGAGGTTTCAGTTCAAATCCTAGCAGTGGCTGTTTTCTTTTGCATTCTGGACTCCCTTAGTTTGTCCAGCGGTGGACGTCCATTGGATAATGAATTTTGTGATACCCGTATAACGATTGGATTTCCAATGCATGTGTTGTAAATTAGAGAATGTCCAATGAATATCCACTATGTCCATAGCCATACATACACTGGATTTCCATTGTACAGTTTTGTGCTGTTTGGGAGTGAGCGCCATCGATAATAATTCGTTAGCGTCACTAGTGTCAGTTGTCACGCCTTGAACTACCTGATGTCTGCAGATCAAAGGAGCCGGCAATGAATTATTATTCCTGGCTCGTACTATAACTATTTATTTATGAGAGGGGATATAGCTTGTATGTCATAAACACCGTATACAAATAGTGAAGCCATTTAAAGCAGTAGAGTTAAAATACCAGACTTTTGGCAAACAAAACATGCGCGTGAGCGTCGGTTACTTAGCAACACACAAAGGATACAAACAAATCGGTTGACCGGTAGTCAAGCGGCGCGGTTCCCGAATATTTGAAATCATTCATATGTAATTAGAATAACTAAAGTTGTTGGATTGATTAATAATTATTTCTACTATGTTTCATTACAAAAAAATATTGGTTGCTAAAGAATATAAACTATACCTTTGTATTACACGCGTAAAATGTTATAAATTTGTGGACAAAAATTAACTTTTGACAACATCGCTGCGCGATAATTTTCGTAAACGCATTTTACATTGGCTTCACTTTTCGGTCAAATCTATTCTTATCCCCACTCATAATTATATGACTAAAGCAGTGTATATCGCCCATAGTGTTATGTTATTTTTATATAATTATTTTAAAAATATTTAATTATTATTTATTTTTGTAAATACCTTTCTTACACAAACATGCAATCATGTCACTCTTTAAAGAGGATTTTGTGGGCGTTTTATCCTCTTGCACCGAGTGGTAGAGGGCATTATCTAAAACAATTATACTTCTTGGAGGAATATTTGGAAGTAGTTTTTTGCTAAGCCATTTAGTTAAATTTTCTCGATTCATCTGCCCATGATAATCACCAGGCATGAACTACTGTAAATCGACCTTAGGAAGTGAAATAAATAAATACATGAAATGAAATTGGTCTAAAATTATTATACTGTACCTGTTGAACTTATTCCACTTGCTATCCCAAAAATTTCTGCACTTTGCCAGCATTTAGCATTTACAGTCAAATCGTTATCGATCCACGTATATATATATATATATATATATATATATATATATATATATATATATATATATATATATATATATATATATATATATATGAAACTGGGCCCCTCTGTGCGATATTTTCTCTTGCAGTGGATATATTTATATCGCCAGTGCAAAATATTTGGCTTTTCGATTAAAAGTTTTCTTTCATTCTGGCATTTACGCCAACAGAATCCATTGGATTTCAGAAGGATAGGTAAAGTTTCCCTCGAGAAAGAAAAGTTGTAGTACAATCCTCAACTCTTGCAAAAGCTTTCTTAAAGTTGGTACTTGTTTCAATTCCAAATAAAATTTTTCGATTGTTCGCCTCACTATGCTAAAATCAAAGTCCTCACATTGATCTACCCGAGACATGTGACTCCTTTTTTTGCCTGATGGAGACGATCATTTTTTTTAGGGTTATTTCTTAGCCATTGAAAATCTTCTTGGTGAATCTTTTTTTCATTGCTGGCACTAGTGCCGGTATACATTGATACTCTCTCTACTGTTTGCTTTAGCGGCAACTTAAAACAATTATTTTTGGGTTCTTCATCACAAATTCTATACACATTTGCAACTACTTCACGCGCTTGGCTGCGCAAAGTTTGTTTTTTTTATATATGGATTTGTCGCCATAATAATTAATATTTACTGAACATAAACAAATCAAAAACGCCGTTGGTAAAACACGAGATCTAATGGTTGCACCCAAACATCACCAATGCCAATGAGATGCCAAATGTCCACCTGCATTTTTGTGATCGAGGCGTTGTTGCCTTGTTTCCTACTTTGTATTTCTTAAAGGTTTATTATAATTGTGTAAAAGCTAAAGTAAATGTTAATAACACGAATAAGTTCGTTATTTGTTACATAAATGTTAGTACCTTTTATGATTTACCTTTTGATTATGTGGATCGTTGAAATTAATAATTGTTTATAAGATACTTGTGTTTGTTTATTTTGTTTAAATGTTATGAAATAGGAAAGAAAATGGAATAGTTGATCATTTTTTAAAACCTGGCAATGAGGCTTGCTACCTTCCATATTCTTTCTGTGGTTCATAACAAACTTGCCAAGCTTTACATTGAGGTTAAGAATGGTTAAGGCGGTGGAGAGGACGAGAGGGTGTGAATTCTGGATTTAAAGATTCTTATGCTTGAAAACACATACAGGGTGTTTCAAAAAACGTGGCCATCCCTTGATGGGTGATTCCTTGGTATAAACTAGGACAAAAATGTCGGAAAGGGTCTCAAAAGGCCTAACTTTTAACATGCAGATGGTTAAATTGTTTTTCCTGTATGTTTAAATGGAATTATTAGATTAGAATGAAATTTGGTGTAGTAAGAAAATGAACACTAGCCTAATAGCAGTTTTAGAGTCCTTGGAATAAGAAAACATCCTTTTAGAAAAAAAAATAACTTGAAAACGGTCAAACAGATTTGTTTTTAGGCTTGATGGGCATAGATCTTCGATATTTTTAATGGGAATGAAAATATACAAAAATCAGTAAATTTCCTTTACCCAGATCTTCCCTCGCTATGATTTTTTCTCTATTTGTTAGGAATAGTAAAGTTTGACCAAATTTAGTTTAGTAGATATAGTCGAATGCGGTCTTATCGTGTGCGTCCAAAGGTCACCAACGTTATGAATCAAATCAGAAAACACAGTGAATACCACCGGAGTATCTTAAAGGGATTCTAAGTAAATGTTGTGTGTGTGTGTGCTCTGTAAATAATTGCAAGTTTTGAAGGCTTTATTCTTGGAATAATATATGTGTTTGGTATAGTTTTGTAGCCGAGGAAAAACTGTGTTTATTGTGAAAAATACAAAGACATTGATTTTTATTTAAAGTGGTAATTTGGAAAATTTAAGTGCAAATTGATTCAAGAATCCAAAAAACTATCTGTAAAAACACCACCATTTACTGCTTATCTCCACCTTATCTGAAAATATTCAAATGAGCTGATAAGAAGCCAGTGGCCAGTGTGAACTTCATTAAATTATTATTTTCACCTATTCAAGGGAATTCCCTTTTTTTTACTTCAAACGAATTTGGAATAACTTTTTTTTGATGGGCATAGATCTTCGATATTTTTAATGGGAATGAAAATATACAAAAATCAGTAAATTTCCTTTACCCAGATCTTCCCTCGCTATGATTTTTTCTCTATTTGTTAGGAATAGTAAAGTTTGACCAAATTTAGTTTAGTAGATATAGTCGAATGCGGTCTTATCGTGCGCGTCCAAAGGTCCCCAACGTTATGAATCAAATCAGAAAACACAGTGAATACCACCGGAGTATCTTAAAGGGATTCTAAGTAAATGTTGTGTGTGTGTGTGCTCTGTAAATAATTGCAAGTTTTGAAGGCTTTATTCTCGGAATAATATATGTGTTTGGTATAGTTTTGTAGCCGAGGAAAAACTGTGTTTATTGTGAAAAATACAAAGACATTGATTTTTATTTAAAGTGGTAATTTGGAAAATTTAAGTGCAAATTGATTCAAGAATCCAAAAACCTATCTGTAAAAACACCACCATTTACTGCTTATCTCCACCTTATCTGAAAATATTCAAATGAGCTGATAAGAAGTCAGTGGCCAGTGTGAACTTCATTAAATTATTATTTTCACCTATTCAAGGGAATTCCCTTTTTTTTACTTCAAACGAATTTGGAATAACTTTTTTTTTGTGGAACATTTGCTATTTATTTTCGGCAGTGGATTTATTTATTTACCTGAAGTGTAGGTCAGTGACCTTATTTGTTTTTGTTTAGTATTTACTATAAAAGCGGTTTTTTATTCCTTTGTTGGAAGTTTCAATATAGTGTAGAAGATTTAACCATTTAATTTTACTAATCCTCTTAAAGCGAATTTTAACATTAGTGTAGGAGGTTTTTCTTATTTATTTGAATATTGCAATAGGGAATATTAAAATAAGAAACATGTGTGATGTTTTCAAATGTTGCGAGAATAAACCCCATAATAACTGGGTATGTGTGGTATGTAGTAGCATATTTCACCCAAGCTGCTGTAAAAGAACTAAGGGCTTTACTTGCCTGGATAATAACCTTATATTCTGCTTCTATGCTTGCCGGGACATCGCTGAAAATGAAATCAACAATGGGAATGGCTGTGGAATTACAACTATGGCTAACATTATTAAAGATTTTAGGGCTGAAATAGATCTGAAAGATCGCCATATACAAAAAATAAAAAGAAATTCGGTCGTTTGCGAAGGGAAGCTGCAGATATGGATGCAAAACTACTTTGTCATATTGAATCCTACAGAGCACGGGTTATGGAATTGCAGCAAACTATTGACGAGCAAAACAAAATTATAAGTCAGTTTGAAGGCGCCGAAGTCAAGAATTCAGAAACTCAAACAGTTACTACTCTTCAGACCTCCCCAACTCAGTCCCTACATTTAAACAAGGCAACAAGCACTCACATGGATTAATCTGCATCTCCCAGAAGAATCAACAGAGAGACACCAACTCAAATTTTAGTTAACAACAGAACTACTCAGATTTCACCGATAAGAATAAACTCGCCGAAAAATAATCTGACAAGAGATAGTAAACAAACAGATCTCAGGACAGAGTTATGGGAGTCATCTGCACAAACTGTTGAGGTTCCGGTGTTAGTCCAATCATCAAAATAAAGACAGCTGCTTCTTATTGGAGATGAAAAAGGAGTTCGTGGATGTGCTTCAAGGTTTATAAAATCTGAGAAATTTAAATTCGACATTAACTGTCAGTGGAAAAACGTGTCACAGGTGAGGATCTCAAAGGATACATTGATCTTAACAAAACTTTTACAATGGAGGATTGGATCATTGTTTTTATAGGACCCTCCAATACCAGGGGTAATCATGTGTTGGACGAGGTTTTCATGAACGATTTTTTACACGAACTGACCCACACTAATTGTAGTGGTGATTGTAGGACAGCCGTTTGTTGTAAGCTATAAGAGCAAGTTGAATTCTCTAATTTATAGCTATAACATGAAGGTAAAGAAACTGAGCTGCCACATGAGAAGCAGTTCCTGGTTTGTGCTCTTTGATAACTGTATACCACTTACTAAACGCAACCAATATGGCAATTTTACGTCATATGGCAAAACCAAATTAATTTTTAAGATAATTTCCATTATGTCTTTCCATAATATGAGAGCCTTGCCACCCACTATAAGTTCCTACGATGTTAGACATGTACCATCTCTTGAAGCTACAGTACATTTTGGTGAACCCGAGGATGAGTTCTAACACCGATTAGCGAGATTGCTGAACAATGGTTACAATTTCGCACCAGAACGATTGCAGAAAATGGATTTAATTACAATAAAACTTACAGCTAAGGACTCTGTCCCAAAAACAGGAGTGGTTCAAAATATGTTTTTTCGTGAGTAATAAATCAAATAATTCAAGTTTTTCATTAATATTTTGTCATCAAAATATTCAGTGTCTAGCCAATAAAGTTTTAGAATTGGACGCGATTTTAATAGACAACTGTAACTGCGATTTTTTATTGCTCACGGAACACTGGCAATGTGCTGTGAAACTAGATAAAATTAAACTATGAAAGTTCTCTCTTTGTAGTTATTTCTGTAGAACAACATTCAAGCATGGAGGTATAGCTATTTATAAGCAAGATAGTCTTAATTTTGATTTTAGTGTTTGTGATGTGTCAAAATATTGTATTGAGGGCACACTGGAGAGTGCCTGTGTAAAAATTATTTATTTTAAGATTGTTTTAATTGCAGTGTATCGTCCACCAAAAGGTGACTTCAATGATTTCTTGTCTTTGTTTAGTGACTTGTTGTCTAGTTTGTACCAACCGTCATATTCTTTTGTTATAGGGGGAGATTTTAATATTGATTTTTTAATTCCTAGTATTAATTTGTTATATTTTACTGACATTTTAGCCACTGTAAACGTTGAAGCTGTTATTAAGGAGCCGACTAGGATTGGGAATAGTTCAAGTACCTGTTTAGATAATTTTTTACTAACTACAATTAGTTTTTTTAGCGTATCTGTTATAGATTTAGGACTTTCTGACCATTTGTCGCAGTTCCTTAGCAAAAGATTAGCTGTTGAGTTTCCAAAAGAGCCTCCAAAGTCTGTTTATAAAAGAATTTTCTCTAAAGCAAACACGGACCGGTGTGTGAATTTCTTAAAAGAAGAGAGTTGGAGGGATTTTTATATTCAGACATCATCAGAATGTGCCTTTACTGTTTTCTCTAATATATTGTCTTATTACTTTGAGTTATGTTTTCCATTAAAGAAATGTTTTTTTAAGACTCGTAAAACAATAAATAGGTACTAAATAGTATACTTCCAACTATCGGGTGTTGATAGGAGATGCAAAGAGCTTGGAAAACATTTAAATGCAATTTACAGAAAAGAACTTAAAAAATTCTATCAACAGGAAAATGACAAGAAAGTATTGAATGCTCCAAATAAATCTAAGATAATGTGGAAAATTATAAACAATCTTCAAAAAAAAATATCACCAATAATGCTATAGAAATCGTCACTGATGGTCTAAAGGTTGATGATGAACTTGTAGCAAATAATTTTATAAAATGTTTCACAACTGCAGGCTCCAATAAAAAAACTGATGTTGATTTTCTTTGTAGCAATGTCCCTTTAAATGCCAATTGTTTCTTTTTATCTCCAATTTGCGCATCTGAAGTAATGGCTTTAATAAAAAGACTAAAAAACTCAAACTCTTGTGTCTCTGATGGTGTATCAAATAACTTACTTAAGAATTGTCATGAATATGTCTGTGATGTTTTGACATTTCCGATCAATTTGTCTTACGAGGAGGGAGTGTTTCCTACTAAACTAAAGTTGGCGTTAGTGATTCCAACTTTTAAAAAGGGTGACTCGAATGATTATAGTAATTATCGACCAATAAGCTTGTTGTCGGCTATCTCCAAAGTATATGAAAGAATGAATGATGAATGCATGAAATGGCACAACATGGTTTTACCAAACTAAAAAGTACTGAGACCGCTTTGTCTCCTTTCCAAAATAATATTGTGCAGGTACTTGAGTGCAAGCTATGTGTAATGGGCCTGTTTATTGTTTTCTTCCGCGCATTCGATATGGTAGATCATCGACTTCTAATATGTAAGTTGCAGAGATACAGAATCCGTGGAAAGCCCCCTGTATTACTCACTTCATACTTGGAAAGACGATATCAATGTGTTGTTGTGAATGGCAAAAGAAGTATTTCGAACATTATTACTCAGGGTGTTCCCCAAGGATCAATCCTCGGGCCATTGCTTTATTTGGTTTATGCTAACGACCTCATACTATATCTAGAAAAGATTTCACCTAGAGTCCTTTCCATTTGTTACGCCGATGACACCAACATCTTCATAACTAGACAAGATCTACCATCATTAAAAACCATGGCTGAAAAGGTGTATAAAGGGGTAATTCTTTGGTCAGAAAGAAATAAATTGGATTTTTTTATCAATCAACAAAAACAAAACAAATTGTCTCCTATTTTCGTCTCAACGACAACAAAGCAACAACACCATGATTTTATGCGATAAATCTGATGACACTGTCTACTCCACTGATATAACGAAAATGCTTGGTACAGTTTTAGACAGTCCCTTACTTGGCAAGTGCATATAGATGAATTGTGTAAAAAACTGAGTAGCTCTTGTTTTGCCATCAAATACCTAAGCAATCATTGCAGTCAAAGTACACTGCTCACATTGTACTACTCAAACTTTCACTCCCATATTGGCCATGGTATTCTGAACTGGGGAACCAGTCTGCACAATTAACGTGTTTTTTTGTTGCAAAAGTGTGCAATAAGAATGGTGAGTGGCCTATCTTACAGAGATTCATGTAAACCCGTTTTTAAATCTTTACAAATTTTAACATTATTTGATTTGTGCATACTTGAAATTTGTCTATATGCATACAAAAATAAATCTCTTCTGCAGTCTACTAGAGCACCTCATCATCATGACACTTGTAGGAGACATCTTCTCTTGCCAAGTATTCATAGAACTAGTTCTTATCAGAAAAGCATATTGTTTAATGCAAGTAAATTTTACAATGTTCTTGAAAAAAGTATCAGGGACTCACCATCTGTCAATATATTTAAAAACAAATTAAAGAAATTACTATTGGACAAGAACTGCTACAGTTTTCATGACTTTTTTACTACATAGGCACCTAAAGTATCAAAAAATTGGTTAGTGCGCCCATATAGTTTTGTGTGTCAAAGGAGCAACTCGACTTTGACATGCTTCAACTTGTGCATGACTGTATGTTTTGACCTTTTCTTTAGTTATTGTGATGTATTATATTTAGATACTTTTTAACTGAAGAAATAAAAATATTATTATTATTATTATTATTAAAATGTTGTGTGATTCTTTTATCGAGCTATTAAATCTCGATGGGCTATTTACAAATATACAGGGAGGAAGAAAATAGTTTTTTTTTTATTATATTACGCAATATTATATATTAAATGCCGAGGGAGTAAATAAGAAAATTCGCTAAATATGTATCTGGTTAAAATTTTCTGGTTGGCAAAAACAAAACTACACAAAATGGCAAGCGCCTTAATAAAGTCGGAAGGCGGTTCGGATCAGTGGAACAATCAGGATATGTTCTATTTATACAGCCACTTAATGAAAGTGAGATTTTTTTATCAATCACCAAAAATTATGAGCCCCGCTTGACCTAAAAATCTAATCATTTATACAGTGTCATTTATTTAAATGCGGGCCACCCCTGTGCAAAGAAAACTTTTTTTTTTGTATTGTGATAACAAAAGACATTTATTTTGCAAAACTATTATACACTTTTGTTAAAAACACAATATAATTAGTTATTACATACTTCCCTCGTGAGATTTTTTCAGATCTTTACGTTTAAGGTTCCCTAGATGCCGGAAAACATTTTTTTTCAATTCCGTCTGTCTGTAGGTATGTTTGTCCGCCAGTCTGTCTGTTCGGGGCATAGCCAAATAATTACTTATCCGATTTCTTCAAATTTCAGTGTCCATGCGAAAAATACACTCTCTCTCTCTCTCTCTATATATATATATATATATATATATATATATATATATATATATATATATATATATATATATATATATATATATATATATATATATATATATATATATATCCTGTATTTTTCGTTAGCCCCGAGTTTCTGGTAAAGCGATTTTACCGATTTTTATATATCAAATTTTGTCTTATAGTTAATAAAAAAATTTACTTATTTTAAACACACTTTAAAATTGGAACAAGTATTCTATAATTATTTATTTATTGCCTACAAAATTACAAATGTACTAAAAAAGTAAGCAAAAAAATGGTGTCAAATCTAATAAAAAAAATTTTAAATTCAAGTTCACTGGCTAATATCCAGGAGCCAGTGGCAAAAGCTCTGAGAATTGATATAAGGAATGTAGAGAAACTTGTGCATGAAAAGAAAAAAACGTAATTTACTTCCGAAGAAGATTAAGAAATGTACACGAAAAAATCCAAAGGCAAAAGACTTAAGTTACAATGCAAAAATGATTATTCCTAATGCAATTTATGATTTATACACGTCAAAGACTAATATAATCCTTCAGAAACTTTTTAATATTATAGACTAAAAAATATCATCATCACTTAAAAAGTCTTCATCTTCTGAGTCGTCCTCAAATGGCGCAATGGTCATTGGTGCTATTTCGACATCTAGAACTCGTTCCCTATTCCACCAATCCCATATTAATTTCTCCGTATGTTCCACAGATTTCTTGCAGTACTCTGGCGTAATATAATTTGATGAATCTTGCCAAACAATTTGCACTTCATCTGATGTAAGACCATCGTTCACGTGTTTTTCGTAATATGATTTTGCCCCAGCCCATATTAATTTTATTGCGTTAAACCGGTAATGGTATGGCGGCAGTCGTAAAACCTCATGTCCATTTTCCCGTAATATTTCATCTACGGCATATATTGTTGGTTTTTAAATAGATTTTGGCATTAAAAGAAGTTCTAGTTTCAGCATATTGGGTAAAGGATTTTGTTTTTGTTTTATTAGCCAGTCATAAATATCACTTTTCTTCCAGGATGAAGTAGGTTGTTTATTTAAGATTTTTGAATGATAAGATGCATTGTCCAGAATGATTAAAGATGGAGCATCTAAATTTGGAATCAGTTGTTTTTTTAACCACTTTTCAAACAGTTCACAGTTCATATTATCATGGTAGTTTATACTTTTGGATGTTGAAGAAAACAGTAAACTTGCACCTGGGAGAAATCCTGTTGAAGAACCTGCGTGCAAAATGGTGAACCGTTTTCCCGTCCCACATCCCTTTTTTCTCTTGACACTTTTTACAGACTCGTCCTGCCAAGATTTCGAACCACTTCTATTAGAAAATATCCAAGTCTCATCTAAAAATACTACTTTTCTAAATTTGGAATTAACATTTTCCTTGTATTTCTTTAAAAACTGGATACGCTGACTTGCTATATGTGGCAACTCGCATAAAAATCTTCAATTACAGTCCTTTTTATATTGAAAACCCAACATTTTTATTAATTTTGACAACGATTTTAGTCCAATTTCGAATATGCCTCGATTTTTTAAAGCTTCTTTTAAAACTTGAAGAGTTATATTAGTTTTTGATGTGTATAAATCGTAAATTGCATTACGAACATCCATTTTTACATTGTCACTTAAGTCTTCTGTCTTTGGCTTTTTTCGTGTACATTTCTTAATCTTCTTCGGTAGTAAATTATGCTGTTTTCACGCACAATTTTCTGCACAGTCCTTATACAGATTCCCAGAGCTTTTGCTACTGTCTCCTGGATATTGGCCGGTGAATTTTCATTTTCGTAATATTTTATTAGATTTAATATCATTTTTTTCGCTTGTGGATGCAAAAAACCCGAAAATTGTTTTCTATTACTGATTTTGTCACTGACTTGTCAATCTGACTTTGTAGTGACATCGCTCAAAGATTTTTGCAACTGCTGGTATTTATATGTTTATCTTCTTTTTTCATATGAAAATATCATAGGTCTATCTAATTAATCTTCCTGGTTTTATGCGGAGGATATGATTACATGTAATAAAAGAAAAACAAACTCAAAAAGTTTGTCGTTGATAAATCGTATGACCCGCACGATAACACTGCTTTTGACTATAGTAACAGTATATATATATATATATATATATATATATATATATATATATATATGTGTTACATCTACTGTCTTTTCAAACATTTTTATTGAGCGCCATTTTGTTCCATCATATTGGATTCCTACCTATATTTTACTGGTTTCTTTCTGCCTATGTCACACTTGACTTTTGGGCATAATTTAAAATAAATTGAATAAGTAGTTTTTACATTGACACATACCGCCGTTTTATTATGTCATGTTGAATTCGTACCAGTTTACCCCATTTTTACATCTAATTTTTCTGCAAAATGAAAATTCAATTGAATAAGATTTTTTTACGTTGATTTAAAAAAAAATATTTGGCCGCCATTTTGTTTCGCCATCTTAAATTCGTAACACAACTTTACCAATTTATCTCTCTTTATCGCACTTAAAAATTGAAATGAATTTAATAAATAATATTTTCAGGCTGATTTCTTAAATATTTTATTAGGCCGCTATTTTGTTTTGCAATCTTGGATTCATATCAAAATCTTACCAGTTCGTAAATTGGATAATTAATTTTTTAGTAATATTTATTTAACTTTCTAATTGGTTTTAGTTAGCGATTCTCTTGATATATTAGAGTGATGTATTATTTGGGGTTCGGGTCCTAACCCGAAAAACCATATAGAAACTTTAAGAAAGCCTCCATATTCTCTAAGAGACCAAGTTTCAAATGACTAAACTAGAAATAAGACACAAAGTCTCGGTCTCAGTCAAAAAGAGTATAATGCGGTTACACGTGTTTCGCCTTTTCAGGCATCATCAGACCTACAATTAATATAACAATCAAAAACTATCACTACAAATATACAAAATTCAAACAGACCTTCGACATTAACTAAAATCACAAGAACAAATCAAACAACTATAACGTCACATGTTAAAATACACACTGAGATGAGGTTAAGAAACTAAGGTATTGACACGCGCAAATAAAAGTTGAATCAAATAAAAGACAAAAAAATATATAAATAAAAAATATAAAAAAAGGTTATTGATATACCCAGGAATTGAACCCGACCCTGCGGCGTGACACACCGAGATACTGACCACCACTCTACCAGCAGGTCCAATGAAAAGTTTATACATTATCTTCCTGCCGATTAATATTAGTACCAAGATTATTAAAAATTAGTTGAGGTTCGAAATTGAAGACATCATTAACACAATGTAAAACTGGGCTTCTTTTAGCCCTTGTAATTTCCATCTTCTCTAACAAATCCAGTTTTTTACTCTTTACGTGCAGAAGGTTGTAGACTTCCTGGACTCTGGTGAGTTCCAGAGTATCAATAGGGACCCCACAAATTCATTCTTTGTGAAGGTTAAAGGTGTTCTTGATCAAACGTTGGTAACTTTGGAATATTTTAAAACCTCGAAATATAATTTGTATCCTATGAATCCTTTGCTCTACGGTTTACCTAAGGTACATAAGGAGGGAAACCCTATCAGACCCGTGGTGTCTTTTGTTGACTCACCCTGTTACCGTTTGTCTTCGTGGCTAAATAAAGTTTTGAGAGAGGTTACGGGTTTTCAGAATACTTACTCCACAAAAAATTCGGTAGATTTGGCGCAGTACCTCAAAAATGTTGACATTCCGCATGATGCAATATTAATTTCCTTAGATGTAAAAAATTTGTTCCCCAGCATACCCCCCAACGAATGCATTAAATTGGTAAAGAGTTTATTAGAGAAAACTGCCCTACCAGCACTAGTAAAGGAGAATCTCGTTTCTCTGCTCTCCACCGTACTGAACCAAAATTTTTTCAAATTTAATGGCTTATTTTTTAGACAGTTAACGGGTCTAGCGATGGGTTCCTGCCTTTCCCCTTTTCTTAGTGAGATTTTTATGAGTGATTTGGAGGCAAAGATTATGAAAAGCCGTTTTGCCAACCATCTATTAGCTTACAAGAGGTACGTAGATGATATATGTATCGTGTGGAAAGGAAACAATCAGGAGTTGACCGATTTTTTAAATTATGTTAACTCCCTTCATAACAAAATAGATTTTACTCTAGAGATGGAGAATGAGGGTAGATTACCTTTCTTAGATTTAATGTTAATCAGGAACAATACCAAAATAGAATTTGAAATATACAGAAAACAATCGTCTACAGATAACGTTATTCAATTTAGTTCCATTTCTCCTCACTCACACAAGTTTGCAGCCTTCAACTCATTTTTCTATCGGTTGTTCAAAATACCTCTTTCCAGGGAAGCTTTCAATCAGGAATTGCAGATTATAAAACAAATTGCTTTCAACAACGGTTTTCCTATCCACTCCATCAATAGACTTTATTTTAAGTTTTTCAATAAATACAAACTTTCCTTTAATATTATTCACTCTAAACCAACACTTAAAAAATGCTTCAAAGGTTTAACATTTTTTGGTAATATTTCAATGCAGGTGGCGAAGTTTTTCAAACATCTAGATGTCTCAATTGCTTTTAAAACAGTGAACTCTCTTAAGAGACATCTAGTAATGACCAACGATAAGACTGAACATCTCTCAAAATCAGGGGTGTACTCATTGGGCTGTGGCGATTGTTCTGCTGTATATATCGGACAATCAGGGAGAAGGATTTCCACTAGGGTCCGGGAACATTTTAGCCTTTTCGATAAATATAAAAACACTGATATCACTGAGACAAAGTCGGCTTTTGCTAACCACTTGCTGACAACTGGACACCATTTCTCTATACCAAACAATGTAAAGATACTACACGAGTGTCCAAAGAGTAAAAAACTGGATTTGTTAGAGAAGATGGAAATTACAAGGGCTAAAAGAAGTTGACTGAGTTTTACATTGTGTTAATGATGTCTTCAATTTCGAACCTCAACTAATTTTTAATAATCTTGGTATTAATATTAATCGGCAGGAAGATAATGTATAAACTTTTCATTGGACCTGCTGGTAGAGTGGTGGTCAGTATCTCGGTGTGTCACGCCGGAGACTCGGGTTCAATTCCTGGGTATATCAATAACCTTTTTTTATATTTTTTATTTATATATTTTTTTGTCTTTTATTTGGTTCAACTTTTATCTGCGCGTGTCAATACCTTAGTTTCTTAACCTCATCTCCGTGTGTATTTTAACATGTGACGTTATAGTTGTTTGATTTGTTCTTGTGATTTTAGTTAATGTCGAAGGTCTGTTTGAATTTTGTATATTTATAGTGATAGTTTTTGATTGTTATATTAATTGTAGGTCTGATGATGCCTGAAAAGGCGAAACACGTGTAACCGCATTATACTCTTTTTGACTGAGACCAAGACTTTGTGTCTTATTTCTAGTTTAGTCATATAGAAACTTGATATCTGGGAATATCTGCGGGCCAACAGAGTAGGTAAAGACTGATAATATGGGTTTCATGCAGGAAATGGGATCTATATATGTGTTAACAATAAAGTTGCGAAACGTTAATAATTTTAAAAAACAGTTTTGTTTTTTTCTTACTGGGTCTTAACCCTAAATAATACATTAGTCTAACAAAATGTTTTTAACATTGTTCCGCCATCTTGAATTTTTACGGAAGTCCCTAATTTGGTGACCCATAAGATATCGGTAATATATTGCTTGCCCGTTTGAAATTTTGCTGACCCATAATAAGGGTGATAGTTCTGATGCTACTTAACATTATTTTCATTTTTTGCAATTTCTTTACAGCCCCCTTTCTTTCTAGGACATATAATCACTTTCAGTATGGTCAAAATCTGCTCCAGGGACCCTGAAACGTGAAGATCTGAAAAAAAATCTCGGTGGGTGATATTTTCACGATTACAATATTTCCCTTTTACCAGGGAAGTAAAAATTCATATTTTGAGAATACGCAAACCGGTAATAGTCAAAACTGAAAACAGAAATAATTGGAGTAAATCGAGAAGTAAATGTTCTGACACTGAAAAATTGTGAAGGTCATTGGCGGAGATTTTTAATTTACTTCGATTATATATTAAAGAACTACGTAAAATTTCGAAAAATGGCATACCTACGTAAAAATTATTTTAGTTTTTGTATACAAAATGTTTTTTTCCAGTTTACAGAATAGCCCAAAAAGATGAGACAGCCAGGTTTAGCCGGAAATGACCAAATATTTTGTATTTTAAATAGAACGTCCTATTATGTATTTAGGTTTATTTGACTGCAAGACAACATAATCAGTGCAACCCACCCTTAATTGTCAGTTTTTGACATGTCGTGACAGAAAAAGAGTATATTTTATTTTTAAATCTAGAGTGAACCATCAAAAAAAAATTAAGATCTAGCAGCTGATGAAGCCACAGTGTTGGTGAAACAATTGTCATGTGTTGTATTCTTTGTAAAATAAATAAGTTGTATTCTTTGTAAAATAAATAATAAATAAATTTTAAACAAGTGTTTTCGTTAACTTAGCCTTATTAATTTGTGTAAGATTTTTACTTTTACCTCAGTTTGGCCATTTAAATAATTAAAGGTAATTTTTAATTATCTATTAGCAGACTGCAGTTTAAACTATTTAAATATACAGCACATTTGTTTTATTATTTTTTTATATTTGTATAAACTGGTGTGGTATTTTTCTCTTCATTCTATAGAAGTATTTGCATTTAATGACAAGCTCCGGTACTGTACAAGATATAATATATATAAAAATGACCGATGTATATACAGGGCGATTCATGAGGAAATGTCAATACTTCAGGTACATATTCAGGACCAAAAAATAAACATAAAAGTCTATATAAATAAGTGTCCACAAGACCTTAGTTCTCGAGATACAGGGTGTTAAAGTTTTTATTTAATTTTCCTATTTTTTATCTCGAGAACTAAGACCTTGCGGACACTTATTTATATAGACTTTTATGTTAATTTTTTGGTCCTGAATATGTACCTGAAGTATTGACATTTCCTCATGAATCACCCTACATATATATATATATATATATATATATATATATATATATATATATATATATATATATATATATATATATATATATATATATATATATATATATATATATATATATATATATATATATATATATATATATATATATATATATATATATATATATATATATATATTATTTTGTTTTTTCTTGGGTATTTGTGGTTCAAGAGGAAAGATAATACGAAATTAAACAACTTTATTTAATTTTTCTTAATGTTGATGTTGCTTTTTTGTTTATTAGACGTTTCGACCATTCATGGTTGGCGTTCATCAGTAACATATTTTTTGTCTGTAACAATAGAGAAATGAAAATATTTTACATTTGGAGGACTTGCCAAAAGAAGGAATTTTAGGTTTTTACTTCCCTCGTAAAAGGGAAGTATTTTTATTATATCCTCCAAAGTTAATTTTCTTTTACACAAACAAAATTTATAACAAGCACACTTAAAAACCAAAAATAGTATGTACCTACCTAAACATTCATAAAACTTATACACTTAAGATATCCATTAGTAGTTGTTTATGTTTTTTGTCTTCAAAAAATTTGTTTTTGAAATCACTTTTTTGTATTTTTTGAACTTGATGCGAATTTTTACAAGGATTTTCACATGGTTTCTAAAATTTAATGTCATTCAATTTTTTCTTTGAAATGGCTTTTCTTTCAGGGTGAAGCAGTTTTTATTTTTGGGAATCAAAAATTGGAGTTTTTTACCTCGTGTTGATTTGGAGGTATCTATTTCTTTAAAATGACTTTTTCCAGGTGAGTGAGACTCGCATAAAAACTGAATTGGGTTTTGCCTTTTCAAGTTTTATGATTTTAATTTTTAACCAACTAATTTTTTCTTTATTAATACTAACTTTTCTGTTCACAACTTGTTTATCACAAATTTGTCGTGTTTCTTGCAACTTCCGATTACAGACATGAAGTCGTGTAAATTCGAATCTGATTTTTAAGCATTCTTTCTATTTGCCCAAAATCTGTGTCGTTTGGTAGATAACTATCCCTCTAGTACACAGTACCTGTGTACCTTCATCGATACGTTTTTATAACCGCCAAATTTAGAAAGAGAAAAAATGCTTTAGTTGTTAACATACAAAATTCTAGAATATATTTTTCGTTAAAAACACTTTAAAAGCAAAAGGGAAACCGTTTTAGGGGAGAACTTAGTATCAAAAAGTGTCATCGCCTTTCTGTTTTAACTAGGTTTCTTTAAAACAATACTGTCGTTTTCTTTTCCATATTTCATATTTGGAAATATTATGAAACTTAGCCAAAAGAAACTATGATATTTCAAGCAACTTTAGAAAATTGATTTGTTTTATTAAATTGAATACCATAAGTAGTGAGTAGAATAAAAATAAGCATATCGATCATATCAGAATTAATAAATCTAACTATAATTACAATCTTAAAACTCGTTTTGGTATATTGTGAAATCCTCAATCTGGGCACAACTTGGCAACAGGAATTCGCGGAGAACTAAAAATATTACCTCGCATTGACAAGCTGCCCCTCTACGACACGGGTTGGCCAGCCACAAATTGATGCGTTAAATTTTCTTTTTGGACAGTCCTCTGTGCATAGTATTCACATAGTGTATTTTTAGAGGAAGTGCTGTTTTTATGGCACTTCTCTTGGTACTTAAAGCATCATGACGTTATGGAAGAAAATAGAGGAATATTCTCCTCTTTTTTATTTTTTTGTGTCATTATTTTTCAGTTAGTAAAATTCAGTTATAAATTGATTAAATTCCCTGGTATGTGCTTCGATTT
Organism: Kuschelorhynchus macadamiae; assembly: GCA_030620095.1. Classification (NCBI taxonomy): domain Eukaryota; kingdom Metazoa; phylum Arthropoda; class Insecta; order Coleoptera; family Curculionidae; genus Kuschelorhynchus; species Kuschelorhynchus macadamiae. The sequence goes on along the minus strand of JAUTXW010004475.1, from coordinate 233,062 downwards.
CCTTTTTGATTTAAATCGCCTTCATACTGGGTTATCTTAAACCTTTAGTTTTGTTAACTTAATCAGCTGTATTCCATAGTTTTCTTAGTAATTTTTAGCTTCAACAGGTTAATTTTATTTTATGTAACTTTCTTCCTTTTTGCATCTGATGTTTTCGTATGAACTTGAGGGTATTATATAATAAACTTAATATTAACTGCTTCTATGTGACCACCTGCTAAACTAAAAATTACTTGTCAACTTGTCAAAATTATTACAGTGAATTTGTCAATAACTTTACAAAATCATAAAATTTAACAGAGGTGTATTATCTGGTCACAGTTGAAAAATGTCTGGTAGGCGAGCAAGATTTAGAAGAAAGTTACCATTTATAACACTCCTTACATACACTTTTATTTTCCATGTTGGTCTGTTTCTCCCATACGCCAAGAATTTGTTCCTATTACCATATGAAGATGATAAAGTGCTAAAATATCCTACTTTTTGGTCAAACATTCAGAATAAAGATTTATTGAAAGATCCATTAACTTTATCAAATGAAACTCCAAGTGGGATTAATAATAATACAAGCAATAATTCTAAAGCTATTTAAAGTTCTGAAAGATTCAATAATATTTTTAGGTATGTTATTTAATTACATATTTTTATATACATATCTAACCATTTATATGTCTGCTGCATCAGTTTTTGTCTTTCTTCGTAATACTTAATGACCTCTAATTGCGGTTTCAGTAACTTATCTGGACACACCAAATCTTAAATTTTTTACATATTTAGTAGTAATCATTAATTATTATATATCATAGAATATTAGTTCAGTAAGGAAAAAAATATGCTAGTCCACAAAAAATAATGTTGTATGTAAAATATGTTCAGAAAAATAAAATAAAATAAACCATAAAGATATCTTCTTGGTTGTATATCTATAAAATAAACACTTTCCAAGTCTAGGTTCATTAAGCTTTTTGCGGCGACATAAACTTTATGATTTAGTTGGTTTAGCTTTTTATATATATTATTGGTACTGCTACGAGGCAACTTGCCAGTCCATTAGGGGGAAAACTACTCAACTTGACAAGTTATATACTCCTGAGGTCTCCAGAAAAATATAATTTTAACTTTTTCTAGAACAAAACAATGACTGGTGTGATGCATCCGACTAAAGCCCTTCTTGTGTTTACGTCCGACTCTCACGTGTATAACCAATTGCTTTTAGTCCTTCCCAGACTCCCACTCCCGAAATCAACCGGCCATTACGCTTCTCCCTTGTGGAGATTTGCTTCACGTTCACGGCGTTTGAACACTTTTTAATGGGATCATTTTCAATTGGAACGTTCCGTTTGCCCCTTTCTCTCCGAAACGACACATAAAACACGCCGCCCGCCAGGGACCCCTGTAGAGGTCCGTATTCAACAAGGAGAAAAATAAAAGTGGCTTCTGCTTTCTTTTATGGTTGTTAGCTTCCGTTCCTTCGGGATACAATTTGCCACCTGGTTTATGCTTTCTTTCCATTGCTCCGATGAAAATTAACGAAGAGGAAGTGGTTATGACTAAAGCTGGGCGATTATCAAAAACAAGAATCGATTATCGATTGACGTGAGAGATGACACCAACGTTTTAGGCATTACGCTTTGAATACGATGGACCTTCCTTAAACGTTTAACGTAAAAACTAACTTACAAAAACGAAACTTAACACATTTGTGATACAAAAATGGGTGATAATTTTGACGTTGGAACTAAATATAACCGTTTATAACCTTTGTAAATCGAACTCGAAAATGTGCGATCGGTTTTTATGTAGCACCATAGTAGCCACCCTTTATAGTATAATAGGTCATTTCAATAAGAAGACTTTTCAGCTTGCCTTTAAACATTCTCACAGTTGCAGCGTTTTTATATCATTGCCTAGTCTATTAAAAAAATTGCATCCTTTGTAGGCTATTTTTTTTGGAAAGACGTTGTCTTATTAGAAGCAGGTAAAGCAGTTCTTTATCTCATCACGCTCCATCTCAAACCGCTTGAGGTAAAAGGCTGAATTTTGGCATACACGTTGATTTTAGGGTGTAGAGGTTTGATAAGAAGGGATTTTTCATAGCTCAAATTCCAAGGGGATGAAACCACCCCTTAAATATTACAATATTTTTTATTTAAAAAAACGGTCAATTTTTTGAAAAAACGCTTGAACACGTGTTTTTTAATTTATTTTTTTACATATTTTAGGATTTTTTAAAAATTCATACAGGGTGTTCAAAGGGGTGAAACCACCACTTAAATAATACAATATTTATTTATTTAAAAACCTGTTAGTTTTTCGAAAAAACGCTTGAACACGTGTTTTTTTAATTTATTTTTTTACATATTTTAGGTTTTTCAAAAAATTCATACAATGTGTCGAAAGGCGTAAAACCATCCCTTAAATATTATAATATATTTTATTTAAAAAACCGTTAGTTATTCGGATAACGCTTGAACATAATATGCTTTATATTTTATTTTTTTACATATTTTAAAATTTTTTAAAAACAGAAACAGGGTGTCCAAGGGCCTGAAACCACCCCTTTAATATTATATTTTTATTTAAAAAACAATTAGTTATTCGGAAAAACACTTGAACAAGTGCTTTTTATTTTATTTTATTACATATTTTAAGTTTTTATTTTTTAATTAATTTTTGCGATCTTTCTCAAACCGTTTGCCGTAGAAAGCTTAGCTTGTGCAAACAGCTTGATTTTAGAGTGCAGAGGTTTGGTAAGAAAGGATTCTTCGAAACTCAGTTTTTAAGTGGGTGAAACTACTCCCTAAATGTTTATAGTGGACTCGAAAAATGTCAAAATAAAACAACTTCTTGGTTTAAAGAACGAGCTATATTAACTCCAAAAAATAGCACAGCAGACGAAAGACATATAGCTTTATTGGAAAAAATTACTGCTCCACAATTAACATACTACTCAATAGATATAGTTATAGACCAAGAAAATGCGGTTAATTATCCTGTCGAGTTCCTACACTCTATAAACCCTTCAGGAATCCCTTCTCATAAGTTAACTTTAAAAGTGGGGCACCAGTGATGCTTATTTGAAATTTAAAACCACCAAAATTGTGTAATGGAACTCGGCTACAGGTTAAAACATTACAAAACAATGTAATAGAGTCTACTATTATTTCTGGCCATGGTCTGGGAGAAACAGTTTTTATATAATGTTTAATTCCGTAAGATTATCCTTTCCAGTTTAAACGTGTAGTTTCCTTTAAAACTTTGTTTCGCCATGACAATAAAGCTCAATCCTTAAGTAGAGCTGGAGTAGACTTGCGCTACGATTGTTTTTCCCATGGTCAACTCTATGTCGCATGCTCTAGAGTAAGATCGCGCAGTAGCTTGGCTATTTTACAGCCAGAGATTACAAAAACAAACGTGGTTTACAAAGAGGTACTCAAATGACGCGATTTAAGTACCTCTTTACATCTCTTTCATTATATACGCGAATGAAGTCGCGGGTGTCCGCTAGTATATCTATAAAAGAACATTTTCATTGCAGTAATTAGATAAAGACTATAGTGCATAGCAATTCTGCCTTAAATGAATTGAGAGGTTATCAGCATGATTCAGACATTGCAAATTTTCGTCAAAATTAAGTCCCAGCATTACACACGAATTAGATGACTTCAAACAGTAAGCAAAGACATTTGCTTACTGTGAAAATACCATAAACCTAGTTTTGTTCTGGCTAAGATTCGGACAGTTTTTTTCATACTATAATATAGCGTTTCTGTACACCATCTCAGTAGTATCCCTTATACCTGATGAGGTTTGCTCCAGGTGAGAAATCAGATCATTAGAATAAATAAGGTAAAGCAGTGACCCAAGACCCGAGCCATGTGATACTCCTTGCTCTGTTAGTAGAATTACGTTCTGCCCCATTAACTAAAACGTACTCAGGTAAGATCTCAGTAGTTCCCCTGCCTGTCATCTAATTCCATATCTTTCAAGTATATGCAAGAGAATTTTTGCTGGAAATATTAATTTTGACTAGAGGACAGCACAATTGATAATTATAAAATAACCGTATAGAAAAGGTCTCAAATGCACTGTTTGGACAGACCTAAGCGTAAACATCATACCATTTTTTTCTCTTATGTATTCTATAATGTTATTTATATTTTTATTTAAGAAATCTCGTTTAAAAGCATAGCTGGGATTTTTATTTCATCTGTTTAAAATTCAATTTCCAAAATTTGTGAGAAATGATCCGATAAGCCTAAATTTACAACGGAAGCAACTTGGCTTATCGATAGTGATTAAAGATTTTCAATGCAAGTGCTGGAACTTAAGTAACTCTGGTAGGTGACCGAACGGTGGGTCTTAAATCAAAAGTAGTATTAATTCCAACCCAACAATTATAGTATAGTAAACATTTTTGAAAGAAAACCATTTAAAAGGTTCATAAGTTACAATCTATTTCCCTCAATAAAGTATAAGTAAGAATCCTTCATTTTGTCAGGGAAAGTGAAGCATGATGCATTTCTTCATTTTCGTACATAAAATATTTTAATAGACCCTTATTTTTTTCCGTCATATTGAATTCATACCAATAGTTTACCAGTTTATTTTTGTATCAGACCCAATTTTTGTGCAAAATATAATAAAATTAAAGTTAATCAACTAAATAGATCGCAGAAAATTAATAATTAATAATAATCAAATCAATTTAACTAGTCTTGACAAAAAAATAAAATTTTCCAAACATTGGTAAGATCAAATTCGGATTCGTTTCTGACCTGATCCACGTAACCCATTAAAAATAATTGGGTCGTTAACAAACTATAGATAAAACTACAGAATTGTGCCATACATGTGGTTTTCAAATTACCTAGTGCTTAAATTTTTTGTAGATATTTAGAATAATATATTATCATTTCTCTTATCGTTCTGATATAAACATTTTGCATTTACATTTTTAGGTTGATTTCTTTAAGAAGAAAAGGCATTACTACGTTAGCAGAAGGTAGAATGTATTTAAAGCTGCAACAAATTCACCAAGAAAAGAAGAAGCAACTTAAAATATTTCGGTCGAAGCCTCAGTTTAATTGGAGAAACAATAAGAACGCTGGTCTGGCCATAATACCTAAATTTACAAAAAGAAAACAATCTGTTGCTCCCTTGGATATCGTAGGAATGCCTGGATATGAAAAACTTAGCGAAAAAGAGAGGGACATGTGTAGTACCGTTAGATTTGTGCCAGTTAGTTATTTAGAGTTAAAGAATCTATTAATTGCTGAAAATTCTAGAGCTGGTCATGTAAAATTGCAAACAGCTAGAAACCTTTTGAAAATTGATGTTAATAAGACGCGGAAATTGTATGATTTCTTGATTTCTGAAGGATATATAAAAAAATGAAAATAGGTGTTTTTAGTTGTAAAATTGTTTTCGTTTTGTTGTAAATATTTATTGTAAACTACATCTTAGAGATGTTCAAACACTTTTATGTTGTTATAATAAATTATTATAGGTTGCAAAATTCGGTACTTGAATTTTTTTTATATAGAAAATGTATAAGGAATGCAAAGATCTTTCATCTAAAACAACAGTGCATTATTTGGAATTGGAAAATATTCATTTTGCTACAATTTAATTTTTATATATTTTTGATCACACGATTAATTGCACCTCTGACGTCGCCGATAAATATATAGTTTGCAAGTGTAAAAGAAAATTATCTGCGTAACGATTTATCACAGCACAATAAGAATAATTGAAAACTGGACATTTTACTTATTCTTGGACGAAATAGCTTTTGTGTTTACCTCTGTAGCAGTGCTGCTATTGTTTGGCGTTAAACGCCCGTTATAGGTTATAATTACCTGAGGATAAAATAAATTCCAGTAAAATTTACATTGTTGTCATGTGTAATATATTGAGATACCTGTGATGTCAGAGGCATTTTAAGCGAGTTAAAAGGAAGGACAAAATATTTTAAAATATTGCACAAAAATGTCCAGAATCTACCCTTTAACGGGGCAGCTGGAATAATGTAAAGTATGTTCGTGAGGTAATATCACCTTTAATAATATATTATTTATTGTTATTTTTGTTTCTATTGGCTTCATTTCAGTTTTTGATACAACTCGTTTGATATGTTTTAAGTACCATTTCTACAAAAGTGATTCGGTTAAAGTATAGATTTTTAGCATGTTAATAAATACATATATCTACATATGTTGCATAAGAAACATATGCACACAGCCCCTTTCGCGTTTATGGCCCTTAGACAGATGCCACAAAAGATGTTTTCTCAATTCCCTCTGTCTATCTGTTCGCGGTATGTTCGTAAAGGTCGTAAGGGGATATAAATTCAGTACGGCGCAACAAAAGTGCGGCCTAGTGAAATTTTATAAAATTATTACTTAAAAACTACTCAAGCAATTTATCTGAAATGTTGCACAAAAATCAAGTATTACCGGGAAATCAAGCGATACAGTTTTGGTGCGAATCCAAGATGGCGTAACAAAATGACGGCCTAGTGAAACGTTAAAAAAATATTACTAAAAAACTACTGATCCAATTTACCTGACATTTTGCACAAAAATCAATTATTACGTTTACGTAAAAATAAACTGATAAAATTTCGGTACGAATCCAAGATGGCGAAAGAAAATGGCGGCTTAAAATATTTAAAAAATCAGGCTGAAAAAATTACTTATTAGATTGATTTTAAATTGTGTGTAAGAATTAAGTGTGATATTTAGATGACCTGGTAAAATTGTGGTGCGAACAAATGATAATGGCGAAAGAAAATGGCGGCCAAATAAAATGTATCAACATATATAAAACATGTTTTCTTAATTCCGTCGGTCTGTCTGTCTGTCTGTGGCATAGATAAAAAACTACTTGCCCGATTGACTTCAAATTTTGGTCAAGAACTAAGGGTCTTATGGGTATGACCTGGAAACATTTTTATAAATATCCAATATGGCGGACTGGTCTAAAATGTTAAAAAAATACCACTAAAAAGCTAATTATCCAAATTACCTGAAATTTTACACAAAAATTAAGTGTTGATAGAAATGAATTGGTAACATTTTGGTATTAATCCAAGAAGGTGGCTTAGTAAAAGACTTAAAAAATCAGCTTGAAAAAACTACTTATTAAATTAATTTCAAATTGTGTGCAAGAATTAATTGTGATAGTTAGATAGCGAAACAAAATGGCGACCAAATAAAATGTTTAAAAAATCAACGTAAAAAAATATCTCATTCAATTTGACTTCGAATTTTTCTCAAAAATTAAATGTGATATAGGAGTAAACTCCTACGAATTCAACATGGCAGAACAAAATTGCGGTCTCTAAAAATCAATGTATGTCAAAACTACTTATTCAATATTTAATATATTTTAAATTATGTCCAAACATCAAGTGTGGCATAGGTAGAAAATAATTAAATATTGGTACCGATGCAACATGGAGCCCAATAAAAATATTTGAAAAGGCGTAGTAATATGTATATGTTACTATGTGCGAGTCTAAATTGGGCCACACTTCACAATTCCTAATAAAATGAAAGATTTATAACGAAGGAAGTTCTGGGTAAAGGAAATTACCGTTTTTTTAGCATATTGCTAAAAATCTATCAGATTTTATAATAAATAGTGGCGTACCATAAATTTACAAAAATAAAAACCAGAATGGTTGCCCATGCGCACGCCAGTGGCTCACTCCATTTTTTCTGGTCGGAAAGAGTAGCACTTTAAACTTTATTTTTTTTAATTTAATATGATAACGTGCTAAAGTTTTTAATTTTTCTCATACAAAAAAAAACACGAAAGAAAAGTTTTAGGTACTTTTGGTTGTTAATTGCGAAAACGCAAGCAGTTTTCAAAATAAACAGCGGCGAACCATTAATTTAATAAAATAAAATTTTGTATTGCCGTCCATGTAGCTTAGTCGGTTTTCTTTTACTTGGAAAAAGTAACATATCAAGAACATTTTACATATAAAGTTTTAATATAATACGTCAAGGGGTTTTCCAAATATTAATAAAAATCCTTATTTTTTAAAAAAAGTTTATCATCCTGTATCTCAAGAACGATGCTTTTTAGGTCTTATGTTTATATGAACTTTTTTTCTCAAATTGAGTCCAGGTTATCGATCATTAGTAAACCACATTTGGTTTTGTTCATATTGAAACCACCTATTATCTGATATTTTCAATGCGTTGAAGTAGTTCTATCATTTTCTGTTTGTAGTTGATTATTACAGTAGTGTGGTCGACATAATATAGATTTTTAAATTATTTAACTTTTACTACTTTATTCACTGACTGCACATGTTGAATAAGAGTGTACAAAGAATGCAACATTTTTATGGTGAAGTCCTTTTATAACGGTCTTTTGCCGCGTCTATATTAGATAACATAAGACATGTCATGTAGAATCGGCCACAAGTGTCTCCAACTGACAGTGCTGAAAGCTTTGGGATAATCTAAAAAGTAGACTTGGCTGGAACACAGTACTCATAGCAGTTTCGATGACCTGCGTGGTATTAATCAGTTAATTTTGGGGTATAAGGTATTTTAAGTATTACTCCAAAAATATGCATCAGACTGATGAGAAGAATATTCTAAAGGAAAAAGAGATCTTTTTCCTTTAGAATAGATTGCCAATTAAAAAAAAATAATTCTGAAGAACAACAGGGTTGTCTAATTTTTTCCGTGAAAAATATCTCACCTTATGTTGTCACGCATGCCACTGGCGAAAATATTACAAATCATTTTATTCCAACTGATGACCCTTTACGTCATAATATTGCATAACAGATTTCAATTTGATATCTAAAATCGTTTCCAAAATATTTAATAAAAACGGATTTTTTAAATTTTCTTTTACACCCTATATCTCGAAAACTAAACTTTTGCGGACCTATAAATATATAACATTTTTTTGCTTTTTTTTGACCTCCCAAACATTCTTAGAATATATCCATTTCCTCCCGAAACACCCTGTATATCTAGAACAAAATTATAACATGACAACACGTACAGTGTATTAACAAACTATAAATATCCTATCCATCTTCTCTTATATTTGTTGGTCATACCAGCAAGTTCTTCATGAGTCGTCATTTACCACAGCTTATTTTAAAACGGGTGTTTTGGCTAAATTTTAATTTAGTTTATACCTACTCTTTGTATTTGTATAAATATTAGAAATTTGGCTTTGTGTAGGCTTCCGTTTTTGTTAGGATTTTGTTCAGTAACTTGTAGTGGGCAACTTAAATATCTGATTTATCCGGATTTGTGTTAAACTCTTAATATTTCAGAAAGTTGAATCATTTTTGGGACAAAAATCCTGTTCTGTTTACATGCAATTCAGATTTAAATCCTAGTTAGGTATAAAACATCGGATTTATTACTATAAAATTTTAATGGCAAAACTACAGAAGCACTGTAGGTAAAATATGTTGCTATTAAATTTCATACATTGCTTGACAAATTGGTGATTGTCACGTATTATGACTACGCTAATGTTTGTTCCCTATTTCAGTCAGGGTGGGTATGTTAACAAATGGTGAGTGATGGTAAAAGTATGGCAGTAATTTTATTTATTTAAGTGGTTTCTTGAATATGATGATATGATTCCGAAGTAAAGATTTAATTGAATTAATGTATTTGTAGTTCGTTGTTGGCTTATGAATATCATCCTGAATAATTACTATAAAAACTATTTTTATACAATTATTATTTTATATATATCACCGAGGTTTCTATCTTTTTGAAGTTGTCATTTACCCATTTGCTGACCTGGCAGTTTTTTGCTTGGAATTTTGCTAATCATTCTTGTAGAATTCGGTAGATTACAATTTATTTCTTACCGTTTTCAAGTGTAACCTAATCGCATTAATTTTGATTGACAAGTTTTATTTTCTTTTGTATTTTTATATAATTTATTTATTTTGATGTGTGATATAGTTTTCAGTATATGTATTTTGATTCATGTATGTATTACTATATTTAACCAACTTCAAGATAGTGGAGGTTATCAATTTGACCATGTGTATTTTTTATGTATGTATATCGATTACTTCGTGTTGGTTTGACCAATGTGGATGAAATTTGCCGGGAATATTCAGAATATTGCCGGAGTGGTGGCACAGCAGGCATACTAAAAAAAAATATTAAAAATGGCGGAATTATGAATTGCTTACGCTACGTCACACTGAGCAATATATCCATTCACCATATTATTAGGAAAAAAGTATCTATGTTACATATGCAATGCAGTGGCGTATATAAGGGAGGGAGGTTGGAGGTTTACCCCCCTAGGGCTTCTTTTATTCAAGCTAAAATTATAGGAATAGTACAAAGTAAGGACATTTTTTATGGGGTTGACGGGTAAATCCCCCTGTCCCCAGAACTAGTGTAAACAGTTAATTTTATTAAAGTAATGACCTTTTTTTGTTGAACATTTTCGTTGACTGACCCCCCCTAGAAGCAATGTTTATATACGCCACTGATGCAATGGACCCAGTGGTTTACCATGAAACTCGTATAAATAGAATTAAAGATCACGAAATAAAATTGTTTATAAACCAGATAAAACCGACTTAAAAAATGGCAATAAAAAGTGAAAAATAATGTTGTATTCCATCTGTGAAGTCCGCGTCAAAGTAATAACACATTAAGACATTACACCAGCGGTATTAAAGATCAAAACGCTCAATACATACATATATTTGTGATTAAATAATTAAGAATGACTTTGGCTCGGACTTTGCACATGTAATAAAATATTATTTTTCACTTTTTAGTGGATTTTTTTGGTATCAGTTTAATTTTTTTTTTTATTTGTTTTGGTTACTTTTAAACGGTTTTCCGTAATTATTTTTTTATAAGGAGAAGACTTTAAATATTTGTAATTTTTGTTGGTCTAATCAAGTATATTTGCGTTGTTTAGATGCAAACCTTAGAAATGTTATAATATAGTTACTTTTATTTTAATAATAATAATAATCTTTATTCAAAATCAGCGATATAATTCATAGAATAGAAAACTTGATTTCGATCTTTTGCTGTTTTGAAACGGCAAAGTTCATCACTTACTACTAAAATAAGGGTTGGTCTTACACTTAACCTTCCCAGACAATTATAAAACCATAACAAATAAATAATCCTCATTCGTATTATACAGAATAATTTTTCTATTATGTAAGTTATGTAATCTACCATTATCACAATATATATTTAATATTGTTATCCAAACTAAAACTGAAAGTAATTTTGTTATACAGAAACGAAAATAAAATACATACACTTAACTAAAGTAGCCAAAACCAATTGACTGAAAACAGCTGAATTATTTTCTTATCACTTTGGTTCTAAACTTATATTATCTTTACTAAGGGTGGGGGGAGCTGTTGACTGACTTACGAAATATTTAAATAGCTATATCTTCTGAACCTCTTATCCAAACTAAATGAGGTTTTATTTAAGTTTATTTAAAAGACAATTTCAAGGTGATTTTAGAATTCCGATCGAGTAACACTCCCTAGTTGTTAAGAAATTGGTTAGATGGCGCTGTTTGTAACGATTACAGATTTTTCCAGCTGTCTTTTAAATCGATATCTTTATTAGTTTTTAAGATATTGCCAAATAAGTGAATTAATAGGTATTTTTTGAACGAAATGATTAATAACGAAGATATCACAGTGTAATAAAGTTTCCAGGGGCATCCCTAGACCCTTTCTGTTCAGGAAGGGGGCAAAAAATACCAACTGCCAAAAAAAAGTGTTTTTTTGTATTACAATAATTTCGGTTGTTTGTTGTCAGTTCTGTCTCAATTTGCCAACGAATCCACAATTTAACCAACTGCCTAATATAATGGGGGGGGGGGGGCAGCCTCTGTTGCCCCTCTTTTGGTGACACCCTTGAAAATCTCGATTCTGCTGCTGCACGTACATCTCATGATACCTGCGGTCTTACAGATCGATGTGGCCTTTGAGATACACTTCATTGGTCTTGCTAACGAGCCAAAAGATCAGCCAAATTCAATATATGGCGGTTGACCTTAAAAATACATCGAATTTTCAAGGTCTTATTTTTCGACGAATAAAAAAATAACTACAAAAATAATGAGAATATGTTGTTTTTTCGTTAGGATGATCGGAAAGTTTACAGTTTTTCAATAAACTTCTTCTTCAAGTGCCGTACCCGTATTCGGGCGTTGGCGATGGTCAGTGAGTGCCTTGAAACCTATCTTATATTAAGATGTATATGGTTTCTTGAATGCACTACACTAGACCATTATACTAGGGAATGTGTTCTACGTAGTGGTTTCCCGTTGCCTTCTACGCAGTTGTGTCGAGTAGTGTATGTGTTGAGTAAGAGGCCTTGTTACTGTTCGCAGTGGACCCAAGTCTACGAACAGAGTCGTTAATGTATTATCCCAACGACCAAAGGCACCTCGGGAAGGTACCGGACCAGGCATATCGAGCACTCTTTATTTTAAAAAGTGCCAGCTACGCCAAGTCTCGAACCCGCGCCTTCCGGGTGGAAGCCGGTTCTCTTACCACTGAGCCACCGAGGTGTATTTTCAATAAACAAACAACAAAAATGAAATCAGAAAAAATACTGACTTTCCGATAATCTTAACGAAAAAATTGTACTCGGAACTCCGATATCCTTTAAAAAAAGGGCATTAAACAATTATTAGGTTTGGTCCAAGCGACTATGAAAACTATATTATTTCGACAGGTTACTATTTACAACTTTATTAAATTATTTCAAATTAATAATAATGCATTATGATCTGTTATTTTTGACTTTTCCCCCTTCATACATTATCGCGTTTTCTTTCGTTTCTTGATGGTGTAAAGAGATGAATTGTAAGAATAAAATTACAAACAATATGATATGGTTGCACGACTTGTTCGAATGATTAGATTAAGCTGTAACAATGGCCCTTTGCGAATTAATAGTTATTGATATGTACTTTATGTAAACCAAAACCAGGCGCTGTGGGATTATTAGTTTTTGCACAATTGCAATTTGAATTTTTTAATGCACTATTTTTTACCGCGCCTGGATGCATCGTGGTTGATCCGATTTGAATGCTGGAAAGTTACATAGAAAGTAGAACTTTCCCACTACTCATTTCGCGGTAAAGTTCTGTGAAATACGCGAAAAAATGTTTCCAAACATGACCAGAAACGGCCGGACGTGAAGCGTCTATATTACCCCTCGGCTACCTCGATTGCTATTTTACTATACTACTCGGAAACTTTTACTCATTCGCAGTTTTAGATCATGTCTGGAAGCATTTTTCGCGTATTTTACATAATTTTAGCGCGAAATGAGAATATACGTTTTGTAGTATGATACCTTCTACTTTCTATATGACTTTGCAGAATTCAAATCAGATCATCTACGACGCATCCAGGCAGGCTGAAAGACAGTGTATTAAAAAAATTAAATCGCAATTGTGCAAAAACTAATAACCACACAGTGCTTGGAATCATAAAGTACATATCATTAACTGTTATTTCGCAAAGGGCCTTCGCTACAATTTGAGAAATAACAGAGATATGAATTTTCGAAAAACAGCCTAATTGTTCCGATTTTTAGTTTTTTCTCCTGTTCTTATGATCAGATCAAGTCGTGTAACCATATCATTTTGTTTGTAATTTTAATCTCTACGATTCATCTCTCTACACAATTAAGATTATTTCATTGTTCATTAGTTTCAAATTCAAAAAACATTTATTGTGTAAAAATAGAAAAATACAGTCAATATTACACAAAAGGACAAGGTACACTAGATAGTGGTATTAACAACCAGGCCCGGAATGTCAAAATAGATTAAAACATTAAGAGGAAAACAAAACACAAAAAAAAACAATAATTAAAACATATTCAGATTAGAAGCTTTTAAACTTTGCCTGACCTCCTGCTACAGTGTTCGTTTCACAGTGAGCTTGGATTTAGAAGTTAAGCTTGGTAATAGTCTTATGATTTGGTTGTAGGCATAAGGAGGTGCAAGATAAGAGAAGTCTGTTCGAAAAGATTCGGTTCTAGGCCGGGGGATGTCGAAGTTAGCATAAACTCCCGAAGCGGTCTGTCATGGACATCGCTTCTTCTAATAAGTTTTTTAGCTAAATACTTTGGAGTCTGAGAGTTGATCACATTGAACACAAAACAGATGAAATGAACAAATCATGCAAAAGTTCTGCATTCTCTGTAACCTCATGCGACTCTCTGTCGTCAAACAAAGTCCATAAACGACATCTGCATAATGAAAATGATACAAAACCAAAGAGTTGACTAGTATTTCCTTTGTATTCTCATCCAGTAGATCTTTAAATTTATATAGAGATTTAAGACTGAGGAATACTTTACGACACACCAGCGAGACATGGTTGTCAAATTTAAGCCTTAAATGAAGAAATAGCCCAAGGTTCTTAATAACTCTACTATATTCATCGATTCCCAGACTTATACCAACCGCATTCCGCAGAAAATAAGGCGAACCAATCAACATCTGGTGACTTGTCAGGATTCAGTATTAAACAATTGTTTTTTGTCCAAGAAGATATTGAATCCAAATCCTGGTTAATCAGCTCACCAGCAACACTCATGGAAGTTGGGGCAAAGCTACAGAAAAGTTGGACGTCGTGAGCATAAAAATGAATACTGCACGTTTTAGGCGCCAACTGGAAATCAGCCACCGCAATGGAGAACAGAAGGGGTCCCAGCACTGATCCCTGAGGAACCCCGGAAGTTATTTAAGCCGAATCCGACACCAGTGTGTTGCCCGCACATTTAAGAAAGGTCTTGGACATATCCAAACATGTTAGAGAGACCACTTTCCGATCATGCAGAGAATCATCAACAAGAGGGCTCAGTGCCGTGACCGTTCCAAATCCCTTGCGAAAACCAGAATTTACTCTCATCCAAATAGTCACAAAGCTGTTCGTGTAAAACTCCTTCAGCAACCTTTAAAGGGACACTGAGGAGGCTAATAGGTCTAAGATCATCTCACGTAAGTTGTTTTCCAGAGTTTCGATTTTATAAGCAAAAAACGAAAGAAAACGCGATTTTTTGCATTAAATTCTTTATAACAAATAAACAAATGATAGTTGCAAGTGGAAAACATAATGGAATATTACTATGGACTATCCTGAGTGTGATGGCGCACTCGGTTTCCGGTTATTATTTTTGACAACAAACCACTTTTCTTGTTTTATTCATTGGCCTATAAGAGAAAAGTCACTATGTTGCAAATTGTGAACATAAAAAAATTATAAGAAATATATTTTTGTTTCTTAAAATACATATTATACTGTTGTTTGTAACGTATTGTTGCTTAATGGTAGGTATTCAAGTGTAACGATATATACAAATTAATGAGCACAAATCCACCAGTTCTACTATCCAAAGAAACTTATAACCGTTAATAGTTCGTAAAACTAACTAAACTTTACATGTCTGATGTATTTAGAGGACAGAATGTTTGCCCATTTTTAGGAACGTCCTTTAATGAGCAGATTTATAGCAATTAATAACATTTTCAATAAGCGCCAAAGGATTGCGCAGTTCTTGATCTGAAGTGATTTAAGAATTAAAGTGAAACTGTTGGAAAGCAAAGTTCACTCACCCTATATTGTTTTACCTAGAATCCTGAGACCTGGGGGATTCTTGTTCATTTTTCACTAGTACTTGCAAATATTAATAATTTTAATTTTCATAAAGTCGTCAATAGAAAGTTTGTTAAAAATATCACAGCTCATCAGATTATGCACTCTAATGCACTTACAAAGAATCAAAATATAAAACAATTCCCGGTGTTAGTCAAACATTGCAGTAGTAATAATGACACATGTTTCGCTTGATCGCTAGCATCATCAGACCTAAAAAGTTAAAAGTTACATATCGAAGAAAGTAAAAGTTTTTACAAGTTTTTACAATTACTTACAAATACAAAAATTTAAAATTAAGGACAGTTGTAATTGAAAATGTATAATGTTAATTATAAGTTTCTTTAATTTTAAAATTTCGTGTTTTATATACAGCGTGTCCTGAAAAGTTCTTAACAAATGGAAACTTTTTTATTTTTCATTTTATGCAAAATGTTACTGTTTATAAAAAGTTCTGCTTCCTCTGAAAATATTATTAAAATTATAAAACTTAAAAAATATTGTCCAGGGTTGCTAAAAAATCTAAAATTGCCTGAAGAGAAAACTACCCATAGGTTTAGTTTTAGAGCAAAATGCCATAAGAGTATTCTGAGTATTCTGAGTATTCCGAGGTGTGATAAAATACTAAATTTCATAAAGAAATTCGCAAGTACGCTAATTACTAAAAAAACTGAGTGGGCTGAAAAAAAATTAAATATGCTGTTGTTAAGGAAACATAGTCTTGCATTGTACTGACAGTAGATAATTGAAGTTATTGGTTATTTTATTTCATTGAATATTTTTCTGTTATTTTCATCATGGTAGTTAAATTAACAAAACAGGAAAAAATTGATATTGTGTTAATTGTGGAGATCATTATAAAACATGTCGTGAAGCGGCTGAAATTTTTAATAATAGACATCCAGATAAACAAATAAGCTATGTTACTGTTGCAAATGGCATGACCAAGTTTAAATCCACGGGGTCTGTTGATAATACGTTTGCAAATCATATGCAAGTTTTGCAAGCGGTCGTTGAAAATCCCAAAGTCTAGGTGAGGAAAATATCAAAATCACTTCAGGGTAACGTAACAAAGTCAACAGTCAGTACGATTTTACGAACAAATAAATTCTATCCTTACAAATCTAGATGTATTCATACACTTTTACCTAGAGACTTTGAAGTTCGTATCCTGTTCAGTGCATGGTTCCAAGGAGAAGCTATAGATGATTCTTTCTTCGCCAGAAATGTATTATTTACCGATGAGGCGACATTTACGTCAAACGGGGTCGTATGCTCACAGAACTGCCGCTGGTGGTGTGATGAAAATCCTAATTTTCTCATTGAGTGTCGCAATCAATATTCGTTTAAAACAAATGTTTGGTGCGGTATTTTGGACCACCAAATAGTAGGGCCGTATTTCTTTCGTGAAAATTTGTCAATTTGTTGGAGAATTGCCATTAAATATGAGGCATTCACTTTGGTACCAACACGACGGAGCACCATGTTATAATACACAGATAGTTTCCAATTTTTTAAAAGAACTTTTTCCTAATCGCTGAATTGGAAAGTATTCTGCAATCCCGTGGCCCAATCCCTTGAAATTTTTCCTTTAAAAGAAAAGGTTTATTTTTACACGCCATTCCAAAACGTCGATCACCTGGAAACAGTGACTAGGCAGAAGAAATACAATACAAAGAAATTACGAGCGGCAATAGCAGACTGCAGTAGAAGAACCATAATTTGTGTGAAACGGGATTGCGCTCACGTAGAAGCATAATTTGTCCATTGTTCATTCTTAGTTGATTTTTTTATACGATATTGTTGAATAAAACGTTTTGTATACCTCGTACATTGCATTCAGATTTGAATTTCTTTGTGAAATTTAGTATTTTGTCTCACATCGGAATACTATATATTATGGGTAGTTTTTCTTCAGTCAATTTTAGATTTTCTAAGTTTTTGGTAACTTTTATGAAGAGTAACATTTTTCATAAAATGAAAATCAAAATACAAGAGTTCTAACCACACTACGCCACAACTTGTTACGTTCTGGACGCGCGTTTCGCTAACCAAGTTAGCATCATCAGCAGATGATATAAACTCATCTGCTGATGATCATCAAACGCGCGTCCAGAACGATATAAACTCATTAGTATTTTGATCTATCTTCCACCACAGGTTCCAGTGTTAGGACATAAAATGAAAAATAAAAATGTTTTCCATTTGTTAATAACTTTTCAAGACACGTATATATATATATATATATATATATATATATATATATATATATATATATATATATATATATAATAATGATGTATTTTCATTTCGGGTATATATCCGATCAGTACTGTCGTTCTGAAAAGAATAGTTTTGCTGATGGTTCGCGAAAATCACATTGATATTTTCGAATTTTGGTCTTTTGCGTCCCGATAGAGTCTTATTTATTCACTACCAAAAATATTTACTTCTGATGTAAAATTGTCAGCGTAACCTAGACCTTGCCTTTGTTAATACTGCTCAGATAACTAAATATTTAGTGTCGAAGTTATATTATAAATATTGTTGTTTTTTCTTTAAAGAATTTGAAAATGCCGAGACGCTTTTAATATCCGAGGTCCACATGTTGCTCGAGCACCGGAAAGCCCAGAACGAATCAGCCGAAGATGAACAGGAATTTTCCGATGTGTTTATGAAGACTCTCACATACACTGATAGATTCCGCAAGTTTAAAAATAAGGAGACCATATCGGCAGTCAGAAAGTAAGATGTTTATACATATATTTGTTTATAGGGTTCTAAAACTATTTGTGCGTTAAAAAAATCAAGGTTCTTGGGATTAGATCGTATCAGAATTCCATTGCGCAATGTATCTCAAAGATCAGGACACTGAATGAAGGAATTGAATGCGAAAATTCCAAGAACTCTGATTTTCCTTATTGACCAAAGCACTGAAAATTTCCGTTTTATGTTTATTTGGGTGTTGTTCAAAGAGTTTGTTAAAATTTGCGTGATTTTTTTTTTATTTTCAGAATTGGTTTTGGCTTTAGGTAAAAAACAATCAGAATTAGGTTTTCATCTCTTGTTGCACACAGGAATATTACGTGGAATTCGTTCTTCACAATAACTTTTATTAAAAAACAAAAACGTTATATGTGTTTCGACCTTCCGGCCATCATTAAACCTAAAATAAAGCAGAAAATCCTTAATTGTTGACTAAAAATAAAATTGTTTGTCGTGGCCTTAAAACTAAACAGTTACTGTATGATAAACTTAAAAATCAAATATAACCAGCTACACATTTTACAGCTAGTTATATGTTATTTTTAAGTTTAGCTTTAAGGTAACGACTAACAATTTTATTTTTAGTAGAAATTAGAGCTTTTCTGACGTATTTGAGGTTTGATGATGGACGATTTCTTTGAATTTATTTCTAGATTTACTGAGGATGATTAGTCAGTCACAAGGTGCTATGAATGTATGCTAAGTATGATAATATTATATACGTTATACACTGTTGCATCGCTAAGTTGGCACTCAGGGCGGTAATCTTCCTTGTCACCCCCGTCCGATTTCGCCAAATTAGTACCCCCTAGTTGTTTTTTTCATATAATTTTGAAATGTTTGACAAGTAAAAGGTGTGTTATCGGAATGGAATTCAGTAAGATGTAATTATTATAATAAAGGATTTGAAAGTTTTGTGCATCTCAACCGAGTCAGAATAAGTGTTAAAAACTAGCAATGATTTATTACAAAAAATCTAAAAAATGCTCTGAGAAGCAAAACAAAATCAGTGAAGAAACTGGGAGGAACTTTAAAATATTTTTATTTTTTAAATAAATTCTTTTTCCATGTTCTCCGTGTAATATGCAAAGATGCAAGATAAATCAAGACGGATTAGTAATAATTATAAATTCAAGATAAATCAATACGGGTTCTTAAATAAATATAAGTGCAAGTTCATTAAAATCCGTTAGCTTCGTTTAGAAAAGGATTGTTCAAAGTGGGAAATTTTTTTTCTTGTTCCGCTTTAAAGTGAGGATTTTTTTTTTATTAAAACTTAATACCTAATAGTGTTACTTGAGGCGCCCTCAATTACCCCTTTAATAAATACAATATTTCACTGTTTATTATATTCATTTCATAAAAATTCAGATATTGCCAACCAACTTTTCTCTCTTAATTTTTTTAAATACTTTTCTTCCAAATTTGATCTTTGTGTGAAATTTTAAGTCAATTGAATAAGTAGTTTTTTGGTACTGAATTTATAAACATTTCATAAAGCGTCTATACCGTTCGGCCGTAATGGCTTCACAACAGCATTACTGGTCTCTAATGTTTAACATCTAGACTCGAAAGTAAAGGGTTTGCGTACTCGTATTAATATAACTTTTCTGTTAGGTCATGAGAAGAACATCTCTCCGAAATGTATAATATAGATTAATTATTACACCAGTATAGCGGAGTTCCACTCGTATTTTATAACGAAAACTTTAAATTCATTACGTTATTAAAAAGACTTTTTGACATCTCGTAATATTTTTCGATACCGATACCATTTTATCAGCAGGACGGAGAGTCGCATAATGGTTTATACGTTTAAAAAGTTTTCGAAAGTTTTTAATATTTTTATAGCTGCTGACTACTGAAGTTTATCTAAAAATCGATATGAAACTCTTAAATATAATGAAGTTTCTGCGGCATTCACCGGAAAGCAAAGTCGATTAAACTTTATGAACGAAGGTGTTTAGAGCTAGGAAGAAGGTTTCGGATGTTGGCTATGTTAAAAGTTAGGTTTGGTGTTTTTGTTACATATAAGAGAACAGGAGTCCAAGTTATATTACATCTTTTTCATTCTATTTATTTACTCGGAATTTCACTTATTGAAAGGTTTGAAATCAATTTAACAGCAGTTTGAATAGTTTAAATTAAACAATATTATTGGCAGCTGCAATTCTAGTAGTTAAGTGTAATAGCCTATTTTGCAAATACAGTCACGAATTATTTACTTACGCTTTTATTCATTCGTTGTTTCAACTTTGATAATTGTCCTGATGAATATCTAGTTTTTGTACCATCTTTTAGGTGATCCGGTAATCTAGTCTGCATAATCAGAGTGCGATTTTTTTCGTTCATGGCATTAGTAACTTTTTTTGACATCTCACAATATTCCAACATACAAAGCGATGAAGAAAGAGAATTTTAATTTTTTTTTCAATTTTATACAATTATAAATATGATACGGAAAAAATATACTACGAGTAAAATGTACTGAATATGTATTGGAGCACTGAATGGCGCATTAAAAAAAACTATTGCATGTAGTCATTATAGTAGTCTCTTGCCAAGGCGACATTTATTGACAAGTTTTTAATAGTTAACATAAATAACTGCCATTGTCTGACTAATAGGAAGCTCTGCTGCCTGTTGTGATCATAGAGCTATAATATAATTAAATATATTCTCAAAGGGTTTTTGTATCCGTTATGTTGTAAAAAAAGTGAGTAGAGCATATAAGAAGAAAATAACAGAAGTGAAAAGGCAGGGATGAAAATCGATGCTCATTGTGGCAATCAGAACTTCATGAACCACTATTTCGTAGTGAAGTTTAAATTCTGAAAAATATTTATATTTGTTAACTAATGAAATCCATGTATTACCCACCAATAGAACTGAAACGTTTAATTTGACATCGCGCTTCCTAACCCATAGTGAACACGTAACGGCTTTATTATTATTAATTATTCTTATGCGATACTTCAAAAGACATTATATATAAGCAGAATGCTGTGAGTTTTATTAATAAAAGTGTACTGTGTATAATGGTGTACAGGGTGTCCCAAGTAAGAGTTATCTCCAAAGTTGTATGCCCTACAAAAAAAAAATGAATACACACGTTTCTTGATTTAATTTAAATTTTTAAATCATTTTATTTTCAGGTATAAATGGTGTTTATATTACTCTGCTTCACAAAATACCCAGTATGTATATGTATTTTGTAATTTCAAGTATTCAATTTTGTATTAAAAAAATAGTGCAGCGTTGCCAAGTTTATGTAACCCATGTATATTATTCCAAATTTCAAAATAGCATTAAAAGACGAATTTAATGATATAGAACATCATAGGCTTACGAGTTAACTTTTTGACTTATTGATGATTATCATCTATCTTCAGAACGTTTTATATTATTTTATGTGAATAACTGAGAAGGGCTTACCAATACCAAATATATTATCGCAATGATTAAGATAATATTTTTTATTTTTAATATTTTTTTTTATCTAGTAAGCATTAGTGAGATTGAAAAATTTAATAAAACACTAACTATTCTTTAGGTAATAAAAATTATCTACTGAATCAACAAATCAAGCTATTGTTTCTACGATAATAAACCGTGATGAAAGACATGTGTTGTACTGACTGTATAAACTGAATTATATGTAAAGTTTATAACATTTGACTGAAACCACTTCTTAATGCGTGTTGTGCGTTGTTCTTTACCATACATTCGGCTTATAAAATATAAAACATATAAAATATGGTGGCCAGCACTGTAAAAAACATATTAACTCATAAATATGCAATTTACTGAAGATAATCACCAAAACCACTTCTTAATGCAGTTTCTGCGTTGTCCTTTACCATACATTCGGCTTATAAAATATAAAGCATATAAAATATAGTGGCCAGTACTGTAAAAAACATATTAACTCATAAATATGCAATTTACTGAAGATAATCACCAAAAATTCCAAACCAGTGAATTAGAATACCTTATTGTAAATACATACATTTGTCTTGATAATCCCTATTTATTAGATCTTGAGAAAATTAAGGATATGTAAAACTTGGCACATTGTGAACAATTTAGATTTAAGTAACTGTGTAACATGGTAACATGCTGAAAAAGACGCAACTATTTCTCAGCTGTTACCAAACTTGCATGTGTGTATTGTCTAGGCAACTGAGGAAATTATGTTTGAATAACATCAAATTTCTAAAGATGATTGTCAGTAGGTTCAAAACGGTGAACCGCAGAAACATGCTAGTATACATGGAAAGTGTCCCCTTCAATTCTGTTAACTATGTACAAAATAAATTATTATCAATATTCGAAATTAGGTCTAATAATAGTTCTTTTAAGACTTTTAAAGATTCTACTTTGATACATGTACGATCACCAAAGGTTTTAAGATCGATCTCGAAAAGTTTAAGGTCCTTCGGAGAAGGAAAGTATATAGCTGCCGCCTAACCCTTTTTATAATCCTCGTTGGGAGTCTGATAAACATAATTACTTTATGACAGTCTGATACCTATCCTAGATTTTTATGCCCCAAGTATACAGGATGACTCACTCATTAGAAAAATATGGAGAACGGTTTTTTAATTTGTTTCAAATTTTGTGTGCGTATATAGGCAAAATATTTTTCGGTTGAACCGAAAATAATCGGAACCTTGTTATTTCTAATGGAATACCCTGTAAATTATTGGATTCTATGCTCGATTCCAAAACAAATTTCATTAAAAGGTCCACATGGTTATCTTTCACCATTTTTGAGATATTAATTTTTAAAACAAAAAAAGAACAAAAACGTACATACGAAAAAAAAATTTCTCTGATCTGGATGATGCTAGATTGATAAATTTTTTACAACATAGAGAGAAAACATTCATAGTCAATAAAAAAAATCGAAATACTTGCCAGGGCTATCGAGGTGTCTCAAGAATACAAGGAAGTTGTTCCTTAGTAAATCATTAAAACATTTTTAAATAGAAATCCTGTAAAATTTCGTCGGAATTCACATAAATTAGGTAGGCCATAAAAGAAAAAAATGAGCACTATGACTGCTATAAACGCGTATAATAAATAAATCATTTTCCAAATTGTGCCTTTTTTAAAGATGAGTGATCTAGAATACAATTTTACAAATATACATATACAAAGAACGTGTAGAGCTTTTACTACCAGATTTCCATTATTGCCAAAATTTTATCGAATACAGGGAAATTATGCACTACAGCAGTGTGTGTTATAAATCAGATAAGGCTATTAACGAACGAAGAAGATACACAAATTAATGTTTTAGCTTATTTTCATGCATATCCAGGAAGTTCAATCCGCTTTCAGAGAAGGATATGGGAATAAGCTATTCCTCAATCCAGAGAAATTTGTCGAGTTATAATTTGCACGATTTCAAATTGATAATTACGTAAGCATTGCATCCCGGCGATTATACCCAACTGGTGCAGTTCTACGAGATTGTAAAACACAAGAAGATCCATATTTTGTACGAAACATAATATGGAGTGATAATTCAAGCTTTAGTAGCGATGGTATTTTTAATAGAGGAAATAATCATT
Organism: Kuschelorhynchus macadamiae; assembly: GCA_030620095.1. Classification (NCBI taxonomy): domain Eukaryota; kingdom Metazoa; phylum Arthropoda; class Insecta; order Coleoptera; family Curculionidae; genus Kuschelorhynchus; species Kuschelorhynchus macadamiae. The sequence continues at coordinate 209,032 of JAUTXW010004475.1, read as the reverse complement.
ATTGGGTTACCGAGAACCCTCACCATTTATTCAGAAAAAATCATCAAGTAAAATTTTTGTATTTTATTTAATGATGGATAATCGAATGGTATATCACATTTATGACGCGAATTTCGATGGGAGGCAATACGTTGAAATTATGCAAAACTGCCGTGACTGATTTTATTGTTAATTTGTCCCCTAATTTATTGTGGGAATGGCGGTATCAGCTGGATGGAGCTCCAGCTAACTGCATCAACCAAGTTAAACATGAATTAGAAAATATATTCGAAGACAAATCGATTGGCCGTCAAGAATCATGGAATTGGCCACCAAGGGAGATTTGTCTCCACTAGATTTTGTCTATGGTGTCGTGTAAAAAATTTACTTTACACGATTATCAATAGAAGGGAAAATTCAGTTCAGAGAAAATATTCTTAAATGTCTTGAAATAAATGTGCGCTATATTCAATAGTTTCGCTTAAAATTTTTTGGGTTGGTTGCTTTGTTGTTTATTTACTTGATTTGCTTAGTAACAAAAGGTTTGTATTCTTGAGGCACGCTGTACAGCCCTGGCAGAGATTTCGATTTTTTATTGATCAAGTATCGGTGCTTTTTCTGTGTTGTGGAAATTTTATCAATCCATCAATCAATTACCTTCATCCAGCTCAGAGAAATTGATTTTATCGCAGGCACGTTTTTATTTTTTTTATTTAGTTTTTTTTAATATCTCGAAAACGGTACATAAACATAAGGACCTTTTAGTGAAAATTAAAAATAACTAGGTTCCCGTCACTTATGAAAATATAGCTATAGCCTATAGTGTTATATATGCACACAAAATTTGATACCAATTAAAAAAGCCGTTGTCCATATACTTATTATTAACCATTTACGTGAATCACATCACAATCATAGGGGTGGAGGGAGGAAGTTGTGAGAAATGGAGTGTATGAAGACGAGTGTATGGTTCCTACGCGTCTGATATTCTAGATTTAACAAATGTTGGTTACATATTGCCAACTCCGCAATATTAGAGGCGGAGTCTAGTTGTTGGGTGAATAAATCTTGTTTTTAGCCGAAAATATCATGCCAAAAAGAGTCATCGCTGCGAGTCTTATATTTAGGATATGTCAGACTTTAGCGATTTAGGTTACATATACACTCTTATAGTACCGATTGGATAATTAACCATGTATCAGTTTATCAGATGTGCTCTTTTTTGGTTGTAAGGTCAGGACTCTTTCACAGAACCGTTTTTAGCTCGCTTGAACTAAGGCTCGAACGACCACCATGTCTCTTTTTTTTATGGCGTTTTAGTTGGTTTGTACTACATTTTATATATCTCGCTTCCGGTGGCTCTTTTCTTAGTGATTAAGTCGATGGCTGCTTCTCGAAAAATCTCTTGGTAGATCTTCATAGGCAAAAATATGGCCATCCCTGTGTTATAATATGTAGCGTGCGACTGTTTTTCTAATGCAACATATTTTGCACTTATGTTTTTGTCTATGTAGTATTAAAAAGGTTTTTGACGATTTTCTATAGATACAAATATTTTCTCTGAATATGGCTTTCTAGGCGACCCTGTAGAATTACAAGGTTATGCAAAATATTTTAATAGACATTTTTGTAGCTTTTATTTATTAAATTATGGTTTTTTGATACACCTGTATATTGAAAGATTTGGCACGATTGTAACAAAAGCTTGCTTTTTCTAGCTAAATAACATATCGAAATAAATGTGTCATGTTTGTAATTATTAGCAACAACTAACATAGGTCAGCTTTTTTTTAAAGAGATGTTCTCTAGTTTGCAAAAGAGTATTACTCATACAACTTGTAATTTATTTTATTTGTTATTTCATACCAACCCTTTTTTAAATTAGTTATTTACTGATTTTCACATTATTTAATAATTGTTCCAAGTTTTTGCCCTGGATTCGTACTCGATTGGAAAACCAGGAAAACGGGGAAATCAAGGAATTTGGTAAAATTTTGCAAATTTCCGGTTACTTCTGAAAAAAATGTATCCTTACGTTAATAGTGTTTCATACGCGTTTTTGGTCTATTTTACGTTTGTAGGCTTTAAAATTTTCTTTAAAAAATCTCCAAATATATCAGACCCTGAATATTTAAATAACTTTTTGGGACGTTTTTACAAAATAATTCTAATTGTGATAATAAAATACCTTATTATAACCATAACACATATTATATTACAATAATTTAAACTTTACTTTTAATTTGGAAGAAATATCAGATGTTCATAAAATGCTAAACAGTGTCAAGACTAATGCAACGGGAATTAATGAAATATCGCCATTAATCTTAAAATATTGTAGTCCGTTCATTGATAAATTTATTAGACACATAATTAACGTTCCATAGAATCAAATTACTTTCCTAATCTGTGGAAAATATGAGTAGACAAATTTTAATGACCTGAGAATGATAAGTAATTTACCTGCTCTCTCTAAAATGTATAAAATGGTGTTCAATAACCAAGTTGTTTAGTTTCTATCAAGTTGATTTTAGTTTATCAGTTAATTTTAGGGTGCTTAGACGTATCCAATTTTTTCAGGAGTAGTGTCCTTTTTTACTCTTTTTTTAGCTTTTGAAGTTGAAAATGTACCCCGTTTTGAACTAGTGTTTACGAAAGTAGCATCTTAAACCCTAAATATTTCGAAGTGAGTGTACAGATCAGCTGTAATAAGAGGGTAAAGCTTATTTTTAGCATGCTGACAATACACAAAAATATTCGACAGACGGAATTGACCTTTTACTTAATGTATCACGTGGTAAATTTATGTTCTACAGGTTGGTCTAAAAAATTGTTAATATTTGGTTGACCTGTAGAACATTTGCTAGGAGGGAGAGAATGAAGGGGTCGGTCTGAAACGATAGTTCAGGTCGGAGAAATTTAGTCACCATGCAGTGCTACACGGTGAGGAGCGCTCGTTGTGTGTGCGCGAATATTAACGCAACAACCATTCTGCTACTATTGCATGCCGTAGAATTCTACAACGGTTCAATTTGCACGATATTCAGTAATGTCCAAGCCTTCCGTTGATTAGGTAGTTCGTGAGTTTGAGGAAAAATAAGCGCCTCCCCGGTCGTCGAAGGTCCAGCAAAAAACAATGATTACGTTGAAAAAGTGAGAGCGTTTGTGCGCCAACAACCAAAGCAGCTGCTTTAAATGTCACTAGATGGTTGATGCTTCGCATCCTTCATAAAGATTTACACATGCGCCCGTATAAGATTCAGTTGGTGCAAGAATTGAAGCCAACGGACCCCGCTGATAGACTATTATTCGCTAACGAAATAATGAATCGAGTTCCACCAGTCAACAACATGTGAATATTCAAAATTGTCATTATTAGTGTGGAGGAAATCCCTTAAAACACACATTAAAGGCCTCTGCGTAGCCCGAAGCTCACAGTTTGGGTTGCAATGTCGGGATCCGGAATCATCGTTGCGTTTTTTTTTTGAAGACCAACAAGGCCGCGCAGTACCGGTGAATTCACACCGTTATGTCGACATACTTCAAAACTTTTTCACCCCTGCTCTTCAAGAATTTGAAGGATACACTTGGTTTCAACAGGATGGAGCCACCTGTCACACTTCCAATATGTCATATTCAGTGGCCCCACGAAGCCTGGACCTGATTTCCTGTGATTTTTATTTATGGGGATATCTTAAAAGTCAAGTGTATCGGAACCGCCCCGCCATTCTGGAAGTTCTAAAGAATAATATTTGGCAAGAAATCTAAGCCATGACTCCAGACACTTGCAGCTGCGTTATGGAAAATTTCAGGGGTCGGCTTCAGGAGTACCGTGACAGAAATGGAGCACATTTAGACAATGTAATTTTCAGAACATAAATATCCAAGAATGTTTGTAAATTTTAAAAATAAATTTGTGAAAATTATTCAGCTGTTTTTTTAATTCATTTCAAAAAGGTTACAACTTTTTGGATCATCCTGTAGAATGTGTTGGTATACCTGTTCTGGTATAGATTTTTTGATAGAGTGACCAGATTTCTGAGAAGCCAAGACATGCATGCCTTTTTTTATCCGTTCTGAAAATCGGAGAATACGTAGAAGTCTCGCATCGAAGGGGTCTCATCGGGGCTCCAATTTTACTACCTACCACTTCTCAAGCTTGTATTAGTTATAATTTTAGTAATAAGAATAAGTATATCGACTGGTTTATACAAGCTACATAATTCTAGACGGCCAATAAAATAAGTTTTTATTATTAAAATAATTATAACTAAAAGTAAATTTTGTTACATGATCAAAGCTTTACTTTCTTATTAAACACGTACTGGGTAAAAGTAAGTGAAACAAAAAAGTTATATGACTAGAAACATTCGTTTGACAAAATTATTACCATAGAATTGTTAAAACTGTGTCTATTGGTTTTATATATAGTTTTTCAATACAATAATAAGTGTATTTGAAGTAAAAAAATTGATTTTTATCCTTATTCTACTTTCTATGAAAATTTATATTATCTACAAATCAATCTGAAAACTTGTCTAAAAAAATTGTTTTAAAGTCAGGGAAAATCTGTTGTCATTTTTGCACGTAAACATATTGCATAATTAGGAAATTTTCAGTATTTTATTTTTTTAGTCTGCTGAATCAAAAGAAGCTGCATAAATTCGAATTAGCAGCCATTGCTAATCTGTGTCCAGAAACGGCCGAAGAAGCAAAGTCGTTGATACCTTCTTTGGAAGGTCGATTTGAAGAAGATGAGCTACAGGCAGTTCTAGATGATATACAAACAAAAAGAAGCATCCAGTATTAAAGTACTATGTTGTTTTATTCTGTAAGCTATAAAAACGTACGCTCAAGATCAATTCTGTGGGTTTTATTTAATAATCTGTATTTAAAATTATTTAAGATAATTAATAAACTTTAAAATTATATTGATCCAAATTATTTCAAAATGAAGGCTTTTCATTTTGGATTATGTTGATTGCTCATAAGTCAAATAAAGTTGTTTTTCTACGACTCCTATGAAAATGCATATAATCCGCATAGTAGCCTTGCATTGAAAATTCCTTCACATACGACGTCACACTGTGCGAAATAATATATCTCACGTATGTCAAAAATTCAGTCTATATGGCGCCACAGTATAGTTAACCCCTGAACTTAAATTAATGTCACACATCTTGACTAGTTCAGCTGTTGGCTACAGTGTGGCACCACGATAGACTGTGAGAAATATTGTTTCGCACAGTGCGTACAGGGAGTAAAAGTTGCCAACTTCTACTACATAAATTTTCTAGCTCCAATTTTTTATATATTAATTTTGGCCTTGTTTCTCAGTGATCGTTTCATTAGACATAATATATAGACGCGGAGCCCGAAAAAGGCAGCACTTAGGATCACTGAGGCCCATTGTGCTATCCCCCCATGAAGGCGTCTCAGGCCAGGAGCCTACATACTACTTTTTTAAAAGGAAAGGACTACTTCAGTTTGAGCACGTCCCACAAGTTTGGGTTCTACATAGGTGTCACCCAAGGAGAGCTGTCGGGCGTTAATTAAAGCGTCATATTGACAGACCAGATGTTTGGTAGTTTTATCTACCTCAGCACAAAACCTGCAGTATGGATCGTTGCCGAATCCATTCTTATGCAGGTAATATCTCACCGGCCAGTATCTAGTTAAGACCCAGGTAATTGTTCTAAGTTTCTCTGTTTAGTTTTAGAAGTCTATTAGTCTTAGAACGGCTAAAAGTGCCTGGCATGAAGACCTTAAACTGTCTGAGTTCTGCTGGCTCGTGCCTTTCAACCAAAGTCTTCAACATTGCGATTTTTAATCCTGGCTTTGCCAGCTGAAGGAGCAATTCCAAGAGCAGGTTCCGCCCCAATGAAAGTAGTGTTGTTACTTTCCCGAGCCAGCTAATTCGTCCCACCATTACCGCCAATGCCCTGATGGCCAGGTACCTATATGACGCTAACCTTATTGGACTCACACAGCCTCTCTGGAGCTCTCCTGCATTTAAGTGTAAGCAGTGACTTGACTCTGCTCGAAGACAGAGCCTTTATCGCCGCTTGACTGTCACAGCATATATAGATATGCATGTCGTAATATCCTTTGGAAAGGTTTTTCTATACGCAGTCCAAGATTGCTGTAATCTCACCCTCATATACTGTAGCAAACCGTCCAAGGGCAAGACTAATTCTAGCCCTAGGTCGCTCCCCATAGATTCCCGCTCCAGATTCCTCCTCCCTTAGAGAGCCGTCTGTAAACTAGACAAGGCCCTCCGGTTTGAGGAAGGGGAGGAATCCCTCCATTGTTCCCTGTCAAGAACAATTACACGAAACCTCTTAGAGGCTATTGAGACAAGAATAATGGCATCTCTCCTAGTTAGGAACGGGTCAGATCTGATCAGTTCAGTCCAGACTCGCGTGTGTCCAAAATTCCAGTCTCTGTGTCTACACCAACTCCAGTCGTTCAAACTAACAGAAATCTTCCGACCCTCTTTCTCTACAAGCAAGTGTAGGCGACTTAGTCCCAGAGTGGTCTCCATAGCTCTGGTCGGTGTGGTTCTTATGGCTCCAGTTATGCCCAAACAGGCAAGTCTCTGGAGCTTGTGAAGCTTCCTCCTGTATATTGCCACACACAAGAGCACCATATTTGATCATTGGCCTTGTCACTGACGTGTAAAGTTAATGCATAATAATAATAATAAAATGTCTTTTATTTCATAAACCTACCAGTTAACAAAATTAAAGAATAAGGGGGCGTATCCAACAATAATACGAGGTTTGAGACTCCATATTCATTCGAACGTTTCATTAGTACGAATATATTTTTTTCTTACAGTACGCCCGGTTATAATCGTAGCCTTCTTAATCTAATAATACACAATTGTTTCCAAAATATGTATGGTTTATTTTTACAAAATCAATATAATAAACATATTTATTTTAAAACAATATGTTTTTTTAAATAGCCTATTTTACTGTTTAAGTCTAGTTTAGTTGCTAAATTGTTTTCGGATCTTAATTTTATTAGAGTATCAAGGCTTTCATCAGTCATAATTGTTCTTAAAACATTTTTAATAATTTTTAATTGGCTGAAACTTCTTTCATTAGTTGTCACACAATAAGGCATTGTCAATACAAGCATGCAAAAGAAGAAGGCTTGTATTAGTTGATTTTTATTTTTTTTGCTTTTTCGAAAAATTCCGGAAAAGTATTGATTTAATGCTCTTACTGACTCTGCCGTTGCAGTCCATTTAGTTTTAGAAAGATTTTGCTCTCCATCTAGTTTTAGAAAAATCTTGACTGACTGACCAAAATTACGATTGCAAGTTCCATCTGATTTTTGAAAACCTAATCCCAGAGTACCTAATGTTCTCATCGTATCCATTAAAACATGCAAAACGACTCTGTTTTGTGTTTGATTTTTTCTTCTTCAATTAGGGATAGTCTTTTATGTTTGTCTAGTAGAACATCGATGTGTTGCGCTTTCAATAAAAAATTACAATAGTCATTTAATGTGGCTTTATGTGCTACTGAAGAAAAGTGTTGTTGAAGTTATCGATTGCCAGGCGTAGTTGATGTGAACCCATTTGAATTAAATACTCGCTAAAAGAAAAATTAATGAAAAAGAATCATGTATGCTCTGCAGTATCTACATTGTAGGACAAATTTAACTGGAATAATATGACTTATATTTTTTTATTTATTTATCGATTCTAATAACTTTTTTACATTTCCCTCAAGTCTTGCTATTTAAAAAAATCATTTCGGGCTAAGCAGGGATTGATTTTTGGAAATGGCGTCTCTGGATAAAATTGCATTTTGTTAAAAATATGAAAGAAACGGGTTTTTATGTTTCCCAAATATAGGAAAAACGAATTCTTCTGGAAAATTACCGTTATATATTTTTTTCTGCTGTATTATCAAATTATTCGGTAATCATTCAGTCCTAATACGTCGCCAAGTAGGCTTGAACAAAAAAATAACCGAATAAGAGAAATTTTAATTACGTTAATGTAACATAATTCCAAGAATATTAGCTTTTCCTGTTTTTGAAATAAAACAAATTAGTTTAAAGTAAAACTTATAAACTGAGAACTTCCCTAAAAGGCCAGTTGTATTATACTTTTCAGCACCTGCATATAAACTTTCGAAACTGTTAATAGACAAAATAAAATATTACTATAAGTTTACTCCGAAATATAGTATTAAAAATTCAGGTGAATTAATTAAAAACATTGCACACAATTTTGCTAACCTAATAATATAAAGCTAATTTTTTTCATGTACAAAATTTCTTTCCTAGCATCCCCCTCAGAAGATACAATAAACTTAGTTGAATCTTTATTAATAAAGGCTTAATTAAATCATTATGTAAGACTTTCTAGACCTACTCAAAACATGTCTCAACCAAAACTATTTATTTTTCAATAGTGTTTACTACATAAGTAGAGAAGGTCTGATTATGGGAAGTTCGGTCTATTGGTATCAGTATGTGGATGACATTACCTATTTTACAGGCACAAATGGACAATTAAACACATTTTTAGACTTTCTGAATTCAATTCACAGGAAGATTAAATTCACGTTAGAGGTTGAAGATAACGGCTCCATTAACTTCTTAGATTTAACAATTAAGAGAGAACTACATAAACATTCATTTCAAATTTATCATAAACCATCACATACTGATGCTGTCATTCATTACAAATATTCACATCCCATAGACCATAAATTAGCAGCGTGTCACAGTATGGACCATAGATCGATTAGCGTCCTGTTATCAGAAGAAAGTTCTAATGATGAACTTAATTAACTAAACAAATTACGGTTAATAATGGCTAGCCAGTTTCAATCGTAGAACAAATAAAAAGTAAGAAGTTAAGACACAAAACTATTAATGAAATATACCCCAATCATAGAGATACATGTTTTAAAATATTAACATACTGAGGAAAGCCCTCTTTAAAAATTAAACGTCCTAAGAGGAAGAATGTAAAAATCGCTTTCAAAAACATACACCGGACAGATGGGCAGAACTTTTAAAACGCGAATAAACGAACACAAACGCAGTTTTATTCACAATTAACATGACTCAACTTTCGCTACAGTGTTAGCGAAACGCGTCGTGTAATAACTAGTATTTTATTTCGTGTAATGGAATTCCATCAAGTAACAACCACTAACGTTCAATTGTTCCAAATTGCAACATTTTCAATTTTGCCCTGTATTGCAAAAAATGAAGCAGGCCATGAAAAGTTTCATAAACAAATAGAGCAGTATTGTAAAAATCTCATCCTTCTATCTTTACTAATAACGGAGATACCATGCAAATGTGTGGGAGATCTGGTACATAGATAGATGTTTTGTAAAAAACAATAGAAAACTGCCAAGTATCACCATATAAAAACGTAATTTTATATGAATAAAGTAAAAATATTACAATTTTAAAACCTCTAAATATAGATATAATGCAGGATACTTTTGAAAAAAAAGCCAAGGGATTTTGTAATCAAACTTCACTATTGAGTGATTTCCCATCAAGTTTAAACGTATTTTTTAATGCCGAAATAAGTATTCAATTCAATAATTCATTTCGCAGAATATAAGATACAGATATGCGCGTGCAGACATACTTTTTTTTTAGATCATTATAAGCTATTTTAACATCAAAATTGGGATATTAAAGCTCTTGTAATTTAAGAAAGTATATTTCTAAAAAAAAAAACGGTTTCTCAGCTATCTTTTGAAAAATCAAAATATGATACCGGACTTTTTTATTTTTTTTTTAAAATTAAGTAATAAGACAAATAGACCACTCTTACTTCAATTACAGTCTTCGTTAACTCAGCTTTACGCCTTTTTAAAGCAGCCTGAAAGGGACTAGCAGGTGCGTCAACAGTCTGTATGGCTATCCTTTTCTCATCATATTTTGCTTTTTCGGGATGAATTTTAAAGTAATTATTAAAAATCGCTTTGCACTCGCAGCACTGCACTGTATATCTTCTAGATTTCATTCTAATTGGTAAAAAGTAATACCGGTTCATAAACAACATACATATGTTTTGTTAAATTGCAAGCAAAATGAAAATATAAATACTTACCAAAATTCTCTTTATGTTTAATAAATATCGTTCTTCGAAAAAATTCGGCACTTTTAAATACCTCAAGTAAAATATATGTGATGCTCCACATGAGCTTATTCTAATTATAAATATCACGCAGCTATTAAAATGAAAATAAATACATCAAGTCTTTGCATTGCCACCCTAATATATTATTCGGGGAAATCCACAGGCCACAATGAGTCGCAGAAGCGCAACCGCCGCGCCGGCTTCGCTGATATCCGTACCGGGGAACCGTCAAATTGACTGTGTGTTAATGCGACGGCGCGCGCCGCGCCGTTAGCGGTAAAAGGTTTGCCACGTTTGCCGGATAAAGCTGGTAAACCTACAAGTTAATATTTATTTTATGAAGATAAGCAATAATTATTGTATTTTAAATAAATTTAGCTACATATTTGAGCAAAAAAAAATGTCTTAAAAATCTGTTTTTCTGATTGGAAATATTAATTTTTCTGAGTGGGCCAAGATTGGGTAGGAGGAACCCCCATCCCCACCTTTAGCGGCACCCCTGTACCGAACTTCCACACTTATATGAAATGTGCGTCTTTTGACACTAACAGGATGACTAATAAACGCTATCAGAACATATGCATAGAAAATCTGCAATATAATAGAAAATCAGATAAAAATTAAAATGAATCGGGGAATCTGAATAAATTGAGCTTTGCGACCCTAAAAATTCGGAAAACCATGTTTTCGTCCCCAAGCAAAACACTTCACTTATTGGCACAAGAAATTTTTGTGCCAAAAATAAAGTTATTAAATACTGTACAATTCTTGTAGCATTATTTTGACCAATAAGCTATTTTCTTCTGCGTTAGTTTATCTTCGATAGATTGTAGGTCCAAACTTGTTATCTAAAAGTCATGGTAAAACAAATACGAAAGACCAAGAGTAATCTCCAATAAAAATTTATTAAAATATAGTTACAGGACTTATAGGAAATGATGATTAGAGACACATACGTTTGAAATGATTAATACACATTTTTTCCATAGCTAATTACTTAATAATAACATTAACTAATAGTTTCTAAGTAGAAAGATTAGACTAAGCGTGTCTTTCTGTTTAATGTTAGATAATTGTAGGATGTTGTTAGAGATCTGTGTTAGACAACGGGTGTTAATACTATAAGTAGTAAATGTGTAAAAATTAGAGGCTGAATAAATTTTATGGATTAACTGAAATGGAAGCAACCATATGTTCTGACACGGAACAAGGGTAAAAATCTGAATTCGTATTCCAACAGCCAAAATTTCTAGGAATCTCTAAAAGTTGATAGTAAGTAAAAAGACAGCTAAAAGAAATCGTATCATCGTTATAGCAGATACATCTATCGGGCAATAAATAATGAAATAAGTGGCTAATTTAAATAACAAAAAGTAAAGGCCCCAGAACAGAGCCCTGTGGCACATCACTGTCTACGGATTTAAACTCGGATAAGTGCCCATTGTAGGGTACAGTTTGTCTCCTTTCCGATAAGAAAGATTTTAATTAATCCAATGTAACACCCCGTACAACGTACCGGTCAAGTTTTCGAACTAAGACATTGTAAAAAACGCAATGAAAAGCCCGGCTCAGGATGTAAGCTCAACATGCGTTCCCCCCTCAAGTCGCTCGACAACAGCATCTACAATCTTACTTACCGCTTGAACAGGGCAGCGATTCTTGAAAAACCCAAACTGCGATGGCTGAAATAAACGATTACGTAAGTTATTTTCAATTAACATTTCAAACACTTTACCAAACAATGGTAATACTGATTTAGGTCTGTAATTTTTTAAAGACTCTGTGTCACCCTTCTTAAATAAAGGCACTACTTTGCAATTTGAATAAGTGAGTTAAAGGTTTTAATAAACAGGCACTCATTTCTTTGAGAATATTGCTACTAATGTCATACATATCGCAGGAGTTACAAAAGCAACAAAAGAAGCTTGAAGCAGTCCTAAACTGAAAAAATCTAATAAAACCTCCACAGAATACAGTTATGAACTTGTCATCGAAGCCGTTAACCAAAGCAGAACTTTCCGTTCTTTCTAAAGGCCAAAATTTTGCAATAGCACCTAGTAGCATTCCCGTAGAAGACATAGTATCCTCAGGTGAGGCAGCAATCAGAAGATTAACAGTAGGGCGAGTCGATGAAATCGGATATGAGACAGCGAAGATCATTAAAAATTCAAAACCACCGTCAAATCTCTCCGCAACCAAAAAAACAGCGATAAAGGCCTTAAAAGAAATAAGATGCAAATATTCTAAACCTTCCAGCAGAAGGCAACTCCACAGTCGTCATGGACAGGACGGAATACGTGGAAAAGGTAACTCAACTTTTGAACAACACCTAAAGGTTATGCAGGCAGACACTACAAGTAGAATCGAAAGACACATTATCAATCTCATTAACACATCCAGCCTACCACCAGCGGAGAAGAAATCATTAAAACCAAGCAGCTCCAAGATTCCCAGGTTCTATGGTATTCCTAAGATACACAAGAACAATGCACCACTTCGACCGATAGTCAGTGCTGTAGACTCGCCCACATACAAACTAGGTAAATATTTTTCTAATTTTCTTAGTCCTTTTACTGGAAACAGATTATTTTATAAAAAACTCTGTACATTTCGTCTAAAAACTTAAGACAATCCAGATGGATTCCGAAGATATTTTGGTCAGTTTCGATGTAGAATCACACGGTAAAAAATCGCTATTCATTAATTCTCAATAATGTAATCAGAAAAAATTGTGCATTAATCTTATACAATTGTGCAGGAAATACATACTGGAGTATTTAAAATAGATGCCTTCACTTGTTCACTTTTTAACCAAAAAATGTTTTATCCACAAAGCAATGCTAAAAAGGCTAATTTCACTTTGCATTACTAAACAACAACGTTGTTCAGATTTTGAGAATAAAACTTGTGTAAAAATACCAATAGCGTCACGTGTTAAAATCTTCAGAACAAAATTATTTATTTTTTCTGAATAATTATGTTTATATTTTATGTAACCCCACGCGTCCTAGTGCGCTCTGTTTGTATTTATAAATCTAGCACTACCCTTCTTTGTTTCGGGAGCGCGTACCTAGGCCCTGATTGGATGGCAGACATCGGATATTTTCAAATGTGGCATTATGGTGGCAACATTCGGCAATATAATTTAACAAAAACGACAGATTATCATACTGGGAATATACATAAAAGGTGGTTTGGTTATAGACTGCAGGTTTATCAAAAAAAAAACTTTCTTGAGGAGTAGTGTTGCGATTTTGTTTAAAATATCCTACACCGGGGAATCTGAAGTCTGAAGGCAAATAGAACTAAGCTATACACAGGTATGTACTTATACCTATTGGCATAATATATAAATAAAACTATTTCTGAGAGGGTATAACTCTGGACTTAAAGACAATAAACTAAATAAACGCTGCTTTTTAGGTTTAATTTATATGGTATCGTCTTATTGTATGCTTTTAAAACATAATGAGTTCCGGAGATACAAATTAAAATGTGAAAGAACTTGAATTTGTATTAAATATGCTTTAAACTCTAACTCATTTTATTTTCACAAACCGCAAATTATGTTTGGTTCTTGTATAATTTAGAATGTGTCAGTTGCAGTAACCCGTTATGTTTTAAAATAAAAAAACTTAACATATCTTACAAATCATTGTGTCTTGGATAAGTACTATGTTCACACGTTAAAAAACCGTGTACTTTTACACCGATTTTTTTTTAGTTACGGAAATTGGAGATTTCAAAAGGATTTACCAAGAAGATTATTTATATCCAGTTGGAGTTGCTACGATGAATAAAATAATTTTTTTATTAAAAATTATTTTTTATTTGACATTTTCATAGTAAATGGAAATAATTTTTGACTAAAGGTTCTGTAGTTGATTGTAGTTTGGCTTCCTTATTTCACATATTTTTATGGTTATCAAAAAATGTTTAGAAAGCATACACAATTTGCGCAAGAATTATCCGCAAACATATTTTAGAAAGAATGTACATTTTGTGCTAAAAAATATTCAATATTATTCAAAAAAAAAAAGTTTCTAATTTGTTCACAACTTTGGGCATAATGCACAACATTGTTTGAAGAAAATGCACATTGATGTTAACAAAATATTTGTTGTACACAATTGTTCAAAAAACCTGCATTCTCTCGTGCAAAAATCTTATATTATACTGTATGTCAATTCAACACAGTATTGTTCAGAAGATATGCATAATTATTCAGAAAATATATACAACTAATTCTGACCAATCATGTGTACATTATCTGCACAAAGTTGTTCTAAGTACATATTCAGACACAATTTGTACACTAAATCTAAACAATTGTGTAGAATCTATGCATAATATTTTTTAGAGTGCACTATACACAAATGTTCCTGTCAACGACTCAATGTCCATTATATCAGACACATATTGGATCATAATAATTTTGATAAGAACTTAAGATACCGAGTGAAAGCTTATCTTACATCTACTTATTTCATTTTTCAAGAAACTTTTTATGAACAAACTTCAGGGGCAGCTATGGGACCAAAATACTGGTTCAGATATGTAAATGATACTTTTGTTGTTTCGCCTCATGGTCAGGATAATCTCTTCATATTTGTGGATCACCTTAATCAACAACATCATATTATCAAGTTCATAATGGAAACTGAATCGAATGGAATAATTCTCTTTCTAGACGTATGTGTTCAAAGGAAGATGGTACATTGAGACATCAATGTGTGTAGAAAACCGACCCATACAAATAGATACTTAAATGCAGATTCCCATCATCATGCAGCACAAAAGAAATCGGTTATTAACTCACTAGTATTTAGAGCCATTTCGATTTCTAATGGAAGATTCTTTAACATCCAAAACAATGCTTGAGATCCCCGAAAAATATTGTACCTTTTCAAACAGAAGGAGTATATAAAATTCCTCGCTCTTGTGAAGAAGTATATGTGGGGAAACAGGACGCTCGATATCAACTAGACTTTAAATTGACATTCATTGATATTTTGTCAGAGATTAGCCATTCTGGTTATATTTCTGATACTAAACATAAGAAATATTCTACTTTTAGTTTTTTATTTGTAGGTTTGCTGAAGACGGGGGTAGACTGTCCCCCGAAACGTTCAGAAAACAAACATTTTCCAGTGTCGTTCATCGGGTAAAAGTGTATCTAAAGTAAATTGAGACAGCGGAAAATTTGGTGTACGCTCAATTTGCTACACCACGTATATCAAATAAATTTATTTTTATTCAGTTAATCAGTTTAGAAAAGTAAGATTAAATTTCTATCACGCCGCCCATGTTTCACAAAGAAATCGCCGACTGTTGATGGATATTTAGCTTTTATGTTGTCTCATTTGACTTTAGATACACTATACCTTCATAGTGGACCCAGAACTTAAGACTGTCTATTGATTTTTGTAATGTAAATACTTTTTTATTTTCAGATTTTATTAAGGCGAAAAAGCCAAAAAATAGTTTTATGAATCCGCCACTATAATATCGTAATTATTTAATTTATTTAATAATAATAATAATAATAATAATAATAATCGTCTTTTATTAATCAATTATCAAGTACATACACAATTAGGCGATATTTAGCTGACTAGCTATTCTTACATATAACCTAACTCTAAATAAAATTAAATAACAAACATTAAGATGACTAATTGAGGCAACCCACAGATCCCTAGCCTTCAATACATTTATTATAGATAAATTATTAAACCCTTTTACTAGAATAATGACTGTATTTTTCTTTTCTAATTATGAAATGTGTAATATACCTGGATAAATTTGTCATTATTTGGACGTTTAATAAATAAAATTAAAAAAATAAATAAAAAAAGGTAATACATTATTTGATGTCAGAAAGGAAAGAAAAGGAGAGAGAAAATATAAAAAATGGTTAATCATATACTACAGCTCAGTAATATAATCAATTAAGTACTCAAATAATTAGACAAATAATTCTTTTTAATACCTCGCTTGACAGACAGAATAGAAGAGTGTCTAAAGCAGGGTTTTACACTATTGTATAATTTAACGGAAACATAAAAAAAAGTAGGCTGAAATATCGCTGTTCTAAATTTAGGGATAGAAAGCATATCCCTAGACCTAACAGAAACAGCGTGTAAGTTTGGCCTGTGGCAGAGTTTTTGGCGTAAATAGAATGGATTATTTGTAAGCAATAATCGGTGAATAAAGGTTAATAAATTAATTTTCCATATTTTAGCCATGGGTAGCAACTCCAACATTTTTAAGTTTGCGGAAATTGGGTCATATCTCCTTAATCCAAACACAAACTTGCCACATACGCGTTGCACTCTCTGAATCCGATTTCTGGTAACCATGTCCAAACAAGGACCGTAAAACGTACTTCCATAATAAAATATTGGAAATATGGTATCCCCTCACAACATTTTCCTAAGTTTAAAACTAAGTACATGCCTGTTTGCATATGATAGTCTAAGCATACAGTATGATCGTCTTAGCAGATCAGAAACATGTTCTGTAAAACGTAGATCCGAGTCAATGATTAGGCTTAAATTTCGAGCAGGTTCAGTATATGGTATCTTTCCATTATTCACTTTGAGACATTAAAATTATTTTGCAACAATTACCAAAGAGCAAAAAGTATGACTTCTTGGCATTAAGAGTCAAATTGTGTGATTGGGAAAAATGACTTATTAAAAAAGTCATAATTTATGAGACCAACCTCCTCATTGGCTTTTTCAGGAAGAAAATTTAAATAAATCTGAGTGTCGTCTGCGTAACCTTGAACAGAGCACGAAGTTAACCTGTATCAAAAGCTTTCGAAAAGTCCAACAACACGAGTGCAGTTCCTTTGTTGGCATCTGTTGCCCTCATAATATCGTCTGTGACATTTAAAAGTGCCGAAATCGTGCTGTGGGACTTTCTGAAGCCAGATTGTTGTTCTGGTAATATATTATTTTGTGTAAAAAGTCAGTTATCTGTTTGTGCACTATTTTTCGAGAATTTTTGAGAGTATGGATAACAGGCTAATTGGGCGTAAATCAGGCAAAGTGGTAGGGTCATTTGTCTTAGGAATGAGTTGTATAATAGCTTTCTTCCAAGAAGTAGGAAAATATCCCGTTTCCAAGCAGCTATTAATTAAATGACAAACCTGAGATATTATGTGTGGCATACAATAGTTTAACATCCTGAGGGATAACCCATCACAACCAGATGCATTTGATTTACCAGATTTGAGGGCTGATTCGACCTCCTGAATTGTACTTAATCTATAATTAAATTTGTTATTGCAATGTAGTGGCAGGTTATTATAGAAATTTACAGTAATTACACAATTGTCATATTTTTTATTGACAAAATCAGCAAAAATATTGTTTATATCATTTGGATTGCCAAGATTGGTCGGTAGTTCTTTTTTATTTTCGTTTTTGATACCCAAATCCCTAAGGGCCGCCCACCCCTTGTTGTCACTTAGTGAAAACATTCTGGATGCATAATTCCTTTTCTCCCGCCTAACACAGTCTAAAACAAAATGTCTAAGTTCCTTATATCGAGTTTTGTCAATTTCCCTTTTAGTTTTCTTAAATTTTGTAACGGCCACGTCTCGTTCTCTCATCATTATTTTAAGTATGTCATGTCATTTAGCCTGGGTGCCCTTGGTTTGCTAACCTTGACACTACGGAGAGGAGCATGCTTATCAAATATATATTTTTATTTTTGCATTGAATATAAGTACCTTGTTGTAGTATAAACTATGCCAAGAAATGTGCCCCAAGTCTAATAAAAAATCGTTATAGCTAAACTGCTTAAAGTCACGCACCGTGACGAATTTTTGCTTAAATCGTGGGATATTAAAATTTATATTGCAGAAAACTAATTTGTGATCAGAAAAGTCTATGTTAATAGTACCATGATCAGTACATCTGTCCGGCGAGCTAACAAAAATAGGATCCAATAATGTTTCAGATAGAGTAGTTACGCGTGTTGCTTTATCAATAAGTTGCGTCATTCCATAATTATTAAGACAGTTACTTAATGGACTTGTTAGACTGAATAGGTTTATATTCAAATCGCTTGGTAAAATAAGGTGATCCATAATATGCACAAATGTAGATAAAATGTCATCTAACTGCTCAACGCAGTCATAAATAACTCCCAAAAAACATGTCTGTCCATGAAAAGCAAGTTTTAAAAACAAATACTCAAAGCTACAGATTCTGTCATTATTCATCCTCGTAACTTTTAATTTAATATTGTTTTTCAGAAAAATAGCAACCCCTCCACCCCTGTAATTATCTCTCCTAGCCTCCCTAAAACATTGGTAATCATCTATGTGTATTACTGCAGAATTAATTTTGTAATTTAACCAGGTTTCTGATACGCATATTATGTCAATAAAATTGTCCATCATTATCTGCTTTAAACTATCAAAGTGAGGTATAATTGACCGTACATTTAAGTGGGCAATTTTCATTTTAATTTGGTAAGTCAAATATTATAAAAATACGAAGTAAAAAGGGGCAACCATATTCCACTAATTAAGGACCATTGAATCAGAGAAAAGAACAATCAGTTACTAAGTAATTATCGCAACAGTGCTGATAATTACGTACAATAACTGAAAGTGAATAAATAAATACAGCGATATTTGCTCCTAGTAGAAAGCGATACTGTGGGGAGGCTACAACCTAGTAAAATATTAGTAGATTAATTAAAGACAAAAAAATACAAGCAAAATGATACAAAACAAAACAAAGCTATTATTTCTGGACAAAATCTTGTATATATATATATATATATATATATATATATATATATATATATATATATACATATACATATATATATATATATATATATATATATATATATATATATATATATATATATATATATATATATATATATATATATATATATATATATATATATATATATATATATATTACTAAATATGTGTTACTAGTGCTATGCATAGAAACAAACTTGAAAGAAAAGGAATAAAATGTTTTCATTACAAAAAGAAAAATTTGGTCAGAACAAAATAAGTTCTATCCTTTCGTATCCCTTTCAAACATATAACTATTTTCCGTTGAACCGTGTATTATTAAACAATAAACAAAATAAGAATATATAATCTGCACTTAAAAGTACTCTAAACCCGCATACATATATAAACACTCAAACATAAGTGTGTTCTTTTTATTATTGGCAACAAGCAAAACAAAAATTAAGCAGATATGCACTCAACAATATTCTTATTATTCCTATGCATTCCAGTTATATACTTAAATACGCATATATACATAAAAAACAAAAATAAAATAAACTACCAGCTATGAAAATGTTTTTAATTATTCATATTTTTATTGGTTCAAACCTTTAGTAATAAAAAGTGTGACGAATAAATAAGTGGGCAAAGAAAATAAATTATTATTAAGTACCTTTCTCATATGTTCGTTAAGCCATCCTCACATAGGACACTTTGATGAAAATTTTTCCACGGCGTTTTTGAACAGCAATAATTTATATTTTGTGAGATCCTCTTTTATTTGTATCCCCGTAGATTTAAGATTTTTACGGTTTTGTCAAAGGCGCAGTTTAGCGAGTACAAAGCCCGTCTGAATCTTTCCGAGCTCATTCAGTGTTCAGAACTCGTGGAATAAAGGTCTCTGAAGATACCTCGGGCAATTGAAAGCGAAACGTCGGATAGCAATTCTAATTTGACGTGGTCTAATCCCAAGAACCATGATTTCTTAATTGACCAACTCCGTGAAAGCTTCCGTTCAATGTTATATTTTATTTTTTATAAACTATGTAAATAAAGGGTAAATTATACATACCAGTAATAATATAACAATAAATTAAAAGCAAATAGTTAAAATTGGTAAATTCGTTATTTATAACTTCCCTCGTACAGAATTCAACTATACGGAGGTATCATATTTTATAAATTTATTTAGTTGTTGGGTAACATATTTAAAAAAATACATTTTATAGAATTTGTATACAATGGTTACTAGAAACTGTGTTATCTGTAAGTAGTGGAATTTAATACGAGGGAAGTTCTGGGTAAAGGAAAATTTACCGTTTTTTTGTTCGTATGGTCCTTTATGATATCAAATGATTAATACTATGCAAATTATTTTGAGTAACATACGAAATTTTGTAAACTTTTAAGTAACCACCTACTGGTCTAGTAAAGGCAGACATAAACAAAACAAATTGACAGTAATCAAGTAACAACAAGATACCTCTCCAGATTAATTGCAGCGGTAAAACCCAAATAGGTCAGGAAATACGATCTCCAGGGAAACATAATTCAATTGGTCGCTGATTTGCCTATTCATTCCGGATTATTTTGAATGTCCTGCTCAAGGCTCGTTGATTCTGTGTTTGCACGTAAACCTCATTAGACACGCTTTTAATTAAAATTCCGACCCCATAAATATGCTAAAATGTATTTGTTTGAAACGGTGCTAATGAATAAAAATTATGAAGAATAAATAAAATTATTGTATAGCTTTATAATCATATCCGTAAAAATTGAACATAGTCAGGAGTACAGACAGGGGTACAGGTGATACATAATACTAATATATGAAAAAAAAATATTTCAAACAAATATCCATCTTTTTAAGCCCCCCGCCAACGAGGCAAAAACACACTTAAAAGTAAATAGAAATATTAGCGTAAGGCCGGCAGTTTCACAACGGATTAACAGGAAACATTTCCGGTAATTTTTTTTGCAGGTTTCATTCCCTATGTGGCTATCTACAAAATCCTAATTGTTCAGAAGACACAAAAGAAAGTTTAATATGGTCTATCAAATCAAGCTTCAGAAAAAAAACTTTTATTATAAGTTCTTAATTAATAAAGAAGAGTAACATAACTAATCCAGAACTTTTTAAGAAGTAATTACAAAATAAATTAAACAAGAAAATGCAGATAGCCATTTTTTAAACCAATATATTTTGTTAAAATGGTGGTGATATAAAGAAGCTAAAAGCTAAAAACAAACACCTACTTAATTAAAAGACCAAATTATCGTAAGAAGTTTATTAATTTCTGGTACCAAAGTTTCATTCTTACATTTTGAATATTTGAAGGAAGACTTTTTAGGTGGTGAAATAAACATGATGCTTTTACGCATGGGCCACGTGAACCTTCCATTTTAGACCACATGTAACATTTTCCAGTATAACCTCTACAGTTAAAAATAGTAAAATTGTTTGGGTCTAACTTGGTCTAATAGAAAAGGAAGACGCTTGTAGAGTCTGTTGGCACATACAATACTTGCTGCAAATCAAAGTTAGCTGAATGTATCTTTTCAGGATTTCTTAGGCTGCATTTTTGTCTACGCTTTTTCCTCGTCTGACCCTCTTCTTATTTTTTATGTGAAGATCATATTTTTGTTGCAAATTTGTTCTGGTTTCCGCGCTAGCAGCTCCATACGATGTACATCTTGGAAATTGATCCTTTTTAGGCTTTTGGAAGGATACATTTAAATCTTTCCTAAAAATATGACGATAGTACTATTCTTTTAAGCATTCTATATTTTTCTTTGCATATTTCTCTTTATACTACCTGTACATTTGGTTTATGTTTAATTTCCGATCTAAGTACATTTTTCTAGAATATTCCCTACAATAATGAGAAGCAACTCTAGGTAATTTTTTAATATGACTTTTTAGGAAATTTACTGCTTCTTCCATTATTTTTGAGGACCTTTTAGCTGCCTTGTTTATCTTTATATATATATATATATATATATATATATATATATATATATATATATATATATATATATATATATATATATATATATATAGCGGAGTAGTTGTTTTTGTGATTCCATTTTGTGCCTTTGCCCTACACGGGGCTTGCTAGTCTATGGAGGCCTGATGAGCTCTAATAAGAGCGAAATCGCGATCGTCGTTTGACTAAAATGGATCATTGTGTCTGCTGTGATGTAGAACATGTTCCAAACAAGGATCATTTTCTTGTTATGACGTTGGTGTAGGTGGAATGAAAACATACTATCATATATATATATATATATATATATATATATATATATATATATATATATATATATATATATATATATATATATATATATATATATATATATATAAACGCTTTTTTATTGCAAAATTGAGAAATCTTTCTTTCATACATTTATTCTAGTCTTTAATGCTTAAGTATAATTTCATGGATTTTCAACTAAATTATTAAGAAAATCTCGTTGCCTATCAATAGTACAAGATTCCAAAATGATGTAAAAATATTAGTCCTTTCCTCCTGGCTATTCGAGTTCTGTATTTAATTCTAAAATAAAAATAAAAAATATACAAGGTGCGTATTTAACTTGAGACAGCTCGATATCTGAAACACAGTTATTTTTACACTCAAACACTTTTATTTATTTATATTTTTTATTTTCATAAAAAAAACTCAAAATTTTTGAGATATTGGGCTGTCATAAGTTAAATGAAGCACACTATGTATGGTCTAAGTTTTTAGAAGTTTTAATCTTACTCCTACCTACAGGAATTATTGTATGGTTCACGTAAGAACCTCCATGGAACGTGATTTCCTTTCTTGTTGCTATACGGTTGTCCAGAATTTTGTTTGCACACTTTTCTTTCGATAATTTGACTCGTCAGATTTGGTAGCATTTGGATACTACTCTTGCTTCTTGCTAACTGATTATCATATTCGCTATCATCTAAAAAAATAGGCCCCTTATGTAATTTTGAGATTATTATTTTTATTTACCAACCTGATGGTCTGCTGGAATCTGGCAGATAGTCAGCATCTTTAATAGAGCCAATCGAATCAAAAGACTCCTGATTAAGTTCTTTTAAAAAAGTGTTTATAATCTGAAACTTAAATTATCTAGTAAAATTTTAGAAAATTTTTGTTGCTTATAAGTTTGCTTATAATATAAATACAATTTATTATTTAGAAGTACGTGAAAATTGACTTCCTAGATTAGTTATATACATTCATACAAACTTACAAGTAAAATTAAAAAAAATGTGATAATAATACTATAGTGTATTTCTTCGTAAGATGCCGCCGGCGCCGGTCAAAACAAACGCACTTGTCTACGACAGTACGATTCGATTACAAGCCGACCATTCGCCCTGTATTTTACAGGATTGTTCTTTCTTTTTATCTGCTGTCCTGTATTGTGGACGTCTTGTAAAATGCCTTGTATTGTGTTCTTTATGATAAAATATTAATGTGGTATCGTTACTTTATCGCTTTGAATGCTGAAGTTGCCAAATGATTTGTTTGATTACAGCACAGGTTAAACTAAAGACCTCGGGCCTCGGAATTGCGGATTTAAATCAAACATAATTGAAGAACATAGATCCATCCAACCCCACCGCCTACCACATTTCTTTGTCTAACCATGCGCCGCACCATGTATATGGCTTAAGTTAATTCACAACCAGGCTTCCCTTTTCTCTTCTTTTATTCCTGTGATAGAAGCAGATAAAATTACAGTTCTAGAATTTGTTTATGACACTGATAATTTAAAAATAAAATTGAGAGAAAGGGATAACAACACATTTTTGCCATTAGCTATAAAAATGTTTTAAAAACATTAGATTAAAATGGAGAAATAAATAGAGGGTGGTTTGAAAGTCATGTCGACAATCTCAATTGTCTATTGAAACAATTAGATCTATGCTGATTTTAAATTATAATGAGTTTTTATGGAGAAATCTCCAAAAATGTTGAGCTATTAAAAAAAGTTCATAGCTCAGAGAAATCTTTATAAATGTATGGGTTTTAAACATTTTTATTTTATGTCCTAAATTTTTATTTTATACTAAATCACCAGTGAATTCTGGAAAGTCTGGAATTTCGAACCTGTATAATTCCCTGTGAATTTTGAAAAATGCCTGATATGTCCAGTATTGACCCACAAAAAATATGGTCACTTTATTCGATTGTGACCTTCGTTTGGATATACCGGATAACAAACGAATTGTATTATTGTAGACACGTGCATTTGTTTTGACGCGATGCATCTTTCAAAGAAATACTCCAGATACTAATTTATAAATAAAGTAAAATATCGGAGCAACTTACCATTAATCCGTTGGAAATTATTTTCGGCCGCAGGAAGACCTGTACTTTCTGAAGATGCTTGATATGAGCAGCAGGGTAGTTAATAATTTTTGCCCCCGGAGGTGTGTTCAACGAACCTCCCAAACACTTTACAGAAACTCAAAGTATAGGTTGGGGACTACAACATAAAATAGAATTTAAGAAATTCATCAAAACCTTTTTGCAATGTATTATGTGTGTGGTCCTTTTTAAGAACTGTACTGGACGTAAAATATTATCTAGTTAAGGTATGTTATTTTATTCAGAACTTTTACAAAAAATTCCTTAAGTGTGAGGTGTGATCAACTTTGGCGGCTACCAATAGGCGATATAAAAAATTTTGGTTTTGGAAAATCTTTTACCTTAATAGATACATTTTATTTTGTGCCTGGTCTAAGCTGTGATAAATATCTTTCCTATTTTTAATTTTTAGGGGTATATTTAAAAGATGATATTCAGATTATAATTATCGATAATTTAAATTTAAAAAATTATAATAATCTAATCTGTAACAAAATTGCTCTAATTATACCATTTACTAGTCTTAATAATTTAGAAGATAATGAAGTACGTAACTGTACTGATAGAAAATTGGATCTCATAGTGTCTAATTTACATAATATATCTGTTAACACATGTGAAGACCCCCTAGTGAGTGAGGATCTATACCTCTATCTATTGTCATAAATATTATGAATTCTACTAGAAATAAGCTGATAAAACACAAGTTTGTTTATGACTATGCTAAAGCAGATTTTTATCTATTTTACAATTTGTTACAAAACCTTAGAAGGAATGGCATAGGTAACATCTCAAATTCCGATTAATGTTTATCATTATTTTATAATAAGTTATGTTCTTGTTAGAAAGATCAGACATAAAGGCTACATTAAAATAACAAATACTCTAGTGATTTTAAACATCTTAGACAGGAGATTAAGGATCAAACTAAAAAAGAATGCTTATATTTCCATAATCGTATTGAAGCAAATGCAAATAAGACCTACAAAAACGAGCTCTACTGAAATTCGTAACCGGGTAATATTTGGAGTGTATTTAAGCTCACGCTGATAACCACGCACAGGGTCTAAATTTGCATTTGGGGTAATTTTAATTTTCCAACCATATCAATTGATGACATTAAGAACAGTATATAAAAGCACAAACCTAAGAAAACGGTTGGAACGGACAATATACCCTCATGAATCTTTAAAGGTATGCGGATATATTGGCTTAGCCATATCCTTTAATTTAAACCTAGAAAAGACTGTAATTCCGGACAGCTTAAAAGATAGTTATACTCTTATACCTTAAAAATTGCAAGATTAACCTATCAGAATGCTTAACCCTCTGGTTATGTTACGGTTGCTGAGAAGGCGTTCTATAAAGTCGACCATCGGCTGCTTCTTCTGAAGCTTCTTCAGTATAGATTATCTGGGTGTTGTTTTAATTTCTTAAAAAGTTACTATCAGCGAGAATGTGCCAAGTTAGGGTAGACAACGAATTATCTGTCCATTAGTTATTCATTTTTGGAGTTCTTCAGGGAGTAATATTTCACTATTGCTATTCTCAATTTTTATCAATGACTTACCAAACTTAGTGGCGACTTCAAATTTTTAAGATTGTATCTTTTGAGATGACTGTGTTGTTGTTTAGGAAGTCGTTAAATGACTTGAAACTAATAAAATATGGTTAAATATAGACAAATGTGTGTTGATGAGATTTTTACATCAGTCTCCCTCTAAGTACAAATATAATATCAAAGGTAAAGAACTGGTGAAGCGGGACAGCGTTCGAGTTCCTGGAGTCTTCTTCCAGTCAAACTTTTAATTAAATCAGCGCTGTAATAAAATAGTTAATAAAGCACTTCGAACTTTTAGGTTCTTAGTCAGAAATACAAAATACTTTCAAAACATTAATACACTAATTAGTTATTAATATAATTAATTTATAATACATTTGTTAGGCCTCATAAAGAGTCTCATAAAGATCTGATTGAAAGAGTTGTTATGTAAGGTCGCCCTTGAACAATGTTTAAAAGAAAAATCTTAACCCATTATGATATAGACCTATTTAACATATCGCTTTCTAGTAATCATAGAGTCCTTCGTCTAGTTACCTAGTTTTTTTACCTTTTTTGGTTAGCTAGGGAGTTTGGAATTGTTTACGTGGTTTATCCTCTTACATTTAATTACAGTATAATGTCTGTAAGATGTACCAAAAAATTAAATAAAATAATAACGGGCCACCCCTGTACAATTTTTTTATTTTGCAAAGTAAGCAGCTGGCTTCAAAACCGTTTCGGGAGAACTTAATAACCTTTCAAAAAATTATACAAATTTAAGTTAAATCCCATTCTAAAGGTTTAGAGTTCATTTTGCAACACTTTTTAAAACACGCTGCAGCACGGAAAAGGACGCATTTAATAAACAAAATTGAAATTACTTAAAAGCCAATTCAATTCTCCACCCAACACTGAAAACCAGATTCCACTAGATATTTTATTGTAGAAAATATGGCAATCCGAAAAAGGTAAAAAAAATCAATATTCTTATTCATTTTTGAAAAGTTTATTTTAACACCAGCATTAGACATATTTTATGTTGAATATAAGGATATAAGATAAAAAATTTTTAAAATGCACGTATGTACGTTTTCTTTTTGGTCTTTCCCGAGTTGATATAGTAGGGGAAACTGAAAAAGAAAATTGTATTCTAAGAGAGTTACGAAAACGAAGAAGCACCAGGTGATCAAGATAGGGAGACTGTGATAGTTGAATTTAAGGTAGTACAACTAAGCCAAATAGGAGTTGATAAAAATGGCGTCTGACGTAATGATGAGGATATATTTAATAGTGAAACTGTCCAAAAAAACTATTTATTATTATTGGTTGTATAATTGAAGTCACAGATAGAGCTTAAAAATGTATTTCGTTAATTTCTTAAAAATACACAGTTTAACCTAAATGGGTGAACACTTTATATGCCCACATAAAGGTTACTGTTGAAAGTATTGTTAAAAGTAACCAATTTAAGAAATAAGGGACGATTTCCTAAATTATATAATAACGGTTTAGTTAAAAAAAAATGGTTTTACTCTGTATAAAATAATGAGTTCCAATGAATAATAATAAAACATTTGATGAATTTTCAAAGCTACATTTTGATGCACCCAAAATGCTATTTTTATCGTTATTTGCATTTTTATCGAAAAATGTAGAATGATACAAGTGAAAAAATAATGGGCTATTAAAATTTCTAGTTTAAGCGATTTTATCAGTGGTAATGGTATTCTGCCATAAAATATTTTGTTTCAAAAAGCCATTCTCAACTATTTGCAGCCGGTCTAAAAAGTGTATTATTTAAAATAAATATGCAGTTTATTATAAATCTAGATGACGAAAAAATGTATTTTAAAATGACGGCAAGATTAGGAACATCATATTCTCATAAATACTCGACAGTTTAAACAAAATTAAATTATACGTCCAAAAATTGAGTAATTTCATTTAATATTTCTAATAAAAAGTCTTTAAGTAACGGTTTACCGACACAGTTTTCTAACAATGCTGACTTTAGTTAGTTAGTCTTTATTCCAAATCCCTGATACAAGAATAGCACGACGTGCTCCAGACTTCTTGATTAGTACTGCCGCGTTAGTAGAATCAAAGTCTCTCATGAGTCGGTTACTATTAGTCGCAGAGTGAATATTATGTTCAGCATTGCTAGTTATTGGTTTATGCGTTGTTCTGACAATATTTACCTTTTTGATTATAAGTTAAATTTTAATGTTTTATCCAAGAAAAGTGGGAAAACAATGTACACATTCAAAAATAGTTTCAAAAAACATAAAGTATAAAATAAACAATAAATATTATATCATAAAAAAATCGGTAAATTACCTTTACCCGAAACTTCCCTGCTTATGATTTTTTCTATTTGTTAGGAATAGCGAAGTGTGACCCAATTTAGTTCTGTACATACTCACATTATATATGTGTTACATATACTGCCTTCATTTCTATTGGGTGCCATTTTGTTCCATCATATTGGATTCCTACCAATATTTTACCATTTTATCTCCACCTATACCACACTGGACTTTTGGGCATAATTTAAAATAAATTCAATAAGTAGTTTTTACATTGACACATACCGCCATTTTGCTACGTCATGTTAAATTGGTCCGCAGATATGTCCTAACCCCAAATAATACTGCACTCTAACTGTTAAATATTAGGTTCAAAACAAAATTAAAATATAATAATGTACGCGCCCTCTGTTGATAGTAATTATAACTTGTAAGCTCTGTCGGTATTTTTTTTTTACATTTGTAATTTCATGTTTACCGAACATTAAAAAGTTAGTTCCTTTGTTGCAGTCGAATAAGTCGTTTGTGTTTCATTTTTCCTCTTCGCTTCCCGCCTGTTTTAATAGGTTATGGGCCCGGGAAACAAAAGTAAAGAGTAAAAGTAGTCGGAAATAAAGTTTTAAACGCAGTTTATTCGGTAGCGAAGTGAACAAGTTCGCGTTAAGATGTCAATTAACTATTTGAGCAGTTGTCCTAAGTTACTTGGCCGCGAGAACTATGATGAGTGGTGTTTTGCCGTAGAGAACATTTTCATTTTAGAAGGTTTAACAAATTGGATAAGCGGGAGTGAAACCGATACTGTTTTGGTCGCGAAAGCTAAGGCAAAACTTGTGTTAACGATTGACCCATCTTTGTATATGCATGTTAAAGATGCTACGACCGCGAAAGACGTTTGGTTGAAGATTAAAAATCTCTATGAGGACACCGGTTTTGTACGAAAAATAGGGCTTCTTCGTACATTAATATCCTTACGATTGGAATCGTGCGAAAATATGGAAAACTACGTGAACCTCGTCGTTGAAACGTCGCAGAAGTTGAAGAAGACAGGTTTGTTTCAACATTGACGAAGAATGGATTGGGTCACTGCTTTTAGCTGGTCTACCGGAACGATTTGCGCCAATGTTGATGGCAGTTGAGCATTCGGGCATAAAGATAACTACCGACTCGATCAAGACAAAGTTGCTGGATATGTGTGAAGATGGCGACACTAAAGGTAAAGGCGGCAGCGGGGCGTTCTACTCGAACTCGAAGCGTAACTTTCAAACCCAGCCGAGAGATGGCAGGCCTAGTCATCAGATCAAATTAGACAGAAATGAATGTCAGAATCAAAATATTAAAAAAAAGTAAACAAAAACAGAAAGATTTGAGTGATATCACTTGTTACAAGTGTAGGAAAAACGGTCATTATATGTCTAAGTGCCCGGAAAAATCAAGTTCGACGCAGAGAAACGCATTTAGTGCAGTATTTTTGAGCACTAAATACAGCAAAAATGATTTTTACCTGGATTCAGGGGCAAGCAGACATATGACTCCAAATCAAGATTGGATTTACAATGATTCAGACCCTGATGTCAAGGAAATTTTAGTGGCAAACGAAGAAACTTTACCTGTGACATGCTCAACTGTAATCTTTTACAAATTGCAGCGGACAATCTCACAAAATACAAGTAGAAGACGTTCTGTGCGTTTCTAAGTTAACCACCAATCTTTTGTCAGTGAGTGAAATCATCGCAAAAGGCAACAAAGTATTATTTACCAGTACAGGTGTTCAACTGTAAATAGTTTGGATGTTCAGCCTTTGTATGTTTGGTAGACGGTGTTTATAAACTAGATGTCAAAATGGAGAAGTGTTTTTTGGTAGCATCTCCAGAAACTTGGCATAGGAGACTAGCGCACATAAACAGTCAGGATCTAAACAAGATGAAACATTGTGTTAATGGGCTAACACTTAAAGGACAGGTCATCCTTGACAAATCCAATTGCACTGTTGGTTGTGAAGGAAAACAGACAAGATTACCTTTCCCAAATACAGGTAAACGATGCTCAGATAAGTTTCCATTGGAGGATCAAGGTATTTTTTACTTTTAGTTGACGATTACACTCGCATGTCTTTTGTCTATTTTTTGAAGTCAAAAAGTGAGTCGTTTAATAAATTTAAAGAATTTAAGTCCATGATAGAAAAACAGAAAAGTAGGAAAATAAAAATATTCCGAACAGACCAGGGTGGAGAATTTTGTTCAAATGAGTTTCAGGCATTTTTGAAAAGTGAAGGAATATTACACCAGATGACCAACGCTTATACTCCGGAACAAAATGGCCTAGCTGGACGACACATCAGGACTCTCGTAGAAAAGGCAAGATGTCTCCTATTTGATGCCGGCTTAGAAAAGCGATTCTGGGCAGAAGCGGTGCGTACAGCCAATTATTTAAGAAACCGTTGTATAGTGAGTGGTCTTCATGACAAGACGCCTTATGAAATTTGGAACGGTGAGAAACCAGACTTGATAGGGATAAAGAGTTTATAATCCTGATATTAATGACATAATAACTAGTAGAGATGTTATTGTTTATGAAGACTACAAAAGCAAGACGTTTGAGCAGAATCCTGAGGTAACAAACTCAGAAGCTCTTGAGATACCAGAAGCAGTGGGGGGATTAGATTCTTCTGAAAATCTGGAGAATGAAAGCATAGAAAACTCAATTATCGATTCAAATGACTCAGATTTCATTCCAGAGCCAGATGAATCAGAATCAGATGAACCCTTTGATGACACTGTAGTTCAGGCTGCAGAAGCAAGAAGATCTGGAAGAGAGAGAAAGGAAAAGAAGTTTCAAGACTATGTTACTTACCTGCCCAGTACAGAAAATAACAATTTGGATTTTCCCATCACTTTTACAGAAGCTATGTCGAGAGACGACAAAGAAAAATGGCACAAGGCTATGCAGGAAGAGATAAACAACTTGGAAGAGAATGACTCCTGGGATGTTGTTGATCATCCTGAAGGCGGCACTGTGGTTGAGTGTAAGTGGGTTTATAAAATCAAAAGTGATTGTGAAAATAATAAAAGTTATCGTGCTCGGTTAGTGGCAAAGGGCTTCACCCAGAAAGAAGGGATTGATTATTATGAAACCTTTTCACCAGTTGTAAAATATTCGACATTAAGGTTATTAATGGCTTTGTCAGTAGACATGTGTTTAGATATTTGTCATTTAGACGTAACCACAGCCTTTTTACACGGACTCTTAGAGGAAGTTGTTTACATGAGACAACCCGAGGGTTTTATTAAACCAGGATGCAAAAATAAAGTTTTAAGATTAAAAGGTGCTATTTTCGTTCAAACAATCCTCACGAGTGTGGTATAAAAAGGTTGAGGATGTATTTATAAAAAGTGTCAAAAATTTACTTACTATAGTTGCACTGTACGTTGATGATTTTGTGATTTTTACAAATGATAAGAATAGAAATAGTCTGAAAGAAAATTTATCTAAGAATTTTAAATTGAAAGATTTAGGTCAAGCTAAACAGATTTTGGGAGTAAATATAAATATTGATGTTAAGAATAGTGCTATAAGTCTTGATCAGGCTCATTATATTAACTCATTATTAGCTAAGTATAACATGCTTGATTGTAAGACCATTGATACGCCTATGGAGAAAGGGTTAAGTTTAAATAAGGGGGATAAAAATTGTGAATCTTCTTTGCCATATAGACAGCTCATAGGTGGATTGATGTACCTTGCAGTTATGACTAGACCCGACATATCCTATTCAGTGAGTTATCTCAGTCAATTCAACAGCTGTTTTGATGTTAGTCATTGGAAATCCGCTAAAAGAATTCTAAGGTATTTGAGTAAAACTAAAAGTATTTGTCTTACTTATAAAAAAGGCTCAGGCTTGTTATCGGGTTTTGTTGATGCTGACTGGGGTAGTAACACAGTTGATAGGAGGTCATATACTGGGTACTGTTTTCAGTAGTCAGGTTGTGTTGTCTCTTGGGAGAGTAATAAACGGAAGACTGTTGCCCTGTCGACAACGGAAGCTGAATACATGGCGTTGTCCGAAGCTTCAAAAGAAGCAGTTCATTTACGAAGTTTGTTAGGTGAAATAAAAGGCTCATACGATTGTATTTCAATCTATTGTGACAATCAAAGTGCTATAAAGTTGAGTGCTAATCCCATGTACCATAAACCTACCAAGCATATAGATGTCAGACACCATTACATACGAGAAGTTGTTGCTGACAAACTTGTTCGCATTAAATATGTACAAACAAATGAAATGGTAGCTGACGTTTTAACTAAAGCTTTACCTGCGAGTAAGCATTACAAGTTTTTACATTGTCTTGGTATTTTTTTTAAATAGATATTTCATTTTGTTAGTTTTACCTAGTGGGGGTGTTAAATATTAGGTTCAAAACAAAATTAAAATATAATAATGTGCGCGTCCTCTGTTGATAGTAATTATAACTTGTAAGCTCTGTCGGAATTTTTTTTTACATTTGTAATTTCATGTTTACCGAACATTAAAAAGTTAGTTCCTTTGTTGCAGTCGAATAAGTCGTTTGTGTTTCATTTTTCCTCTTCGCTTCCCGCCTGTTTTAATACTAACAACAAAAAGATCGTTAACGAAAACCATATAGAAATTAAATATCTGCGAACCAACGGAGTAGGTAAAGACTATGGATGGAAAGAAATGGATTTCATGCAGGATTAAAAAATCTATATATGTGACCTGAGAATGCAACAATGAAGTTGCGAAACGTCGACAGTTTAAACAAAACTCTTTTGTTTTTTTTTACTGCATCCTAACACCAAATAATACATTACTCTAACATAAAAACAAGACGGTCGTTAACGAAAACCGTTTAGAAACTTAATATTTGGAAAATATCTGCGGACCAACGTAGTATGTAAAGACTGATAATATGGGTTTCACGCAGGATAAAGAATCTATATGTGTCCTGAGGATGCAACAATAAACTTGCGAAACGTCGACAATTTAAAAAAGTCTTTTGCTTCTTTACTAGATCCTAACCCTAAATAATAGACCACTCTAACATAACAACAAAAGGATTGTTAACGAAAACCATTTAAAAATATAATTTCTTAGATGGAAATATATGCGGACCAACGGAGTAGGTAAAGACTGATAATATGGATTCCGTGCAATATATAGGATCTCTATGTGTGTCCTGCGATGCAACAATTATCTTGCGAAACGTCGACAATTTAAAAAAAGACTTTTATTTTTTTTACTGGATCTTAACTCCAAATAATACACCACTCTAACAAAATTATTTTTACATTGTTCCGCCATATTGAATTTTTACCAAAATATTAACAGGTCATCCCCATATAGCCCTTAATTTTCGGTCAAAATTTGAAGTCAATCGGGTAAGTAATTAAGCTATGTCTCGAACTGACAGACAGACCGACAGACGGACCGACGGAATTGATAAAACATGTTTTTTATCATCTAGGGATGCTAAAACGCGAAGATATGTAGAACATGAGAGGGTGATTTTTTCACAATTACAAACATTTTATTTGGCCGCAATTTTGTTCCTCCATCTTGAATCAGCAACACAGTTTTACTAGTTGAGCCCTATACCACAATTAGTTATGGTACATAATTTGAAATCAATCCATTAAGTAGTTCTTACAGGCTGATTTTTTAAATATTTTATTATACTGCCATTTTGCTCCGCCATCTTAGATTCGTACCCTAATTTTACTAATTGATTCCAACAAATTACTTGATGTTTATGTATAATTTAAAATAAATTGAATAAATAGCTTTTTCATACCAATTTTTTTAACATTTTACAAGTCCGCCATTTTGTTTTGCATTCTGGATTTTTACCAAAATATTACCAGATTATCCCCATATGACTCTTAATTTTTTGTCAAAATTTGATGTCAATCGGGTTAGTTTTTAAGCTATGCCGACAACTGGCAGACTGACAGACCGCCCGACACGCGGGCCGACGGAATTGAAGACGTGAAGATAAGTAAAACCTGAGAGGGTGATTGTTTTACGATTATAAACATTTTATTAGTACCACAATCTTACTAGTTGACTCCTAAACCACAATTAGCTATGGCATACAATTTGAAATCAATCCGTTAAGTAGGCCGAATTTTTAAATTTTTTATTAAGACGCCATTTTGTTCGGCTATCCTTAATTCGTACCAAAATTTTACTATTTGATTTCAATATAATACTTTAATGTTTCTGCAAAACTTAAGATAAATTGGATAAGTAGTTTTTTAATAATATTTTTTTAACATTTCACTAGGTTGCCATTTTGAATATTTACCAAAATATTACCAGGTCATCCCCATATGACCTTTAATTCTTGACCAAAATTTGAAATCAATCGGGTAAGTAGTTTTTAAGCCAGGCCGCGTACTCACACAAAAACATACCGACAGGCGGACTGAAGGAGTTGATAAAACATATTTTTTGGCTTCTAGCGACGCTGAAACGTAAAGGTGTATAAAACCTGAGTGAATGATTTTTTGAAAATATTTCAAAATTATTGTGATAGGTATGACCATGATGGCGCAAATTGAGGGTTATCAGATAACGACAGTTCGAAATTTTTAACCAAAAATAACGAGTGTTAATCATTCTTATGATAGAACTCCAAGAGAGAAATTACTTACTGCGAAATAAAATTAAGCTGTCCGCTCCATGTGACTTTCTCAGCCCCAGCAATGTTACCGATTGTCACGGAAAATATATCGATAGTAGTTTTTCAGACTAAGGAAACAGTTGCTTCAGTTTCTATATGTATTGTTAATTGTTTTCCGTTCACCGTTCCGTTTACCGAAGAACTTAGATGCCACTTGTTAAGCTGTTAATGATTGGACTTTTTTTTTACAGGTGGCACAACTGTTTCCCTGCCTGATATTAGGCTACAGTGTATGCACTCTTCTGGATATTTGGGAGAACATTCTCACTCGGAAGAAACGGAGACATTCTATTTGTTTGCGATTTCCTGAAAACCTCTGCATATTATCAGTTGGAACTTTGACAGTAAACGATATTTTTTAATTTTTAGTGCATTTAACAGAGCAACGAACCCAGTGCATTTTTGTTAAACCAAGTAACTCTTATATTCTCTTGAATAATGGGATGTTTTAATCTATTAAGAAATGCAGACACTGCTATCGATCCCCGCATTTTCATCTGATGTGGAAACTATAATCGCGCTAGTCTTTTCATTTTCGATTTAAAATGATAGAGATATTTGCCAGGCCTTCGTATATTTATTCTTACAAATCTAAGCTATAATAAATTAACAATGTGCTGATCGCTTGGTAGAATGCTTATTGGTTCGTAACAGATCGAGTGGTGATTCTCCTAAAGAGGCTATTAGTAAGGTAGCTATTTTATCATTGCAGAATTTGCTCGTTGATGCTGCCTCAAATTGTCTGATATACTTACTCCAAAGAGTGGAACTATCAAATGTTTTTAGTTTGATTTTAGAAAATGAAATTGGAGCAGGGCAACTTTTACTTACTATTTACATCCCTTTCAACTTGTTTACTTCAATTTGTGCATGATTTCTTCATTTCCTTGACAGTATCTATATTATAATAAAAACTGTATTGTTCTTCAATGACTTTCTGAATTGACATTAAATCTAGCTCCATTTGTATTTTAGTTTCTTGTTCAATTAAAATTTAAAAATCACGATCTTGTTGTCTTTTGTTCCCTTCTTCCTTTCTTTTTTTTCCATGACCAATTCTTTCTTGTTTCCTTTTTGATTTCTTTGATTCTTTTGATTTATTCAGAGTTTTCAGTGGCATTTTGATGTTTTCTCCCTATTTTTATCTTGAAGATATTTTAATATCGCTTGTTTTTTTTTGGTTGTTTTTCGGTCTCTTCCACTTCTCATTTTTGTTGTCTTTTAGATTGTTGTATCGGCTGTACTTGTTCTTCCATTTAAGCGATTTGCTGTCTTCTGCTATTTTAAAATATGAGACAACCTAATAAAATGTTGTATTTGGCTTGCCATGTAACTATTTTCTTATGGAATTAAATTTTCCTTAAAATTCTATTTATCAGAATAACCTAAAAATGTTAATCTCAGCATATAGGTTTACCTAGTCGCTTAAATAAAACGTGCATAGAATTTATAAATATTCATAAAGCGGAATAAAATCAAATCATATCAAAATATTATTTCTAAAAATATGGCAGACTAAATTTAAAGCTGTATCCCATTTTGGAAAAGTAAACACCATTTGTCAACGCAAAATTTGTCGAAATGCTTTTCCTGTGGCGTTTGTTCAAACAAAATATGGCATCATCTATCCAGTCAATTATAACTGGAAAAGTTAGGCAATGAAAATATTCATAAAAAATGGAAAATTTGGTTGCGTGCTCTAAACATATTTATTATTTTTTAAAAGCGTATATATTTTTTGTTCCAATTATAGTAAAGCAGTTGTAAATTGGCATGGTGCCGCGGTGTAGCTTACCCCTTAAGCGTAGGTAGGCGTTTGTTTTTCTAGAGGGGCAGGGGTCAACTTGGGATCTCAAACTTCAGATAGATAAATCTTGGTGCGAAGCCATTATGGTAGAACAAAATGGCGGCATAATGAAATATTTTAAAAAATCAGGAATGAAAAGCTAGTTATCCAATAGAATTTGAAATTTTGCACAACGTTCATGTGTAAAACAGGGATAAACCGATACAATTTTAGAGCGAATTCTATACAAAAAAAAACACAACATGGCGGCTTAATAACATTTTAAAATTT
The DNA here is from genome assembly GCA_030620095.1 of Kuschelorhynchus macadamiae. Classification (NCBI taxonomy): domain Eukaryota; kingdom Metazoa; phylum Arthropoda; class Insecta; order Coleoptera; family Curculionidae; genus Kuschelorhynchus; species Kuschelorhynchus macadamiae. Next base: position 172,140 of record JAUTXW010004475.1, on the reverse strand, counting down.
GGTAAAATGCCTTTTCCTGGAGTGGAACCTTCTTTTTATGGAGGAAAATAATAAATTTATTTTTTTATAGACTTGGTAAATGAAATTATGAAAAATAAATATTAATTAATATGATATTAATAATAGAAAAATAAATTTAAATAAAAAATTAAAAAACCGGTAACTTAGCTATACCCGGAACTTCCCTGGTTATAAATCGTTTCTTTTATCAAGCAAAAGGTTCAAACAAGTTGCTGAATTAGGTTATTTCTCGTTCCCCTAATAAATGAAAGGATTCATTGCAGGGAAGTCCCGGGTAAAGCTAATTTACCGACTTTTTAGTTGTGCTTTTTCTTTTTTTCAAAAATAAAAACTAAATAAAAAATGCGGTAAAGGTGCTCACCTACTGAAGCGAAGAGTTAAAAGACGAGACGTGCAGCGACGATATGCTTTTAGTTCAGGGATGAAACTAACAAAATAAAAAGTAGGACATCGTCATAGATCTTTTTGAGCTTTCTATTTAATGCCGAAATTGAGAAAGATCCAAGAAGAAGAATTTGCGATCATTTTTGTTACCAAATTTCTCGTTTTAGTTTGGCCTTTCTTTCAATACCTGCAATAAGCCGGAAGCGCGTACCTCGTGTTTTGTTAGATTCACCACTGAACTAACTTAGTAACTCTGACCACTGCTTTCCTGCCCGGCTGGCTAGTTCTGAGCCTGTGTAAGCGCGCATCTTAAATATGTTGCTTCACTTCGCTGCGCGTCTATTCAGGCCTGTGATTGTTATTTACCTAAGTGCGGAAAGTGGTATTTTCCTAGGAAGATCGATTTAATGCAAATTTAACAAGCTATATTTAGACCATAACTTAAGTGCTATAGTTTAAATAAATTCTCTCCAACTATTATTTCACATTATATGATTTTTATATTATTGAGAGTCGCTATGGTAGCAAGTTTTGACTACTAACCTGTATGCACATAAATCACTTTATCAATATTATAATAAGAAAGTATAAAATCACGAGGCAAATTTTTTTTCGATAAAAGTTATATCTACCTGTAAAAATCTTATTTAAAAAAATATAACTGTTCAAAGTTAGACTAGACGTTTTTTTGACAGGTGGCAAAATATTTTTCTAAAATAAATTACGTCATTAAAACTTACATGGAACTGTGAAAACCGTATCTATTTTAGTTATGGGGGGAAACATTTTTTAACAAATGTCACCTTTTTTTAAATTAAATTACTTGAATAAAAGTTACCTTGATTTGTGGAATCTGTATTTAGAAAATTAGTTCAAAAGTTATTAAAAAAAAGACACTTCTTTTGACACTTGTTAATTTTTTTTTTAATAAATTACTCCAGTAAAAGTTACATGGAACTGTGAAAATCGCATATAAAAATTTTAAGTAGTTTAGAAGTTACGGGAAAAAGACAGTTTTTTTACAACTGTCAAAATATATCTTTTAAAAAATTACATCTTAAAAAGTTAGATGGAACTGTGAAAACCGTATTTTAAGCCGTTTTAAACTCAGGAGGAAAAACTTTCTTTTGGCAGCTGCCAATTTTTTTAAATAAATTACGCCCTTAAAAGTTACATGCAATGTCCGAAAACCCCAAATCGATACTTTGAACCCTTCAAAAGTTTTAGCAAAAAAAAATAAAAAATTCACAGTTGCGAACAAAATGTCGCCTAATTATTACACAAATCTCTCAATCGTTGTTTTATACGAAACTAGGAAAAAATTACAGCTCTTATAACAGAATTTCTAAAGAAAAAATAATGTCCTACTGCCCCTGTATAACATTATATATGTAATTTATCGAGTTAGCCGTTACTTGATGGAAATTCATTATCACTAGTATAATAAATAAACAAACTATATTTGTTTAGCAATTTCCACTAATTAGTGGAAATTACTAAGCAAATATAGTTTGTTTATTTATTATACTCGACATAATATATGGTTATATCTGTATACTAAAAACCTGCAAAATGTCTCATCAAATAGTCAAACCCCTTAAAAAAAATTACACTAAAATCAATTCTCTAAAATTAGATTTATTTTAAATTATAATATTCTATCTATTAACGAAAACTCCAAATCGATACACTCTAGTTCCTTTAAAAGTTTCAGCAGAAGAAACAAATTGAAAAATTCACAGCTTCGAAAACAAAATTTCGCCTATTTATTGCCCACAACACATAAAAATCGATGTCCTAAATCAATAAGTGTTTCACTACAAAAAAAGTTATTGCTTTTAAATCAGAATCTTTAAAGAGTTAAATGTGTTTTATTTATCTACTGCCCTTATATAACATAATAAATGCTATTACAATTGAAATTCGTATTTAATACTATTACATTCCGTATGTTAAATATATACTACTATAAAAGAATGCAAAATTAAGCACATTTCAGTCTGTATACTGAAAACCTCCAAACCGTCAATAAAAATCTCGGCCTATATACTGAAAAATGCATCCATCCCATCTCCAATTGCACGCAAACAATTTTTTAATATCAGAATATTTACCTCAACTATTTCTACATGTATACAATATGACTATTATTGGTTTGTGTGATCCCAGAATATGTTTTTTTTTACGTTTTCGTACACCCTGAGAACCGACCTAGTCTGTTTTTGACCGTTCTCAAGTTATCGTTGGCGCAAATTTTGTACATACACACACCTCCGTAGACATATTTTTTTTTCAAAAATGTTTTTTGTAATCAGAAAGTTTAAAACATTGAGAAATCCCAACTTATATTTTTTGAAAACGTTTTATACTACCCCTGTATAACATAATACATGCTTTATTACTTATTGGCCGAACCGCCCAGAGTATAAATGAAGTCTGTTCTAATAATATAATGTTATTATAGTCCGTAAGTGGCGTATATAGAACCAAAAAAAAGTAAATAATATGGACTTCTCTTTCTTTTAATTTCAAGTAAAACTTGCCTCGGGGGGAGGGGGTTACTACCTAATCTCGAAAAAAAGGTCCTTAGTTTATACTATTTCTATCATTTTCATTTAAATAAAAGTGGCTCTGGGAGGGGGTTTAACCCTCAAACCCCACCCTGAATTACACCACTGTACTCCGTATGTACGAGAACTTTAATGAATTCTGAAAATTATCTATAAAATAATATATAGTATAAACATCCGTAGTAGTTTATGAAACTTGTGTACTGTAAAAAATGTATTAAAAAAAAACTTTTCCTGAATTCCGTCCGGTTTACCGTAAAATGCATCTCTCCTATAGCGATTCATACAATATCGGCATTCAGAATTATAGGAAACGATAGCGAATTTTCTTAAGTAGATCTTGCAAAACTGAGAAAACAACTATTGCCTTCGAAATTATGGCTACCTCCTTAAATATTCATTAGTTATGACATCAACTATACCCACGCCTTTCTTGTCATTTTCCAATGTAAATGGAAGTTTCCGCGTTTTTCAATTCAAAAGAAAAATGGAACTTCAAGACTTCGGTTTGAATTATAATAAAATTTAATATTGGTCAGGGCCGAAAAAAAACCACCAAATAGGAAAGAATTAATGTTTTGCACGCAAGTAGTTTTTCTCCTATTTTCCTCCTTATTAAATTTGTCTTATGGTGTTTTCCAATAAAACTAGTTTTTAGCGAACGACAGCAAAAAAATAAGAAAAAACAAAATTACAAATTGACGCCTTTTTAAAGATCTCCACCTAAAACAATTTTTTCTCTTATCTATGCTCTACCTATGCATCTATGACAACGCGTTATTAATGTTAACCAGCCCTTGTCGTTCAGTTTGAGGTGGTTGTTTACTTTTTTTCGGCGGATTTCGTTACAACCGGTTAGTTCCTTTGCAATTTACTTGAGTGTTTTGTGTTATATTTATTTATGGTGTTGTTACCACTTTATTTGGTGTCGGGTTTATTAATTTACATTACTGATGAATCCGATCACGGATGTGGTTTGCATTTTGTTGGAAACTCCATTTAATCGTTGGAAGAAACAAGATCAGAGTTTTAATCGTCGTCGTGGTTTTCGGCGGACAAATGGTTATATAGTAGTCAAATATTACAAAAATTGTTTTGCTGGCCTTGTTTACTAGTTTTCAATAAATATTCAGTGTGGCATAAGGAAGGATTTGCAGGTATGTTAAATATTTGAAGGTCTTTACATAAACATGAAGACTCGGCGGAGCATTTAAAATGCGAATTAATGCTAAAAACATTTGTAAAGAATCAAAGCACTATAGCTGACACTTTAAAAGAAAATGCTAAACTACATAAAATACATTATAACGAAAACTTCCGATTCAATAGGCTATTTATGTGCTTGGTAATTGACACAGTTTTGTACCTTGCAAAACAAGAGTTAGTCTTGTCGCGGCCATGATGAGAGCAGCGAGTCAATAAATAGGGGAATGTTAAAAAGCTTTTAGGTTTATTAATATCGAGAAGTTCCCAAGGACTAAAAGATCATCACGAAAAAATTAAAAATGTTTTTACTGGTGACTCGAAAACTATTCAAAACGAAATAATTGAATGCATTTCTGATTATTTAAACGATCATGTAAAAAATGAAATAATGAACACACAGTTTTTTTCTGTGCAAGTGGATGGCACCACTGATATTACGCAAACCTCCCAGTGCTCAATAATTTTAAGATACGTTATTTCAGAAAGAAGGTTCAGTAGTCGAGAGATTCTTGAGATTTTATAATGTCAACTCCGATAGAACGTCGGAGAATTTATATTTTCTATTGGATCAAATTTTGGACCAATTTGACTATAAACATAAACTAATAGGACAATGTTACGATGGCGCAAGTGTGATGTCTGGCCATCTAAATGGCCCTCAAAAAAAAAAAGAAAAAGCGCCGCAGGCTGTATTTGTCCATTGTCTTGCGCATCGTCTTAACCTTATGATGCAGGAAAGTTTAAAAATATTCCTAAATATCGAATTTTTTTTGCAAGTCTTAGTGGTATTCCCTCATTTTTTCATCACTCAGCCAAACGAACGTATGCTCTTACATCTGCATCTACGAGGCGTATACCAACAATTACAGAAACTCGTTGGTCTTCAAATTCGAAGTTAGTAAATGTGATTGTTCAAGACTGGAATAAATTAAAAGACGTTTTTGAATTTATTACAAACTGTGACAAATCTGATGAAAAATCAGTCCGGCTTGCGAAAGGATTTTTAGGTGAGATGATCGATTTTGAATTCACGTTTCTGGCCTTAGTGTTTAGTGACATTTTTTCAATCATAGACATACTATTTGCGTTCTTTCAAAAAAAATCGCCTGGCATTCATTTTGGTATATCCAATATAAAACGCTGTCGTGAGGCGCTCTGTAAAAAAAGAAATGAACATTTTTTTAATACCATGTTTGATAAAGCAAATTCTAATACAGATCATTACAAACGTGAGCTTGCTAAGCTTTCACCTGAAGAAATTAGAGCTAAGTATAGAACCCGTTTTTATGAAATATTAGACCATATTTTAATGGAAATGATACTAAGCTTTCAAGACTGTGAAAAACTTATATTTTTATGTTTGGCAGATTCTGCTAAATTTTCCGAATATAGTTTAAATTTTGCGACTGGCCCGTTTGAAAATTTGTTACAGTTATTTGGGGAAATATTTTCAAAAAGTCAACGACTTAAAAATGATCTTGGCCTTATTTTTGCCAATGACAGAATATATCGCTGCAAGAGCAAGTGAAAAAAATTAATGAAACTAAAGATATTTTAACCAAAGCATATAAAGTGTTTTCCCTTATTTTGACATTACCGTCGACAAGTGCTTTAGTGGAAAGACGTTTTTCTTGCCTCAAACGTGTAAAAACTTATTTAAGAAATACAATATCTCAAGAAAGACTTACTTCTCTAGGCAGTATTTCAATTTAAAAGGAATTTCTGGAGGAGATTATGGCAACTCATCCATTTTATGAGGATGTTATAAATAAATTTGCTGCTAGTGAAGATAGGAGAATTGATTTAGTATACAAAATTTCGTCGTAAAAAATATTCTACCCCTTCCACATATAAAAAAAATTATTGCGATATTTTCTTGCTTCATTTGCACTTCACTTACTTTTTCACCCGCGAGTCGCCCTGCCATTCGAGCCCAAAGTGTGCTCTAAAAACATACCAAAATTAAACGATACACTACTAATTTTCGACTAAACATTTTATTTTATTTGTAAGAAAAAGGAACGATTAGTACAAATCAGAAATTTCTGTAATAAAAACTTATCAATATTAAATTTAAAAGTACAAATTCCAGAGCACTGCAGATTCATTAAGGATTTCATTTTATTCCGCTCCTTGACTGTAGTTTTTATAATGAACATTGAAATTGATTCAGTTTCATTTGAAGACAAATATGTAATTTGTCGTGAAACTGCTGCTATTGAAGTTAAATTGTTTATTCGTGTCATTTGATTGATCTAATATGAGAGATGTCGTTGATTGACAAGAATCATGAAAAAATCACCATCCCAGGTTTTTACAGATCTTCACTATTTTAGGGTTGTTTAGATGTCCAAAAATAATTTCGGGGCGGTATATCCGGCGGAACAAAATGACGGTATAGTGAAATATTTAAAAAATTAGTGCAAAAAACTACTTTCTTAATTTATTTGAAATTATTCCCAAAAATCAAGTATGGTATAGATGGAAGTTGGCAAAATATTGGTTTGAATCCACCCTGGTGAATATTCAACGTTAGTGGCTGTTACTGGAATTCTATTACAAGGAGTAAAATACTAATATATTAATTACAAAATTATATAAAATTCGTTTTTACAGGATACGTTTCGCTAATACTGTAGCTTCGTCTGGTGCATATTACGTACTAATTTTATTTGGTAATAACAATATCTGTGTAGCCATAGGTCCCTGAAATAAGGGAAGTAGGCTAGACACACATTGTTAACACTAAAATGTAAAATTATTTATAAAATTAGTACGTAGTATACACCAGCTGGAGAAAGCTACAGTGTTAACGAAACGCGTCATGTAAAAAGTGATTATATGGAATTTTCTAATTAATATATTAGTATTATACTTCCCAATCATCAAGTTTAAAAATGCACTACGTATATGTATATTACTAAATAACTACGTGCAGAACTAAATTGGGTCACACTTCGCTATTCCTAATAAAAGGAAAGATTTATAACAAGAGAAGTTCCGGGTAAAGGAAATTAACCGTTTTTTAAAATTCTTAACAGATTTTTCAATGTGGGTTTCCGCTAATGAAGTGGATTTCCAGCCACAGTGTCTCTTAATATTGGTTATATTGGAGCGAGAACATTGTTTGATGATCTACAGAAATAATGTCCGGTATACCTCTCAGGATTTGGTAGGTCTGAGTACCCTGCAATATTTGGAGGTCTTTTTTCAAGCATGTTTATGCCCACAGATTGTGTGGAATATTTTCAAACCTCCTATGAAACGAAAATTCGTTTATGTGGGGCATTTTCAGGGCGTAAGGATTTATACTTTTTGTAACGGTGTAAAGGTCAGTGTTGCTTTTTTCAGATTCAGGATCAGATACAACAAATTTTCTTTCAATATTTGAATTTCTATTTGATATTGTTACTAATAAAACATAATCTTTCTCATCAATATCATCTATGGCGACTTTCATCAATGCATTCCTTTAACAAGCGCATGCTACACCGAAAATTGTTGCAACTTTTATCATTAGGCAGACATTATTCGGTGCCTCAGACAGAAACGTCTCAGTTTCCGTGATTAGGTGTCTTTAAAAAGGCAGTTAACTCGAAAAATCTACTCAAATCGACGTTTATCTTAACTTTTGTGATAAGCTGAATCGTAAGGTATTTGAAAGTAGAAGGTGCTTAATTTTCAGATGGATTATTAAAGTACGTAGTAAATACTTCTTCTTAATGACGGTACTTTTTTTTGAGAACACCACTCTTCAAAAACTAGAAGATTTTTAATATCGTTGATGCGATTTCTCGGGAATTAAACGACTTTATTGGCTTCTTCCATTATTTCGTCCGGAATAATTTCTTCGCAGGAGGTATCCACTGGGTCCTATGAATAAAATTGTAGCAAGTGCTTTTGCTTAAGTTTTTTGAGAAAGATTTATGTACAACAGAAATATCGGAAAGAGTTTGCATTAGAGTAAAAGCATTTGCTACCTTTTATCTGGGCCATTGTAAGGATGGAGATTCGGATGGAGATAATAGAGAATTATTAATTATCATAACTCACTTTTTATGTACAAACATTCTTTTAAAATTTACTGAAAGGCTTCTTATTTATTTCTTGCTAAGGGCAAAATAAACAGGTTACCAGCTAACACAATGCTTTAAAACTATGACTGTCACGTAAAACCGGGTAAATTGGAATCACCAAGCAGATAATGCTATTATTTCTTTTTTGTTTATAACTGCTGAGAATACTTATTATTATTTATTATAAAATGGCTAAAATTAAAAATAAGCTTGTTGAAAATTAGGTCAAAGTGAGAAAAAGTACACTGTCCGCAATTATACTTTTCCGCATGCTCGACCTCGTAGCAAAATTAATAAAAACGGTACAAACGGTCTAAAAATTCCCATCTAAGGAATAGGAATGTTACTAATTAAATAAAAAACAAATATGGAAGTTTGTTTGTTAATGAACTGTTTTTATTTTTTATATTTTACATAATAAATGTATGGTTTTCTACCATGTCCGCTGACACAGTGGCATTGTTAAAAGAAGCTTTAAGTCTGACTTACGAATCGTGAGCTACAGAAACTATGCGGGCAAGAAATAGTTGTTGAAAATATTAAAGATTGCGAAGAGTGGAATAAATCGGGCAAATTTCAAGTTTTTCTCAGCAATAAAGCGATATGTTTTTATGCGTTTTACCGCCCGGTCCCTTCAGACTTCGCAGCCCAAGGTCCGTGCGTCGGACTTTAATAAGTTTCGAAGCCAACTGGTATTTTAAAGTGCTTTTGAGAGTCGCCATCTGCTCTCAAAATTTTCGTGTGATTTTTTGACAAGAGGAAAAAAATACAATGTGTAGATGAAGATCAACAATAACAGTAAAGTAGCACAAGAAGATTCTGTCGTTGGTCTATCCGCAGAAACACCTAGGTACCTAAAAGTAATTCATTTTGTATTTTTATTCAAATTACGTTACAATAAATTTTAAGAATTCGATTGACACAAAAAAGAAAAAGTCAATTATACATAAAAACAATTCTTAGCAAAAATAATAAAAATATAAATCCCCTTTCCAACAAATTTCTGACCATACATTTTTTATATACTTTTTTACCTCTCTAGCATCTAATTTGCAGATACAGAAATACAATTATTACAAAAAGCATTTAAAAACTAGCCCTTAAAGTCATTCTCTCAAATATACATTTAAAATCTGAAGTTTCAACACTAAACTTATTAAGACATACTTTTTTAAGGAAACCAAGTGAAATCTGGAAATTCAATGTATAAAATAAACTAAAAATAAATCAGAAAGTGTTATCTTTAGGAAATATGCTGCAGTTGCTATTAATAGGATATACTATATTAAAATTACATTTTATTAACCCAGATAAATATATACACTATATTTTAAATAATAATTATACAGATCTTTTTCAACAAAAAATAAATATTGTTAAAGTTTGTTTAACGATAGTTATGTCAGTAGGTTATATTATGATCCCCCAACAACCAAAATTATATTTTTTAATAAACCCTCATAAATCTATTTTCCCTATAAAACCAATAATTTCTTTCTTTTTAGCGCCACCCTATAAAGTATCCAAAAAACTTAAAGACTCGAATATATACCAGCATTTAGCAAAATATCAAAGTAAGAACTTTTTAGTTAATAAATTTAAAACTGTTAATTTACTAAATAAATATTGACCTTACTTACCGAATGTTAAGAACAAAACTACTTCGATTTAATAATACTCCTTACACCAGTTTAGAAGGTTTAATTATGGGAAATCGATTAACTCCTTTGATTAGCGAAATATATTTTAAACATCAAATAAACAAACACACTCCTCATGTCACTCAATTCAACATAAAGTAGTCGCTTTTCATAGAATGATTATTTATATGCTAATCTCACTGCCTTTGATTAAAATTACTTTTTAAAAGGGGTTAAACATCATACAAATAGCAAAAAACAATGGATATTCAATAAATTGGACTGATTAAATCACACACAAAAATACATTGAAAGCAAAACAGAATATTTCACTTGAGTAGATATATGAGATTACAAGTTTTTGCTGAAACCCAAATTAGAGAAATATATTCTATGGAAATCCAAAATCTTAACTAAAGTGGATTTCAGTAAAGGATCACGCACTCAATATATCGAAAAATAGCTCTCAGGGAGGCCTATATGAATTAAATGTTTAAATATAAAGCTGAAGGACTAATAAGTCCGTTGCATTTTTATTTTAAATTACATATATAAAAATTCAATTCAAGGATTTTTACCTATTTAAAACATATCTTTTGTACATTTGTTTACTAAATTATACCGGATGAATCCCGTCTGATTCTAATTGTAAATTAAGTCGTCTGGAATACAATTTTACATTATCTAATATTATATTAGTACCCATATTTTTCTCCTTTATTATTGGTATTCTTAAATTATTTATTGAATACTGTACTGCATTTAGTTAACAAACGCTTACTTTAATTTTCCTTACAAGTTTGATATAAAACCGTTGTTCTAAACTTGGGTAAAATTACATGATACCACTTAAAATCCTTCTATTTCAAATTACAATTATAAAAGTACGTTATTTTTATATATTAAATTCATATAACATATTAAAAAACTATTTGTTGAACTCCAGGTTATAAAGAGAGATGCAGTTAAAATTCATTTTATGATAGTCCACAATTTCATATAGTATTTTGATATCGATCTAGTTTGAATTATTCTCATAAGCCTTATTCGACAACAAACCCTTTATTATTGAATATAAATATGCATTATTTATGAAAACTGAACACTATTTTCATTTTTGTGTACACAAAACTAATTAACTTTAAATAAACTAACAAGAACTTACAATTATATTTGTATTAATAAAAGGACTAAAAATTGAATTATTATGAACCATGATATTTTATAGGTCCGCACGTTACGGGTAAATAAAAAAGGTGAGAAAAATGTGGAAAATATAAGGAAATAGAATTCTTGTAACTTAATAGGAAAAATCGGAAAATTTCCTTTACCCGGAACTTCCCTTATTATGAATCTTTCCTTTTATTATGAATAGTGAAGTGTGGCCCAATTTAGTTCAGTACATAGTCAAATATTTTTATTGGGCGCTATTTTGTTCCATCATATTGGATCCCTACCAAAATTTTACCAGTTTTTAACTATGCCACACAAGATTTTTGGGCATAATTTAAAATAAATTTGATAAGTAGTTTTTATATTAACAGACACCGCGATTCTGTTACGTCATATTTAAGTTTCATGATTAACGCAATTTCTTAAATCCTGCAAAAACTGAAACCTTTGTTTTCCTTCAATTTTATATGGCCTATTAATATATGTCAAGCCGGGTAGAAATTGGCCAAAAAGTAGTCCGTTCGTATCTAAATGATGAATACAAGCCCTTACATAGCCTGGTAATGAGCAACAAATATAGTGGCCGTACATTTATTTTAATCTTATTAAATTATGAGCGTTTTCACATAACACATGTAGAGTAGAATGTTTGATAAAGAACATTTAAATAAATACATGTTGGATCTTTTTCCAAATTACGAATGTTTTCTAAACTTGATCGATTACGGTTAATACAAAGACGACACAAATTATTAACCCCCGGATTCACAAAAAGGTTTAAGAGATAGACGCATTGGCGGCTCGTGAATTTAAGGACGGGTGAAGCGCAGCGTAACTAGGTGCATAGCAACGTAGGTAAAAATAGCGCCGCAGACGAAAATATTTTGGGGGCCACGCCCAAAATGGCTATTTGTTTAACCTTTTTATGAGGTTAATTATCCATAGCTTTGGAGCTTTTTATAAGATTTAAAAAAAAAATTTTGTTCTTAAAAAACAGTTATGTAGCTATATCTTAAAACTAATTTCGATTCGATTCAATCGATGCAAAACTGCTTCCGCCTCCGATGATCCGAGCGCACCAATTTACATTAATTTAATAATAAGCGCCTGCAGCAGCAGTTTTATGCCGCTCCCATCTCTATTTGGCTTACGGATATTCACCACTGTGTTGCCATAACAACTGCCGTAAACAAATCTAAGCGCAAAAGCCGGCGTGCGGGGGGAGACTGATGTGGAATTTGTTACTGCTGATTGTGATTCCTCAACGGGTCGCTCTTATGAAAAGGTGTTTAGCGCGCTACGTTTTAAAGTCATTATTATATTTTGAGTATATAACGCACTAGTTTTGATAGAAAATAATGTGAATTTATATAAAACATACTACATTTTTATAACAAAAATGTAGGTTATAAAATGCTTAATATTTTAAAAATATTTTTATTTTTAAGTAAATTGAAAATGTAAAATGAAAACTGAGACGTCTAGTTTGCGGGCTACTTAAAACTCTTAAGGTCCCCATTCATTGGGCGATTTTGTAGCAACCAAGTTGATCGACAAAATTGCTGGTAAATTTCTTGGAAATTTGGTTGCTCAGGAACGAGCCATTATTTAGGCGACATTCAAGCAATTTGGTTGCTAACCAACCTCTCTCGTTTAATTTCAGTTGCCGTTTTTATAGTTAGAGTGCTGTTTACATAAATTGTGATGATAGCAGATAATGTAGAAATGGTGGCGGCGGCAGTAATAGTGATTTTAACTCAAAAGCAACAACGACAAAAAAAGAAAAAGAGGAGATTTTGGAGTAGAAAATGGTTGCTTCAAGGAAATCAATTTTCACACATGTCCCTGGTCCATGAACTTAGGACGGAACATCACGATGATTTCAAAAATTATCTTCGAATGTCTGATGAAAATTTCCAATCTACTTAATTTAATCACACCTGAAATTAGAAAACAAAATACACAAATGAGTTATAAATGGCTACTGGGCGATCATTAAAGATTTAAAATTTTCTTGTGGAATTTCTGCACAAAGACTGGGTGTTATTATTCCTGAAACTTGTAAAGCGATTATTAAAGTGTTACGCAAAGATTTTATAAAGGTAAGTAAAGCCCATTTTATATGTGTAAAACGAAATACTTTTATTTTAATAATGTACAATCGGATACATGTTATGTACTAGATGAAAGACTAATAGCTCGCTTAGTTCTTCTTCCGTTTCTTGAGGCTGCTGTGCATTTGCTGATTGTTGAGGATGTGCAGATGCCTGTGGATGCTCACAAAAAGTGGGTGAGGGTTGGGGAGTTGGAGTCGACTGTGGGAACATAACTGTAGTTTGTTGAGAATATGGAGACATTTGTGAATGCTCATAAAAAGTGGGTGAGGGTTGGGGAGTTGGAGTCGACTGTGGGAACATAACTGTAGATTGTTGAGAATGTGGAGACATTTGTGAATGCTCTAAAAAGTGGGTGAGGGTTGGGGAGTTGTTGACTGTGTACTGGAAGATGAATATTGCCAATGGTTAGAATTAATTGGGGATTGAGAACTAGTATAAAAATAAGAAGGAGATTTCGACTAAACGACCCAGTACGCCATTAAACAATATTTGGTCCATATAAAATTGTGCAAGGAGACATTGATGATTGTTCATTTTTCTAAGTTTAGCTGCTATTGTTAGTGCATGGGCATCATACTCGTCCATATTCCTGAGCTGTTTTAATATATTCTCGGCAAGATTAAGTAGTTCTGCGTTATTTTCCTTTTTATCAATATCTTCTTTCTGTTTTCGCTTTCTCTTTTTTTCGGCAGGTTTTGGAAACCTGTTGCGAGAAGTATCCTCATTTTCTCCGGCAGACACCTGAAAATAATTTTTTTTTGTTACAAAAATAAGTAAACAGGGCAATTGAAATTAGGTCTTAAAAAAACCATTTCAAATCATTTCAAAATTATTTGAATCCTCTTTTTTTACATTAACGAAAAAAATATGAAAAGTTGTGAAGCATGGTATGCATACGGAAAACATGTACGTATAACTCGGATCGTTTTTTTATATATAAAGGATATATAAATGCTAACTATGAATTTATTATGGTGGACATAATTGTTATCGAAAACACCGAATTTTATGACAGACTCGTAACAAAAAAATTAAAACTACCCGACAACACTTCGACACGTGAGGGTTTGAATTTTGTATTTCTCGGAGACGATGCGTTTGTTCTTCATGAAAACGTGTTAAAACCGTATCAAAGAAAAGGATTAACATGCAAAGAAAAAAAGATATTTAATTACAGGCTTTCCAGAGCAAGGCGCGTCGTCGAAAATGTATTTGGAATTTTAGCTCCAAAGTTTCGCATTTTTCATACGGCAATAAATTTAAGCCTATGGAAGATTGACCTGGTTGTAATGGCTTGCTGCATTCTTCACAATTTTTTAAGAAAAACGGGAAGGCAACAGTATATTCCTAATTTTTTGCTAGAAAAACCCGGCTAATAACACTTATATTCCTGGAGAATGGAGAAAAGAAGAATCACCTTATGCTGGACTTAATTTTCAAAACCATGCAGCAAATAACGCTTCAAAAGATAACAGACTTAAATACACACAGTATTTTAGTTCAGTTGGCGCGGTTGAATGGCAAGACCGTATGATATAATAATATTGTCACGATGTTCTATATAAAATAAATATTATCCTTACCTGTGTGGTTTCTGTAGCACTTTCTTTCTCCATATCCTTCTCCTCAGAGCTAATTGCGCCACTTGAATCACAAATGATCGTGGTTAATGACTTGTTTCTTGATCTGCAGTGAACATCATAAGAACGAAGTACCACAGTTTAGGTCTATAGATGTCGTCCGTACCGGCTCCCGACTTTTGTGAAGTTCTAATTTTTTTCATTTCCTTGCGAAAAACGGTAAATTTTTTATTCGACCCAATCAATATTAGCGTTTGCATTTACTTCTTTACATAATTCCAATAATTTCTCATAGGCATTTCCTTTTATAACCTGGTTATTTACTTATTTTCCAGAGACATGGGAAAGACCGGTATGCTTCAATAAACTTTTTTAAAAACGACATAAACTCCTTCGTACAATCACGCCCTCATAACCTTCTTCCATGTTACTTCTGGTTATAAAAACAACCGAAAAGAACGATATAAGTACAAAATACGTAGAAACCACAAAAAAAATACACCCGAAAAACAAGAACTTTCAGATAGTCGCCTGTTCACGTACTAAATACGTAGTTGGGCAACCCAGTTGCCGAAGTGCATTAACTGAGCGATTTTCTTGCAATCTGTCTAAATTGCTGGCAATCGCAACCCGATTCACCTTCCGCTCCGTCAATCAAAAGATTTCTCGGCAACCATAATATCGCTTTCAATTTGATTGAAATGGTGCACTAACCTGGATATCTTTCGGCAATTTGATCGAAAGCAACCAGATTGCTTGATGCTCGTATATCGCCTAGTGAATGGGGGCCTTTAGTTCGCCAGTTATGTTTCGCTTATGTCGCTGTAATTTTGTAATCGTGACATTTACAAAAATTAGTTGTCCAATAGTTATAAATGTCATCTTAAACCTATAACTCTCAAGTTAGACCTGGTCTAAAGTTAAACCTCTTTAGTGAATATGGGTGTAAATGGCTCTGGTGGCTGTTCTTCTAAATATTATTGTTTCTTTCTTAATAGAAGTATTTTTAAACTGTCAAATACTTCGCAAGTATAGCAATGCCTTCTGCGAGGTGATGCAAAATTAATTTTATCTAAAATTATAATCTTTTGCAACATTTGCCTACATAAAAAATAAGTGAAAAACTTACTTAACTCGCACAATAAAATATATAAACAGCAAATTATTTCTTAAAAGATGTTCCTAAATAAAGTGACGTTTTAATACTACAAAACTAAATCTATTCAAAGCTAGCTAGATCCAAACTTTTATTTACTTAAACGCATTACGGTTTTCTATCCTCAGAAAGGCGAACTCAAGCGAATGGCGTATTTGACAAATACACAAATAATTGTCAATTTGTCAAGTATTCAAGATCGCACTACCTGCATATTTGACAAACATTTGAACGTATTTACACAGACCCCTTTGACTTGTGCCATGCCATATTTACTCGATGGGAAATAAACAAGTGCCGAATTTGTCCAAGTTCAACAGTCGTCGAATCCACCTTAAGAAAAACATAAAGTGGGACGCTTATTATCTGATTACAGTAAAGTATTTCATAATTATTTTACGAATTGCAGTAATAAAGAAAAAATAAAGAACTAAAATTATATTCAAATAAATTACATTGTACATTAACAAACAAAAAAATAGAAATTAAAATAAAATGTTTAACCGATGGCAACGCCGCAAACGCTCTCGAATGTGGGAATGCCTTTGTCCCGTGCCGGAGTCGAATGCCGATTCGCCAGATTCGCCTTTCCGCAGTATTAATATAAGTCCCTTCGCTGCTAGAATAGCTTTTTATATACCTTTTTCTTTGTTAAAAAACAATTGTTTTACATTGCAATATTGTATGTAAATTTGTAATTTGTGTACATTACATAGATGCGCTGGTGTGATTGGTTATAAGTGCAATAGTGTAATATTTCATATATTACGTTATATGGGCGTTTCAGCTGTGTAATCGAGGACTAGTTTTTACTTCATAATGTCAAAGATTAATTTGGCAAACAACAAAACTGATAAAAAAACCTGTAAATAACCTATTTAATTATTTTAAACGAAGGAGGACAGAAGGGAATTAACGAAATGAGGCTATAGGGGAAAATTAATTGGAAATTTCTAGCAAGAAAAGCAGGTCAGTGGCCCAACTTAACGATGGTCAGGTACCAAGCACTTCTGGTACGACCACCAGGAATGAGCACAAAGCAATTTGCTTCGAAGATGTTGAATGTGCTATTAATAATGATATTGGTCTAGACCTATCCAATATTCCATATTCCAGTTATTAGAAAATCACTGGGCTCCGGATATTAACTTTGAGTTTCCCTGTTCTGTACATACAAATAGAGGACGTGAGGTAAGACGTCGAGCAAATCCTGGACATTTAAAAAGAAATGGAAAGAATGGTTGGTGCTTTCCGAGGGGTGTTTCACGCTAGGCAGTGGTGTACATTTTGTGAGAAGTGGAACCACAGTGGCGGCAATATCAATCAATATTTTCAGTATTGAGCAGTAATAGGCAGTTTTTTATAAAATTGGGCAGTGCGTGGCAGTGTTAGGTAAAACCTGGGCAATAACAGCAATTTTGGCAATATTTAGGCAGTAATTGAGCAGTGGTCAGTGAAGATAGTGTCACTCCCAACACGCCTCATAACACGTGACAATCTTGCGCCCAATCAGAAAGCTCAATTATTAGCCTTGTGATGATGCTTCTGCCGGATTGTGCGTCGCGTCGGGTGGCTACGCGACTTAGAAGATGTTACGTGACATCATAAAAAATAACCTATTTATAAAGCACAAAATTCACAATTCTAGACATAAGCAATGATTTTTTAGATCATGTTTATTATTTTCCTCTGTATCGAAAGCTAAAAAAATGACACCTTGAAATATACACGAAAATTTTAAACGTTAGCACTAATTTTTATGTGATGATATAAACTCAAGGAAATAATTACGGGATATTGATATTTTATGTCTGTATTTAAACTTGAATGAAAAACGAGTTATCCGATCTTTAAAAACTTTCATATTCCGAGTAGGTGTATGCTTATACTTTTATTTTTTTGTAAATTATTTGCAAAATTGTGAGCATTATACAGGATAAATTCAAATTTAAAGATTTTTCTTGTTTTTTTTTCAAAGTCGCAGTGGTCTACACAAAAAGCTTTTTAGCTAACCTTTATCTTTGCATGAATAAAGCAATCTATCGTTAATATTTAGTTTTTTATTTTTGTTTTTATTGCTTCAGGGTGTTAAACCTTTTTTTTAGTGATTCCACAAGAGTAAGAGCTATTAGATTAAGATATGGCACAACCTCAACAATGGGTATATCTATGGGTAACCATCCCTGCCTTTCTTAATAAAAACGTGGTAAGCCACTGATTTTTTAAAATTTCATGAACAGTGTCGTTTAGCGCAAGTAAAAAATACACAAAGAAAGTGTTTTAGTATTTTGTGATAATTTGGAGTTGGAATTGCTCATAACTCTACAATATCTACTACATACCTCTACTATTTCGTGGATCGTTTTAAGAAAAAACGTTTTATAAATATTTGTTGGTAACCAAAGATAGTAAGCTGTGCCAAAGGCGTGCATCAAAATATAATTTGTTTTTAAAACACTTGTATGACAAAATACTGCAAAACTTTTTCTGTGTATTTTTAATCACTCTAAACGATAAAGCTGATAATTTATTAAACATCCGTGGATACCAACTTTTTATCAAGAAAGTTACAGATTACCCATACCTAAGCTAAAACTATTTAATGCTGTTAAAAATGTAGATTTTAAATACCTATGAGGTTGTGCCAAATCTTAATCAAACCGCTTTCACTGTTATGGAATTAGGTAGTAAAAATTTAATAATGTTAACACCCTATACCTATCTCGAAAATAGGGCATGTCTAGAGCTGGAAGACAGCAACAACAATGATATAAAGATCTCTCTGGCTTGTTGCAATATGATGAAATAGAAGCACGTAACTACAATTCATCCTTAAGTAGAATATAAGATCAGTATCTAAATATTCAACTAAAAAATGGCACTTCAAAACTAGTTAGATATTCAACACTGTGCTGGCTATTTTTTGATAATAAAGGTCATCTTTTTACAGACAGCCTTATAAGGGTTTGTGGCATGAAGCATGAGCAAAAAGCTGATAAGCAAAATAAGGTGATAGAAAAGACAACAGTCTATAATACAAGTAATATTGTAAACAGCGTAATTTTAATTAAACAAGAATATTCAATATTCTATGACTTGACATCAAACATAATGGGTAATGGCCCTTTTCGAATTCGTAAATGTACTAGAGAAAGAATATTAAACGTTCTTGATTTACTTTTTAACATTTTAGTATTTTGAATTAAAATAAGATGGTTTAACAGTTAACTCTTTTTTTTTAATGACAAGCCCCTATTAACTACCTTATACGAGGAATTTCCAGAATTAAAAACATAAAAAATATCAGTTATCATCAAATATTAAAAATCAGTTAAATTTTGTATTAAATAAAAATATATGATTCTCATTCAATAGTACTTATTTATTTGGTGTTGAGAGACTTTAGATATCTTATGTACTTACTGTGATATTTTTAAAAAAAATAGATTTTATGCTTTATAGTTAGCTATTCTTGTACGTAAATTCCTATCTGCTCGAAGTTTGCTCGTTAATTTATTTATTTATTCAGAATACACTACAGAATCAAGATTCTAAATGGTATACAAATTAAAAAAAATGGAAAAAACTAAAGTATACTAGATTAAACTAAATGAGAATACTAAAACTAAATTAAAAAAGAAAACAAAAAGAGTTGAACCTAGGATAAACATAAGGTTAAAGGTAGGACTGGACTACTGAGGTATAACGAAGGCTTATAAATAAATAATGTACAATTCATTAATGGTGAGACCATAGGGAATACAAAATTCAAATTAGTGAAATAATATAAAATGAATAAAATGGGTGAATTAAAATAGAACGAATAAAACGATCAACCTGCGCCGAATTTCAGGATTTTTTTGAGGGCAGGAGGACTAATGTTGAAGATGTCGCAGTCATTATAGAGTTTATTATGGTCATAACAAAAGCGGTCAATAAAATAGTTTTGGCCGTAATTGGTGCGGTGTCTTCTAACGAAGAAGAGGAAGGTATGTCGCGTACGCCGAGCTGGGACTAGAAAGCTCACCTGACCCAGCAAGGATGGATGTCATATGGTAGAGCAGTATTCAAAGTAACTCCTAACAAAACAGTTGTAAAGTGATATGATGGCTCTGGTGTTGTTAAAATGTCAGGATGTCTCTTGATAAATCCTAGCATTCGAAAGGCCTTGCATACAATGAAATCGATGTGGTCATTGAAGGGTAATACGCTGTCGAATACTACACCTCACCTGTACGTATTTCATATAGGGTTCGAGGATCGTGAGAAGTGAATATAAGAACACCTTGCTATATTGACAGGTTTGTCTTGTACCAAAAGACAAAACGATCCAAGTCATAAAGAATTTGAAGTCATCGGCGAATAGAGGACAGTTGCTGTTAATAAAGCAAGATGTGACTACGGTTATGAATAGAAGAAATAATATTGCATCCAATATGGGTGGATTCTTAACTGTGTCATAGTCCTCGATCTCGTCTAACTTTACACTTTATTTATTATCCATGTACAGGGTGGACTTTTATATTTCGACATGCATTTTTGCAATTAATTTTTTTAGACAAAAAAAGTGTAAATACAAAACTGACAGTTCTTTTCTATATTATCTTTTACCGGTATCAAACTTTTAAAAATAAAGTTAAAAAGTTGAGTAAAAAACTTAGGTCACATTTTTTTATATAGAACACTCTATATCTTCTACTTTAAATAGATAAATCTCTTCTTTTATCAAGCACACACAAACGAAATACATTTCAAAAATAAAAAAACCACCCACGATATCCCATTTGCGCCACTTGCTGTATATCTCAACTATTAGTAAGATAGAGGGGAAACAGCTTTCATCATAGACTGTCATTTTTTTTATAAAATTTAAGATGCCAGAAACAATTTTCATCGCTTTCTAAGTTTTAGAGGTATAGGGTGAAATTTAAAAAAATGATGTTTTTAACAACACCGCGTAACGTGTTTCAAGGGATATATGAAAAAATATATTAATAATTTTTGTTTAATTTTCTGTTTTTTATATAGTTCATGAACTAAGACTTTCAATCCGACGTTTCGTATTATAAGTTAGTTTAGGATAGTTAATTAGGTTAGTTTTAACATTTTTAATAACGAACCTGGATTTTTTATTTCATTTTTTGTATATCAGACTGCAAATTTATGATTTTCCCATAATAGACAATATGCTACAGAGAAACGAAAAACCATAATTTCATAGAATGAATCATAGAAAAATCAATTGTTTGAAATGCATGCATGTGATACATCACTGGTTTGAGCGAGTTAGAGAAGGTAAAGAGAAATAAAACATCCAGGTCTGTATTACAAAAAATAAGTTGATGATGAGCTCTACAATACGAAACGTCGGATTGAAAGTTTTAATGCACCATCACATAGACTATAGAGAATAAAAAAAGCCAAAAAGTATTGATAAAACTGTTTCTTACTCTTGAAATACGAAAGTTAAGGGGTATAATCAAAATCGACGATAAATTAGTTTTGTGTTTCTTAGTGTCTAAAAGTGGTTTACGATTTTAAAAACTTTGAGTTTTGATTAAATTGTCAGGCCGTGTAATCGTCAGTGTGGCAGTAACGAGGCAATGACCGTAAAAACGGCAATTTTTTCAGTAAACCGGAAATAACGGCAGTAAAGAGGCAGTGTAGGCAGTAAGCTGAAAATATAGGCAATATAGGAAATATACAGCATTTTTCAGTGAATACTGCCGAAATCGGCAGTGGTGTACATATTTTTAGGTCGTGAAACACCCCTCGGTGTTTTCTAAAAAAAAATGGGGTTAATATGCAAATATTGTGCTCTATTCTCGGATGCTTTAGTTGGGGGACGTCACAGGAATAGTCACAATATTGTACCCAATAAGCTGGTAAACAATCCCTTGGTCAGTTTTGCTAAACTAACAAGAAAAGACGGAGATCTAACAATACATGAAAAGACAAATTATCATTTGAAATGTCTTGAAAAAGGTAAGATTTATAAATATTTTAAAAACAAGTTTTGATTTTTGTTCTTACATTTGATATGATGGATACTATGAGCGTCTCTAGACAATTTTAATCCTAAATTTATACAACTGCCATCTAGCGGTAGAGTTCAGATGTCGGTCCGTCCTTTATATCGGAAGGTTGGCTTATTTTGTCGTATGCCAGAAACTTTTTTTTTAGTTTCTCACCTCCCTCGTAAAGGATAATATTGTAAACGTGAAAAAATCACCCTTTGAGATTTTTGCAGATCTTTGCGTTTTAGGATCCTAGAAACCCGAAAACATGTTTTTCCACTTTCATCCTGTCGGTCTGCCTGTACGCGGCATAGCTCAAAAACTACTAACACGATTGACTTTAAACTTTGGTCAAAAATCAAGGGTCATAAGGGAATGAACTGGTTACACTTAAGTAAAAACCTAATATGGCTAAACAAAATGGCGGCTTCACAAAATTTTAAAAAAATCCGAAAAAAAAACATTATTCAGAAACTGCTTACCGGATGAAATGCAAAATTCACCCAAAATAAATTGTGATATATTTATAAACTATAAAATGTTTGTGTTACAAAATAACTGCCAAATGAAATGTTTATAAATTAAGTACAAAAAATACTACTTTTCCAATTAACTTAAAATTTAGCACAAATATCAAGTGTTAAACAGATACATTTGTAAATTTTTAGTGCCAATTTCATATAACAAAATAAAATGTCGGCTTAATAAAATGTTTATATATTCAGTAAAATTCTATTTTCTGGAATAAACCTTTATTTTGGAGAGACAGACATATTTATTTTTTGTAGGCTACGAAAATAATGTAACGAAAAATAAATAAATAATAATAATAGTAGGAATAATCAACAAAATATACATGTTCTAAATATTGTTGGGTTCTCGGTTGGGTCCCTAACTCCATAAATATTATGCGCCCCCCCCTAGGTAAAATTTTAAATCCACCGCTGATAATATTAGATAATGTAAGATTATTTTCGAAAGTCCATTAAATCCTTAATGAAAGTATACGAATTATTTTTCTACAGTTCTTTATAATTAAAATCATTCAGAGGGTCATAAGTATAATTCAGTACACAGTGTACAAAAGATATAGTGTCTAAACTTGTAAAAATACTTGAATTGTCTTTTTATATATATGTAATTTAAAATAAATATACAAATGAATTCTTAGTCCTTTAGCTTTATATTTAAGCATTTCGATTTGATATGAGCCACCCTAAAAGCCGTCTTGTATATTATTTTCTAACTCTATAATAAGTTAATTTATATTATATCATTCCTTTTGTAATACATAGTTGTGGATCATACAGAGCGTTAGTTCAATTCGTGTAAATCTATAAATATCAGTTAATAAAATTTAATGATATTTAACTTCGACCACTTTGTATGGTACTTTCTAGAAACCATCATAAAACTAACTCTTAACGGTTTGTATATCAACTAAAAATAATTGGAATTTAATTTGAAACAACTTCTTACGTTTCAGTCACAAATTCTTCAATTTTGATAAATATGCTAATTCCTAATGCCTACCTTCTTGCCCCAAAATTAACCGACGAACCTCCAAAACATTTTGCAGAAAACCAAACTATAGGTTGTGGACTACCACATATAATAGAATTTAAAAAATTCTGATAAATGAGGATTTTCTTTTAAATTGTTTGGCGTTGGTATATTATCTAAACTAGCTGGGCCGGCAGACCTTATTCTATCTTTTCCGTTAGATGGCGCGACGAGTTTCCAGTGGAACTTACAGTGACTTTATACGAGGACGGTGGCGACAATAGTGGTTAACGTTTTGATTGACTGAAGCCAATATCCGTCATTAATGGGCAAACATTTTATTGTTTACGATTGATCTTATTGAAATTTCGTCTAGTTTATTTCATTGTATTTGCAAATTTATAATAAATCGTTACTTGATTTTTGCTTTAATCGAAAGTTAGTTATTTGGACTTTGTATTCTAACAATATTTATGTGGCTTGGAATCAGCTGTTTACGAAAATGTGTTGATCTGGTAAGGCCTGTTTTTTAACAAATACTGTAAGGTATGTTTTATTATCGATTTCATTAGTATAAAATAAGGTTTAAGCTATAGGTTATGTCTTCCAACAGGGAACCAATAAACCAATACAACAAATTTAATATTGATTATATCCATTAGGGTTCTTTGGTTTTTAAACATAATTTAAAATTAATTTTTATTCGTTTTTAGGGCTTTTATGTATTTGTAATTTAAAGTAAAAAACTTAAAACTCCATCTCTCACCACTGTGTTTAGTGTCTGTACTTCGAATTTTATTTGATGTTTTTTGTTTTTAGATTAATTGATTACATTTTAAGGTAAATTTGGCTTTTTAGCTCATGCCTAGGTAAATGAATTATGTTTAATATTCAACTAGACCTCACAAACAAGGGCTCTTCCACCATACCGTACCGAGTTTATACAGATCATTTTATACCAAATAATTTTGAAATAGAACATGAACTATTAAGTAAGTAGTTAAAGTACATATACCTGCATGCTTTAATACTTACACTTAAGTGAGTACTTTTTAGCTCTGGCTCATGCATTTTACACAAAATTATGTGAATATATAACAATTACGTGATTTGTAAAATAAAAATTATTTCTCAAGTTTTCTGGGGTTTTTACCTGGGTATATTTAAAATCTGGAAAATTATGATGTTATAAAGTCCCTATTAAATTATGATTTTTCGTGGTAAAATTGCTTAACAGGACATACTGATTAAGTGATGTTGCAATAAATTGTTAGTTTCATTTCTAATTAAATATGACATATCATAGGCTCACACGCAAAAAGCATTAAGTCATCTGTATTCACATTTGACTTAGTGCTCTTTGCTTGTAAGTCCATCAACAATATATGAAAATCTGTCTTGTAATACCTAATTTTTTTTATTAAGTTCAAACAATATTTGACAGATAAATGTGAGTCATTGTATGCAAGCACAATAAACCAGCCATTTTTGTATTGCTCGTGTTTCATTTCTTTTCCAGGCATTGACTTTTTCATAAAGCATATTACTTTTTGAATATATTTTTTAGTCTGATGGTTCATTTTATACTGCCAATTTAGCAACGGAAATATCTGGATACTGCGATCAGAACACAAGAAAACTAGTTATAATAGCTTTTTAATTATATCACAGAGGCCTCTGCTTTTGGAATGTTTCTTTCTTATTCGAACCAGATTTGGAAACAAATGAATAATTTATAGTAAATATGAATTGGTATCAACTTTACATATTTGCCAATATCATTAATATCAATAAAATGCAGACTTATCAAAGTATATAAGTAAATTGTTTTTAAATATTACATTGTTAATTTTATTTCCTCAGTTCCCAAAAAATAACATTTCCTAAATTTTTTTTTCATAGATCCTTATGTTTGTTTTGAAGGTACGTGGCTTACACTTTCCTAACAATAGAATGCTACTTGTCATATCTTTTATTTAGATATACATAATACCTACACAATTTTTTAAGAATGCTTTGCATTAATAAGGCTACAAATAGAAAATTTGTTATATATTTTTATTTAAATATACCTAAATGGTTAAATTTCTGAACCGAAGAATTAAAATTAGTTAGTTTCAAAGAGCTGTCTGGAAAATATTTATTTTATAAAAAAAATGTATCCTTATACTGCCTAGTTAACCACTATCTGGAATGGTCACATTTAAACAGTATGGCAGGGGAAATTCTGAACTTTGTATTTTTTTTCCTAAAAAGCAACGAAAGGTAAACATACTCGGTCACAAGACGTATGTTTTTTTTTAAATAATTACTTTGGGTGATATTACATTTATGCAGGGTGAAATGTTTCAATCTTAAAATTGTATTTAAATAAAAACAAATTGGAGAAAAATACTTTTTTTTTATTATCGAGAAAACAAAATATAAAAATAAATGTGAATTGTTGGCAAAAAATCTACTAAAATAAAAAGTCTTTTGTTCATAAATAATTGCACTGCACTGCACACAAAAAGCTTTCTCAGTATCACAATTGTCTTAAACCTTTAGTTTTTCTTTGACTTACTTAATCTTAACTTATTCTTATAACGATTTGCACTAGCTGACTTTCTACGAGCCAGACTCCTATATAGGTCAATTTTTTCTTTTGATGGGGATCTGAGTTTGTCGAACTTTCATCAGTAGCATTGACTTTGTATACGAGAAAAGAAAAAAATTGGGGGTACTGCATTCATCTTAAGTTTTCTTGGACCATCTTCCCTTGTCTTTTCACATATATCTGGCACAAAATGAATCTACAAAGAAAAAGAATTTAAAAAATACATTCTGCAAAAAGTTATGGTTTTGACAAAATTAAGTTAAACTAAATTGACACATTTCATACCTCACATAATCGTGATGTATCCATAGGAATCAAGTTATCCCTTTTCATTTCTTATAACCCATTCCTTTCTACAACTAGGATTCTTGGGAAACACCTTCATATCGAAGCCTTTTTTGGCAGAATTTTACCATGCTACTGCAGCAAAGCCCGAAATATTGTAGTTTTATAATGGTCTAAAAAAATATACTTATGAAAAAATAGTAGGTAATATTGACACTTAACCATACGCTTGAAATCCTCGAAAACAATGATTTAAAAGGCTCGGAGTAGACCGGAACGCACTGCAAGGACATTCCAGTTCATGAAAAAATGACTATAATAAAATAGTTAAGTTCAAATATAAGCTTTTTTGATTTGAGCATTTGTATTTAATAAATTATGTTAATAAAAAATGCCTTATTTGCAAAGACTAAACATTAATTTATCTAGATAATTATCCCAACATCTCAAGCTATATAACATAACCTGATAAGATATTGCTCTTCCTGATGTAACTAAGAATTGCAAAGGATATTTATGTAGTATTTGCAGTTGACATCACTATATGTTATAAATCAATATAAGTTTATTGTATATAGGGTTACCAGATATCCTGTCGTCACCGGACATGTCCTTGCAATTTAACAGAATTGGCTCTTTTTGTATATACCAATTCTAATTTTAAAGATCTTGTTTATTTCTACATCAGAGACAACAGTTTATTAGGAATATTCACTATACAAAAACAATACTTTTTTTATATTAGTTGCTGTTGAGGTGATAGTTGTCACACGCCAAAAATAAACGTCAAAATAAACTAAAAAAGGCTACTTATCCCTTTTTTAGTTTATTTTTTATTTGTTAGGCTAGATAAACAACTTGCTCAGACATTCATTTTCCCTTTTTTGCCGAGAGAAATATGATAACTCTAATTTCGTAATTTACTTCTAAATAAGTGTTTTCAAAAGGAAAACTTCTACAAACAGCGCTTATAAAAACAGTATTTTTTTTAAAAACTTGCTTACCTAAATGTACCATAACTAATTGAGACTCAAACTTCATATATAAATACACAACACTGGTATGTTAAAACTTAAAATATTTAGACATAAACTATTTAAAAATGCAAAACAAATAAGCAAAATCGCCGTTTATGCACATATAAACAACAAAAATTTAACCCATTAATAGCGGATGGGAGGAGCTTGTGCTCTATTGTCGCCAGTGCCCTCGTATAAAGTCACTGTAGTGGAACTATAAGAAATGTTATTGGAGAGAAACATCTTGGTTTTATGAAAAAAATACGCAATAAAACAATTCAAAAAATAGTGTTGAAAGGTCTCGGTAACCAGACGATCATTTCAAAAAAAGTCATGTAAATTGGTGTGGTACAACTGTCTCACGAACTTGCTGAAAGATCTGGCTTATATTAACTATATAATAAATATTATAACTGAAGTTGAAAGAAAGTGTTTAATAGAAGTTTAAAATATCAATTATTTCATGTCTCGAACGACTGTAGAAAAAGTATAGTACGCAACCCGCTTGAAATGGTTCTTTTTACTCTTATGACTTGTGGAACTCACCTTCAGCTGGTTCTAACAAACCGTCATACTCGTGTGAAAAGAACCTTTTTGCAAACTTGTTACACAATGTACAAGTTATAAAATGCATTTTTACTAACCAAGAATCTTTCATATTTGAAGTTTTCGTTTATACCTGTAATATCTAATGAGATCTATTACACATTAAATTGATACCCTGTATAGGCTTTACGTAGCATTATTTCTATGTAGAATCGTAATAATTGTTCAGTATTATTCCAGTGTCAAGTCATTTAGTTTTTAGTAAACAAACTGTTGCTTTTGCAACGCCAGTGCCAGTATGTATTGATCCAGCCCACTTACATTGTTACGTAGGCTTACAAAAATTTAGATATGCCGATTGTTATCAACAGAATACTAAATACATGTGGCACAATTGAATTATTTTAAAACGCCCTGAAAACGCAATAACGTTTTAGTGCGAAATTTAGTTAAAAGCTAAGCTGACATATATATAATACATAATCAAGGAAATAATTGTACTATCGAAGAAACATGAAATTAGTTTCACGTACAAAATGAATAATCTAATAGTTACACCTTACTTTTTCATTAAAAATCTATGTCTCAAAGTGACTGAGAAACCGATTTTTTTAAATGATAAAACTTTTAACAATTAAACTGAAAATGTGAAAAAGTGTGTTTAAAAAGTCATGGAGATTCTGAAGAAACGAAAAGCTCAATTTAAAAAGTAAACATCCACGGGTGCCAACCCTCCTGCTTTAGGTGCCAGACTTCCGCATTTTATGTATACCTCCCGCCTTCCTCCTAAGGGTTCAAAACTCGCCTTTTTAGAGAGAGGAAGAAGTAGTTACAATGAATAACAAAAATTATAATTCAAATTGGAGGTGAAATGGTTACATTTTGGTAAAAATCTTTAAGAAACTATTTATTGAAAGGACTTCAAAGGTTTGCATAAAAATACAGGGTGATATAGGGATAAATTGGTAACATTTTTATATTAATCCATTATGGGGGCACAAAATGGCAGGCTAAATAAAATGAAAAAGTATAGGTTTTTAATATAGTGTATGGCGGCCTGATGAGCTTTAAAAGGAGCGAAATCCCGATCGTTACTTGTCTAAAATGGATCATTGAGCCTGCAGAATTGCACTACATGTTACTATCCTAGTTATGACGTTGGTGTAGCGTGAAGTAAAATTTATTAACGATATTTCTCCCAACAAAAGTCAGGAATCAACAGTGTAATTCAATGCCGTTGGTAGCCAAGGGAGTAGTTGTTTCTATAATTACCTTTTTTTTTAATTTTAGTGCGCATCATGTATGGCAAAACAAAACAGCACCCTAATAAAATGCTTAAATATTCTGTAAAAAACTTCCTTCTTGTGGAGGAACATAATAAAGGACACAATTTATTTCTTGTAGACTACGTCAACAATTAAATAAATAAAAATAATAATA
Organism: Kuschelorhynchus macadamiae; assembly: GCA_030620095.1. NCBI lineage: Eukaryota > Metazoa > Arthropoda > Insecta > Coleoptera > Curculionidae > Kuschelorhynchus > Kuschelorhynchus macadamiae. Next base: position 142,811 of record JAUTXW010004475.1, on the reverse strand, counting down.
ACAAATAAGTTCAAAAAATTGAGATAAATTATATTTTATAGGATTTGTATAAAGTTATTACCAAACAAAATTTGCATACCTATATAGGCTGTGTATTGTAGGCAGTGGAATTTGATACGAGAGAAGTTGTGTGTAAAGGCAAAATTACCGATTTTTGTGGATTGTGGACCACATACTTTAAAATTAAGATAAGATATTTAATTTTTTTTATCAAAGTTTATTCGTTAAATCGTGCGTTAATTTGCGAATTTGTGTTGATGAAATGATCAGTATATTAATTGTGTTCTTTTATTATTTTGAAGAGACTTATTAAGAACACACTTAATTTTTTTGCAAAATTTAATTGGCCGCCGTTTCATTCCGCTATCGTGAATTTGTACCACAACTTTACCAGTTTATCTCTATATCACACTTAATGCTTGCACATAACTTGAAATGAATCTAAAGACTAGTATTTTCAGGATAATCGAAAGGTCCCAATTTTGTTTTGCTATCTTATGTTCATGCCAAATTTTTACCAGTTCATTCCTATAAACCACTTGATTTTTGTGCAATATTTGAGGAAAAGTGGATAAATAGTTTTTTCATAAAAAAAATTTTTAACGCCATCTTATTCCTGCATATTGGATTTTACGAAAATATTACGAGGTCATTACCATATGACCGTTAATATTTGAGCAAAACTTGAAGTCGCTCTGATAAGTAGTTTCTAAGCTATGCCGTGAACTGACAGACAGTAAAACCGACAAACGGACCGACGGAATTGATAAAATATATTTTTTGGCATCTATATAGGAATGCTAAAACGTGAATATAGATAAAACCTGATATGTTTTTTTTACGATTACAAATATTTTATTTAGCCGCCATTTTGTTCCGCCATCTTAAATTAGTACCACGGTTTTACTTGTTCATCTATATACCACAGTTATTTATGGCAATTTGAAATCAGTCCATTAAGTAATTTTTCAGGTTGAATTTTTAAATATTTTACTAAGCCCCCATCTTTGATCCGTATCAAAATTTTACTAGTTGATTCCTAGATAATAGTTGATTTTTGTGTAAAATTTGAGGTAAACTGCATAAGTAATTTTTTAGTAACACTTTTTTAATATTTCACTAGGCCGCCATTTTGTTTTGCATATTGGATTTTTACCAAAATGTTGCCATTAATGTTGATCCAAAATTTGAAGGCAATCGCAAAAGTAGTTTTTAAGGTATGCCGTGAACTGACAGACAGAGAGATAAACCGACAGACGGAGCGACGGAATTGATAAATCATATTTTGCATATTTTGTGACATCTAAACCCTAAAGATATGTAAAACCTAAGAGGATGATTTTTCACGATTCTCAGTTTTAGTAGTTCATCTGTATATTACATCTATTTTTGGCACACAATTTGAAATCAATCCATTAAGTAGTTTTTAAGGCAGAATTTTTAAATATTTTTCTAATTCACCATCTCGTACCAAAATTTTACCAGTTGATTCCTACATAATATTTGATTTTTGTGCATAATTGTAATAACTTTTTTTAACATTTCACTAGGCCGCCATTTTATCACATTGGATTTTGTCTAAAATATTACCAAATCATCCCTAGATGACCATTAATTTTTGACCAAAATTTGGAGTCAATCGGGTAAGTAATTTTTTAGTTATGCCGCGACAGACAGACCGACGGAATTGAGAAAACATGTTTTTCAGCATCTAGGGACCCTGAACCCAATTACCTTAAGGCAGACTCAAACGAATGATTTGTTCGTCAATGTTTGTCAATACACACAAATAATATCCAAGTATTAACAATGATGTTCCATGACATTTCCTGTATATTTGATAAACATTTGAACATATTTACACAACACCCTTTGCTTGCGCCATATTTGTCGACAGCCATGAAAAATAAAGCGGACTTAACGACTGGCGTATTTGACAAATACACAAATAATTCTGAATTTGGCAAGTATCCAAGATACTCGATCACAATACTTGTGCATTTGACAATCATTTGAATGCATTTACACATCACCCTTTGACTTGTGCCATATTTACCGATAACCGATGGCAAATGAATAAGTGCCAAATATTTGTACAAGTAGACCATGCACACAACATGACAAGCATTCACAAGTGATGATTATTTGTCAAGTACACCAATCATCGCTTGAGTCCGCCTTAAGACAAATGCCAAATATTTTGTATAGACAAGTCTACGTCGTTCATACATTACAAGGATTCACAAGTGACGATTATTAGTCAATTACACCAGTCGTTTGAGCCCGCCTTAAGAATACACAGCACCATAATCAGAAACAAAAAATATTTTGTTTTAAACTAGATTAGACTTTTTTAAAAAATTCTTCACACCTCACCACTAGAATTCTAATTTTCATACATATTATCAATGAGGTCGTAAAATGATAATTATTGATCAATAATTGAAAAATATAATAAAATTATATTAATAATAAAAATAATAATAATAAGAAGATTTATGATGAATTATGCGCATTTTACACTTCTCGAAACTGCAAAAAAAAAAAATAACGAGAAGTAATTCAAAAAACGGCTTTGTATTCGGGGACATTGGGAACTTTTTAGCTAGAGAGGGAGGCGGTGGCCAAATCAGCACCATTACCAGTCCTCCACTGCGCACGTTGCCATTTCTCCCAGCTGTTTTTAAAGATAAAGTTTTTATAATCAACAAGAAGAGATCATTAATGAAAAAATATTATATCGGATCTTCCATTTAAAATAACACCAGCTCATTTTCATTTTTCTCGTATGGGGAAAGAATTGTAGTTGTGAAAAAATCGCCCTCGGAGATTTTTTCATATCTTCACATTTCAAAGTCCATAGATGACGAAAAACATATTTTCTCAATTTCGTCGGTCTGTCTATCCATCTGTTTGTCTGTTAGCCTATTCGCGACATAGCTGAAAAACTACTTACCCGATTAAATTTTGGTCAAAAATTAAGGGTCATGTGGGGATGACATGGTAAAATTTTGGTTAAACTACTAAACAACTGCTCATATAATTTGCCTCAAATTTTGCACACAAACAATCAAGTGTGACATAGGGATTTACTGATAAAATTGGTGAAGAGCAATTATGATGAAACAAAATGACGACCTAATTAAATGTTTAAAAAATAGGAAAAGTTCCATTTCCTAGAATAAAAACCTTATTAATAATAAATTTCATAATTGATTTTTTTATAGATTTCGTAAATAATAATAAAAATGGTAAAATAAAACTAAATTGACAACAAATAAAAAGAAAATTTTAAAAATGGTTTACTGGAGTATCGAAGCAGTGGTTTTATTTAAGTAGGTATGTTAAGTGAATCAATGTTTATATGTACGTTTGTACGTATGTTAGATAAAAAAAGAAGTTGCGGAGATGAAAAATGTATATCGGTTTCACTCTGAACGATTGCTAGAAATGTAGATAAAAAATGTATTTGTCATATTCAAGACCACACAGTATCAAAATAGAAGAAAAATATGAAGAAAAATAAATTTTGAAAAAATCAATAAATTGGCCTTTCCTCGGAACATCTCTCGCAACGAAATTCTTTCGAACAAGAATCGTGATATTGCCAGTGCACAATTAGCTTCGCGGACGATCTAGCTAGCGCTAATGGTTACGGCTAGAAATTCTGAAGAATTGACAGAAAAACGAAGCAGGTCTTTCAGGATAATACATCAATGGATGTCTCGAAATTGGAGCTAGATCCAAATAAAACGGAAGCCCTAATTTTATCAGGGACAACCTACATGACACACAAATAATAACACAGTTTATTTATACATATGTTTATTTAGCAATAACTTTCTCTAGATATTATATAAATTATAGTATGAGAGAAAATATTGAATACAAATATAGTTCAATCCTATTAAACAAACCTTTCTTGGTAATGAAACTTTCTGTTTATCAAAAAAAAAGACATCTACTTATTATTATTTATATAATGTGTATAAAGTTACTGCCAAATAACTATAAAGATATATGAACTGTGTTATATTCTGTGAAATATGTGTGGCGGAATCTGTTACGAGGAACGTTTCGGGTAAAGACCGATTTTTTTACTTTTAAACTGTGATTTATTTCTCAAGAAAATCAAAATAGCCAATCGATGTATTTTAGCTCGGAAAATTCGAAAATCGTAACAAAAGAACAATTGAATGAGAAACAAAAGACTTACGCTAAAAAAACAAAAACGGAACACCCTACGTATTATTACATTCTTGGATTATATCGTCACTTCTAAGTGTTTTTTAATAAGTGTGCTATATGTCTATTTTCAACTGTTTTTGATTTATTGATGTTTGAAAATTGACATTTTTGCTTCTTTGAGCCGTCATAGCACCTGAACAGTTGGACTTACAGCAAAATAACTTTTACATTCGTATCTTAGTTTTTGATAAGCTGTCTTATGATGCCAGTCAAACAAAAAAAAAACGGAAATTATTTTGCTACCTATTTAATTAAATATATTCATATGAAATGTAGGTGACGCAGGTGATCACCTTACTTCAGAATCACTCTAATTTTGACGTATTAGTAGATATTATATTAATTTGCCCTAATGACTTTCTTTCTGTGCAGCTGTTAAATGCTGAAGTATGTGAAAAGGCCTGAGTTTGTAAATTTGTAAAGTTCTGTGAACGGTTCGCTGGCTAACCCTTTGACGTAGAAGTAAACGGCCATACCAAATGTCCCGAACTGCATCCGAAATTGACTTGGTGGGATTTCTTATAAAATAATTTAAAATAGTTCTGTCCCGATATATCTTTCGTCCTGAGTTTATTTTTTTGTTATGTAGTGATTTAGTTTATCATATAGGTTTTTAACCCTTATAATTGTTTTTAAGGATATAATATAGCATTACAACCTGTAATTTTTCATTTAATGAATATCTCGTTACAACAAACTAATATAATATTTACTAATACGTCAAAATTACAGTGATTTTGAAGTAAGGTGATCTCCTGCATCACCTGCATTTCGTATGAATATATTCAATTCAATTAAATAGGTAGCAAAATAATTTCTGTTTTTTTGTTTGACTGGCATCATAAGATAGCTTATCTAAAACTAAAATAAGAATGTGAAAGTTATTTTGCTCTAGGTCCAACCGTTCAGGTGCTATGACGGCTCAAAGAAGCAAAAATGTTAATTTTAAAACATCAACGAATCAAAAACAGTTGAATATAGAGATATAGTACCCTTATTAAAAAACACTTAGAATTGACCATAGAATTCAAAAATGTCATAACATATAGGGTGTTCCGTTTAAAAAATGCAACATCCTTGGCGTAAGTCATTTGTTTCTCATTCAATTATTTTTTTGTTACGATTTTCGAATTCTCCGAGCTAAAATACATCGATTGGCTATTTCGAATTTCTTGAGAAATACGGGGAAGTCAAAAAAAAATACGTTTTTCTTCCTCAATGGAGACCCTGTTTAATGTATAATATCTTGAGAAGAAAAACAGAATGCTTGCAAATTACGTAAAATTTGTTTTTAATCTTTAGCTCAACTTTAAAAAATACAAGTGGAACTAAGTCCTTACCTAAAAGACAATGTATAACAATGATAAATTAAAATATAAGGGCGGCAAAAAGAGATTTTTTCCAGATCAACGGAAAAGATGGATAAATCCATCCAAAACGTTATTAAAATTAATTCATGTTACCGAAATGCTAAAATTAGAATAGTTAACGAAAAACCAGCTCTCCAAACAACCCTCCGAAAGGCAGATTAAAACCAACTGCAAAAAAACGAACCCAAATCAAACATCCCAATAAAAACCAATAATCCGTTCTATATCAAATATTTGTGTTGTATGTTTTTGTTTTCCTTTCTTGGGCTGCGCATTAATCAGAAAGAAAATTTTTTTCTTTATTGGTGAAAAATGCTGATGAGATGCTACCGATCTTTTGAGATTCCGTCGACGATAAGGCACGAGTCGAACCGATCGGACGTGTCTTGACGTCGGCGCCACTATTCCAGTGTTGTGAGCGCGACTTTCTCGCGAGGACGTTCGCGTGGCGTACGATAACAACATCGACGCACATTTACCGATTTAAATTTTTTTCAAACTGTTGTTTATCAATGAAAAGTAAGCGATATAATCGGACCGAGTGTTTATTCATTTAGTATCTTCTGACGATTTAGATGAGACACTGCGGTCGGTATATTTCCGATTTGAATAAAAAAAAAAACACGGTGGCGAGTCGCGCACTCATATACTGGGCGCTATAAATTACATTAATTATAAAACAACAGTGATTTGTGTACATTTCTGGCATTCCATTCGTATTTATGATAGATGTTTAACTCATTAGAAGAAATGTCTGAAGGACGTGACTATTTATTATTTGTTTTGATGCGTTGCTCGTGCGACTCATCTAAAGGGAATCACTAGTTTCCAAAAGTTTTAGACTCTTTCGGACTTCTAATCATAGGGTCTAGGCAACCTTATATCCTTAGGTAAGTGATAATTTAATAAGGGTGTGTTTTGATAATGTTTTTATTTCGCAGGCGTAATGTACAAGACTTATTTCCCCGTTATCCTTGGATATTAGAAAACCATTTAAATAACAAACGTGGAGATTTTTGTGACGTTTTTAAAAATTGTTTTAAAAAACAACCAAATATCGAATTAAAAAGAACGACATAAAGTTAATAAAAATCGGCAATTTAAATGCAAATGTGTTTTATTAGATTTTTTAATTCGAGGCAAAATTGTAGACCAACTTTCGAGATATTCTCGTTCGAAAACTGACAATCTCGAACTTTGACAGGCTGTAAAATCTAAACGTTTTGAGCTAGTTATTTTGAGTTTGTTGCACATTTATATCTTAGTTTTTTGTGGTCTTTCTTATCTTCACTTTTAAATGCAACATGAAATTTGACATATTTTTTTTCCCAATCTTTACTTTCGTCGTAAAAGAGAAGTATTGTAATCATGAAAAACATCACCTTCTAAGATTTTTTTCGAGTCATTATCAATTTCGTCGGCCTGTCTATCTGTCGGTCTTTCTCTTCGCGGCATAGCAAAAAAACTACTGATTCGATTGTATTCAAATTTCGGTCAAAAATTAAGGGTCGTAAGGAGATGACCTGGTTACATTTTGGTAAAACTCCCGTATTGCAAAACAAAATGGCGGCCTAGTGAAATGCTAAAAAATTATTACTACTTATCCAATGTATCTCAAATTTTACACAAAAATCAAGTATTATGTAAGAATCAATTAGTCAAATTTTGCTACGAATGGAAGATGGCCTGAAGAAACTACTTAATGAATTGATTTCAAATTATGTGCCATAATTGTGGTGGAAATGAACTAGTAAGACTGTGGTTATAATTCAAGATGGCGGAACAAAATGGCAGCCCAATAAAATGTATGCAATCGTGAAAAAATCACCATTTCAGGTTTTACATATCTTCAAATTAGCGTCCCTAGTTGCAAAAAATATGTTTTATTAATTCCGTCGTTTCGTCTGTCGATTTGTTTGCCTGTCTGTCAGTTTTTAAATTTTAGCTAAAAATTAAGGGTCATGTGGAGATGACCTTGTAATATTTTGGTAAAAATCCAATGTGCAGGAAGAAGATGGTGACCTAGTGAAACGTTAAAAAAATAGTACTAAAAAAACTAGTTAATCCACTTTACCTCAGATTTTACACAAAAATCAAATGTGACATTGGAATGAAGTGGTAACATTTTGGTGTGAATATAAATAAAAAAACAAAATGTCGACCTAATAAAATATTTAAAGAATCAGCCTGAAAAAACTACTTATTATATTAACTTCAAATTTTGAGGAATCATTAAATGCGATGTAGAGATAAACTGGTAAAGTTATGGTACGAATTCAAGATAGAGGAGCAAAATAGCGGCCAAATAAATGTTTTTTAAAAATTAACGTATAAAATCTTGTTCAATTGACTTGCAAATTTTGCAGAAAAATTAAATGTGGTAACAAAATGGCGCTGTGTGTAATGTATTTTAAATTATGCCCAAAAACCAAGTATGGCGTAGGTAGAAATTGGTAAAATACTGGTAGGAATCCAATATGATGGAGCAAAATGGCGCCCAATAAAAATATATGTGTTACTAAATGACTATGTACTGAACTAAATTGGCCTCTGTATTTCTAATAAAAGGAAGTATTCATAACGATGGAAGTTCCGGGTAAAAGAAATATACCGATTTTCTTCTTTAAAAAGCAGGAAAACTAGTAATTATTAATTTTTTATACCCTCGCCGATTTTAATGCTTTTTGGTATACAAGTAGATTTTGGTACTGATCATGAATCCGTAGTCAAATTTCATTCATCAAAAAAGTTTATAGAAATTCTACCCCCAGATTCCAGTTTTTTCTTATTTAATTTTTTATGAAAATTGTCTCGTTCTGTATGAAACTACTATAAACAAAAATAAAAATATGTAAAAACTCCTTTTGCTTTTTTGTATTATTTTGACTAAAAATTTGGGACTATTAACTTTTTCTTTATGTTGATAACTTGACATCTTAAAAATTATATTAATTGACAGTTAATTATTGATATTTTGTTACATACACAGGTGCATTGGTACCAACTGTAGCGCACATGCACTAGGTGGATTGATACCAGGTCAGGAACCGTAGGCATCATCGTTAAAACCGTAACATAAAAGACGGTCAACAGCGTAGTGCACCACTGTCGAAAGACTACTAAGATTAGCTTTTTTAAATTTTAGAATATAGGATTTTACTACAAAGGAGGAACTATAAAACAACTAATAAAACTTACACAACTGAATAATTTCAAATTTAAAAAGACGAACGGTTAATCGCAGAAGAGGTTTTATGATGTTGCTAAGTTTTTTAATAGTAAACCTAAACTTTTTTTTTAAAGCAGAAAAAAGCTTCACCTAGGCTAATCGAAAACGCAGTCCGACACTTAAATACGATTACATTCAAAAAAGCACAAGTTGGGCTTTTTTCAAATCGATGTAAAAAGGAGTATATTTATCAAAAAACTTGGCAACTTCCCGGAGCTTTTCTGCGATTAATCGTTAGTTTTGAAAAGTTGCCGCTGTTCATTTGTTTTCAAAATGCCAACATTAGAACTAAGAAAAAAGCTACTGGTCCAAAAACGAATCCAAAATATATGAATTGATTATTCCTTTTTAATATTTTATTTAAAATAACGCAAACAAAAAGGAGATAGACTTTTTGTGTGTTTTTATTTTTGTTTTTTCAGTTTCACAACAAAACCTAACAAATTTCATAAAAAAGAAGGAAGTGAAATTGTGACTGTCTATGAAATTGCAGGAAGTAAATCTCAAAAAACGAAAAGTGACTGAATAAATTTGATTTCGGATTCGTGATCAGAAAGCCAAAATTTCCCCATATACTAAGAACTTATAAATCGACGATTGTATAAAATTTAAATAACTCTCGGAAAACTTTTGCTTCTGTTTAGAATCGTTTTACTAGGTCGAGTCGTATTTACACCATCTCCAATTTTCGAACAAAAATAGGATCTCGAAAACAATCGAAGATGGCCTAGCATTCAAAAATGTAGTGAAATAAGGGGTATTTTAAATTAATGATTTTCGATTAATTTCTTGTCATATTTTGATAGTAGTTTTTTAATAAAATTAAAAAAAGAATAAGGAACCAGTAAAAAAAACTAAAATTTTGCACAGCTTGTTATTAAAAATTTCATGATGCGATTGGATGAAAAAAATTATGAGTGGTCTGAGTAGCACGAACCTTTTTAATCCTAATAATAAAATTACCTATTTAAAAATTGCTGCTATTTATAAATGTGACAGGACTTAAATATATGAAGGGTAAAAATTCTTGAAAACAAACAAACTCAAATATTTTATTCTCTAAGTGATTATTAATTACAATATTCTTATTTGTGTGGGGGTTAAACAATGTATGTTTCTATTTACAGAGTGTTCTAATTTTAAATAAATTAAAATTTTCTCCTTTATAAAACACCCTGTACGAGATAAGTTCTACGCTTGGCTGGCGAGTGACATATTTAGAATGCCTTGCTAGACAGGGGGGCGATCTAAAAAAAATCCTGGCTTTTGCTTTTGTTAACATATCATAAACAACCATGAAAGCAAATCAGGGACAATCGACGACTACAAAAAAAAGATCGTGAGTTTTTTTATAAAGTACTTATTTATTGGGTTAGGAAGAGGCATTTGCCCCTTTTGTCCACCCCCTAAATACACCACTTAAGGATCATTTAAGGATCATATTATAGCTATTAAATTACTTGAATCTGGTAAGTTTGGTTAGGGTATGAAATAAACTTAGAAACTATTTCAAAATATGAGTCAAAGGACATTTCATTTCACATCACAGTTTTCTTTAGAATAACGCACAGTTAACAAAAAAGGAGTATTTGGTCTACTGCCCTATTCTTGAAGGACGCAGGAAAAACTGGGTGCCACGCGACTAAGATAATTATAAGTTTTAGAGATAAATTGGGCGCAACGAGTTAGGAGACACCATAATGCTATGGGTATTCGGGACGCAAACTATGTTGCAAACCGGAATATATTTAATTAGGTACCTTGCTTTTTTTAATTGATTAAATACCTTGGGTTTGGACGAATCATGGTCAAAATTTTCAATGATACTTATTTATTTAAAAAAAAAAATTATATGTATATATTACTGCTTCGATACGTCTTGACATAGTGTCAACTAATATTTGGCAGTCAACTGTTTCAAATTTCTTGGAGACGGTTTCGTAATTCTAGAACGGTTCTTGCGGGATTTGATCGATATGCCACAAAGTTTCAGTCGGCGACAAATCTGGGCTATTGGACGCCCATTTTAAAGTGAAATATTGTTTTCTAACATCCAATATTTTACTTTTTTATAACAAGTGGCACCATCTTGTTGGAAGATACATTCGATATTATTTAGACGCATTTGTTTAATTTGGAGTGTTAAGTTATTTTAAAGCACATTGATGATGTACTCATCAGAATTTGTAATATCTTTTACAAAGTGTAAGTTTCCCACTCCACTATTTGACATAGATCCTCAAATCATAACAGAAGTCGGAGTCATTCTGAAACACTTCTTTAGTTCTTATGACACGACTCCTACTATCACCAACGCCTACTTCAAATCTGGCTTTACCAGTCCAAATAATGCAGTTCCATTAGTTCGGAGACCATAATTTGTATTCCTTTGCTCACGCTAGTCTATTTTTTTGCTAAATCTTTGCCAGTTGTTTGCTGTTTTGCCTATAAAATATTGAATTAAAAAAAAACAAAAAAAAATTAGGTATTGTGTAAGTTTTAAATCCCAGTTTTTTGGCAGCTCTGTGACAAGTTACTCTTGAACTATTTTTTCTGAGACTTTGAGAGACTGAATTTTTTTACACCATGATTGATGTAAATGAAATTGGCAACCGTTTATGATAACACTAGGCCAGATACAAAATAATGCCGTCGTCCTTTGAGGTTCTTTTTTCCTTGAGGAAACAGATAGAAGTCGCATGGGGCTATGTCAGGACTATATGGAGGATGCGGTAGAGACCTGATATTTTATTTAACTCTGTCATTATATTCGCTACGTGAGGGCGAGCGTTATCATGATGAAGTTTCCACTTTCCAATCAGCTCAGGTCGTTTTTTTGGGATGTGATCCTTCATCAACTGGAACAAAACTTGTTTATAATAACTGGCAGTTACTGTACTACCATGTGGGACCATGTGCGTATACACCATGCCATGCCAAAAAAGTTATGACCATAGCTTTAGCGGCTGATTTTAGGGCACGTGCTTTTTTTGGAGGTGGTCCTCCTTTTTCTACCCACCGCGTACTCTGTTGCTTCATCTCCGGATGATAACAATACACCCAAGTTTCATCCAGAGTAATAATGGTCTTCCACCATTCTTCCCCTTCTTCTTCAATGCATTGTTTCCATACGAATGTTTGTTTCACATGTAAACACAATAATATTGTTTTCTGCATCGTTTACTAACAAAACAAATTCACCTTTGCACCTTGTTAAATAATTCAGCGGATACAATTGGTCTAGCCATAAAATGTACTCGTTGGCCCAATTTACCTACAGCAATAAAGAACGCTTTTGGATAAGCAGATAAGGAAGCTGCTTTCGCGCCCAGTTTGCCACTGTCATTCTTGAAATGACGAGCGCCTTCCCCGAGAGGACGACGTGTATATTTCTTATGAAGAGTTCTCAAAGGACAAGCTTCCTGTTTCAAAAGTCGGGTTACATTCGACTAAAGTTTTTTGATGATTATATATCTTAAAATCTATTATATCTTAATAAAGGAACACGCACAAATATTACGGAAAGCCGGTTTTAGTGAAACTTGCTATATTTCTATATGTTGTAGTTCTTTTCAAACAAAAAATACTAGGTACTTCAAAATGGTACGAGCCGTCTTCTTGAGAGAAATATAGTAGTGTAACAAATAAATCGCTCGGTGAATGCAGAACTAGTCTAAGCCCATTTTTGTCAAAGAGAGTTTTCTATACCTTTGTACAGTACATGTACGAAGAAATTTGCTGCAGAAGTATCTTTAATGTAAATTAAAACCCAAGTAAATTAAATAACAAAACTTAAAGGAATAAATAAATATAGATACTTCCAGAGTATTAAGCTATCAAGCATGTCGAACGCACTTAACAGTTTTAAGACGTAAAATTGTATGAGTTGTCAACTTGATATATGTATGCCAATACGCGGATAATACGCAACACACAGTGTAAAATTATATAAAACGTAATTCAAAATATTATATCAACAGTATTATAAGTTGACATAGACCACTCCCACTTTAAATTCGTGACTAATATGACTTATCTGTCTTAAAAAATAGAGAGAGTCGGTACATTTACTCCACTAAAATGTTCATTCATGGCAGTGTGGGATATTTGGTCTAAATTAAAGAGTTGCATAATTCAACATTAAAGCCCCCTTCTGTATGATAAAATAAAGAGGACATTTCTAATTTTAGAAAGGGTTGATTGGTGGACTATGGATTCCTTTGTTGTATATGGTATTTAGATTTCCGAGATAGGTTTTGGGTGCGGATGAGTAGATTATGGCGCCGTAATCTAGTTTAGATAGTATTAAAAATGTATACTCTTAATAGATAGTTTCTGTCTAAACCCCAATCGTGTTTAAAATATACTTATGATTGTTAGATTTGTATTGAATTTCATTTTTAATAGGTCTATATGTTATTTCCAATTAACATTGTGGTCAAACGTAATTCCTAAGAAGGAATTATTTATGTTCTATTGGATAGGAATCTATGTTTAGATTTTTTTTTGCAATGCACTTCGTTTTTTTGCAGAAGTGCACTACAACTCATTTTGATGAAAAGAAGGTAAGTCCGTTGGATTGAGTCCAGGTAGAAAGTTTATTTAGGAATGTTTGGATATTATTGTTAGTGCTAGTTTCTTGATATATCAAGATATCATCAAATAGTCTGAGATATACAGAAGGTGGAATATATTTTTTATTTTGTTTATATCTGTTAGAAATAGTGTTAGATTAATAGGGGGTTCTTAAAGAATGTAAGAAGTGTGGTAAAATATGTCTGAATAGGTATATAGGTAGTAGGGTTTACTCTATATTGTAGATGGCGAAGAAATTCTTGTATGTTCCTTAAATTTAGAGCATTGAGTACATCCCAAGATTTAATGCAGTTCAAAGCCTCAGCCATATCTAATTTTTTTAAAATGCATTATGGATATCCATGCCGAAACCTACCAGATGCTATTTTGCCAGAAACCCATTGGTTTTAGACTGTGTTATTCTAAATACCAAGTAAGTGTGTGGTTGGCCATTTTTTCCTACAAGTTTGCTGAGATCGCTAGTTAATAATATTGGTCTATAATTTTTAGCTAAAATGCAACTGCTATAAAGTTGTTTAGTTGACTTAAATACAGTCCATTGTATTTGGGATTGTGAGAAAATTCCAGTGGCGAGACCAATTTTGACGTAATTGGTAATGTTTTTTAATTGACCGTCGATCTCCGCCGGCTGATGTTTTTTTAATTTTTTTTTTCTACCAAAACTAAAACAAACATTTTATATGTTTGTATGTAATCGAGTATGTAATCGTGTTTTAAATATGGTTAGGTCTTTTTTATATAAAAAAGCGAATCTCTAATAACACAATACCGAGCACAATACGTACATACCAATGTTATATTGATCAAAAATGCAGAAGTAACAACTCTGATGATATAAAGTGACGCAAACTCAAAACATACATAAGATGTACCAGAGATATCTAGTTTTTATCCTCTACTGTAAAAATAACAAAATGTGGCATAGCATACTCCTGCATTAACCTAGCGAAATAAAATATTAATTTTAAATTTGAATACAAGCAAGATTTCATTGGGATGATTTTGATTGAGCTCTTTTAAAATGCGTAAAATATATTTCGGTAGGTTTTAATCTAAAATATACAGGGTGTTTAACAATAGGGCCAAATGTACCAACAATTCAGTTTCCGAGAAAAAGTTATTCTGTTTAAAAATTGTTTCTTGTCAAAAATGTACTTGAGACCCTAAATTGGTACATTTTAATGGGTTACTGAGAAAATAAATGTTCATTTAGTGTGTAATTCTTTTTAAAGATATTTTTATTTATACAGGTGCTACTCAAATGTTTTAAATCGAGTACCCTGTATACCAGATAAATCTTATTTCGATTTTATGGATATTTTTAAACATGTTTTATAAAAAAACATCAGCTCAAAAATTAATTATTTATGTGAATTAACTTTTAAAAATTGAAATTTTAAAAATTTTATATACAGTAAAATCTAAATGGCAGCAAACAAAACGAATTATACATTTCTCTTTCAGTGTTGGTTTTTTTTTCTGGAATTAACTTTCAGTCTAAACAGCAGTTACATAAATATATATGTATATATATATATATATATATATATATATATATATATATATATATATATATATATATATATGTATGCGTATCTAGACTGTAACTCGGCGACTAAAAAAAAGTTTTACACTTTTCTCGCAATATGCTGTATACGCATAATGACTTCATGAAAATGAAGAACAAAATCGTGGTAATTCAAAATCCACTGTCAGAAATAAAAAAAATACAATACAAGAAAATGAGTTTTGTTATAAATTTATTTTGGATTAAAAAATTTTGTTCTGGGTAGAGCCCCTATTTGCCCCCTCCCCCCTAAATACACCCAAGTACAGAGTTTTTTTTTAATAATTTGCCACCCCCTGAGAGCCTCGTTTTAAAACTACAAAAAAAATTTTATATGGAAGTTGTAGGATTTTTGCTAAATATTTACATGGCGGTAAATTTAAAAACAAATGACGATCAAGAAGTCCCTATCAACTTTGTTATTTTAAATCGAACGCCCTGAATTTTTTGATATTTTTTGATTTTCCTTATTCTCCACTTTTCAAAAATATGTAATATGTCTATACCCGGAACAGTATTTTTGGGCTTATTCGGCTTTAAAGTTGCCATATATGACATATTTACAATGATGGAATTCCACGATACCAAAATCGCTTTACCCATGAAAAAACAAATAAAATTAGTAACATTATTTTAATACAATGTTTTTAATGAATACAAACTAATAATTACCAAAAAAATCAGCCTTTTTATTAGTTGATCACATGTCACCTGACTCCCCCTTCATTATACAAGTAATTTTGGAAATATCTTTCCAGATAATGATATAGTAGCAGAAAGACTAGAGGTAATAGTTATACCAATATGTATACGTTTCAGTTTTTGGGCCAGAAAAATTAGAGATTCCGGGACTTAACTGGCCTAGTCCGGGTTTATGAACACATGGTTCTTGATCACTGATGGTAACTTGATGGCGAACTTTATGAGGTCGCGTGTTATATATTTTAAAAAATCAGATTTTGGTTCTTCTATGAACCGGTGGAACATTTTCAGAATGTTTCACCGAACATAACAGTCTTACAACCTACATTAAGATAAATTGGAAGAAAAGCTTAATTTTTGACGTTTTCACTATTTTATTTGCAGATGTAACCTTAAATAAGTTATTCCGAGAGTTATTCAAAAAAAAATAACAATAAACCAAAAGTTTTAGTAAATGATCCGAAATAATGATAATAACGAATGTTTTTATAAGGCTGTTCTATATTTTTGCTCAAAATTAAAATTCTTATTTGCTTTTGAATATTTTATGCTTTTTGTATGCGGTAACTATTTTTAGCAAAATCCGAGCCTAACTAGATTTATATACGTCTTTTTAACATGTAAAGCGGTTATATCTTGCAACTGGACACACTTGTGCAATAACAGTAACATATTACAAAATTGACTTTCAAATCTCCTAGACGGATTAAACCAAGGGATTAGTCGGTATAGAATTAAGTTGGAAGGCTTTAAGGAACATTTGAAGCTTCACAAGCTTGTTTACGTTGAGGGAGTTTTTGATTTACTAAAACATTATTAATCGATCAGTGTAAACTTATTAAAATCTGTTTCTTTTTAATATGGCTTTGATTTGATACATATAATTTAATTATGAACTTCGTTATGAATGTACCTTGAACCGAGTCCTCCGCATACTGTAAATGACTCGGTAAATAAGTATGTGAAACAGAAATAAACAATAAACATGCAAAATAAATAAAAAACTGTGAAAAATCCAGTCCTAGTTTAATCTATAATAGAATGTAAATGGGTTTGTATTTTCTTAAAAAACTTTAAATGCGTTTTCGGAGAGAAGTGAAAAGGCAATCATGGTTAACTTGTAAAAGTTTACAGTAGCAAGGCATACTGCAAACTTTCGTGCAGTGGAAAGGCCCAGTCTAAAATTAGAATTTTTCGTGTTATGTGCATTATTTGAAACATATAAAGAAAAATAAAGGACATCATGTCTTTTATTATCTGAAAACACAATCTTCATATATAAATAAGTATTCTAAGAACATGTTTAGAAAGGGATCCAGATGAGCCTATTGAAGATCTTTAAAATTTTGATAGGAATATGCCATTTATTAAAATATAGGCATATTCAAAATAAATATATTACAATATTTAGTTATTTTCGTAGTCGGTACATTATTTATGATATTTTTATTAAGGCCTGCAGATGAAAACGACCGATCTGATTCTAAAATTCTATTATCTAGCGGCTGGACCCGAGACATTTTTACAAGCACTGAAAAAGATTGAAAAAAACTTGTTTATTTTTACTTTTAAACAAAACATGTGTTTCAAACAGTTTCAAACCGCATTTTTAAATTTAAACCTGTTTACTTGTTTGAATCTCTGATATTAATTATTATTATTTACCTTGATGTATTCCCTGTATAACTATGTTTTGTTATTATAGTTGTGTGTAACATGTAACTAGTTTTATTTTAAACTAACTAGAAAAAACACATTTCACATTTCAATATGTTTTTTTGCTACAGTGATGTTTTAGTCACCTTTATAGCACTAATTTTGAATTTTTGATTTACAGATTTTGATTACAAGTAGGTTCGTAAAAATGAAAATAAATACATATAGTTCATAGAAGACAAGGTGTTTTCAAAATTTGTCCAGACATTAATAACATGTTAGAAATATGTTTGCTGGTGCTATCAAATGTGATTTTTTTTAATAAGTGAAAGGAAATCTCTGGTGCCCTTCAGAGGTGGGGTGGCGGCTGTAATAGATGTTGTGTTTTACGCTGAAAAGCATTTTGATATTGGAAAGCCTTTTAAGTAATTTCACAACGGCCAGATTTCTGGAACGTAAAATAATAACAACTTCTGGAGTAGACAAATTTTAAAGAATGTTATATTTAGTATTTGGTTAGATTGATAAAGTCTTTAATATTTCGTTAATTGAATATGGGTCAATAAAGTAGTGCCCTTAAAAAAGCTTGGTTCCTCCTCGGTGCGATATTTCTCGTTTTCTAATATTCAGTAAATATTATCATCGAATTAGCATACCGGTTGATTTCCGTTTGTCTTTTTTTATATTTGACAACGTGGCTTGTATTTTTAGCACAAGTTTCTGAAAATATTTTAGTTTACTTCGTAAAAAAATGTTAATTCCCGAATCTCAATGTGTTATATTACTCATTCGTTGTAATGTAAGAGGCTCTTTAGTTTTCGCAAACAAAAATACCAGTATGTTTCTGTGGTTTGCTAACAAATTGTGTGGCTACAAAAGACGTATTTTCACCAAATAGACAAACATAGAAAAAATAAAAACTCTTGTCTGTCGTAACAAAGCTGCGGCATTTTTGCAAATATTTTTGAGAAATATCGAATAGTCGTGTTGCTGGCGGTTGTTCTGAAGTTCCGATCAAAGAAGTAAATATTGAAGGATTTTCTATATCTACTAACATTGAATCCAATGCTGCACCCAACGCTGATATTTCTGCTGCATAATGGGATGAATTGGCTCTAAAGCATTATTCAAACAGTAAATGTGCGCTTGCCAAAAATTTGTTTTTAAAACACAGCGCCGACCACCATTTCGCATTGCACTTTTTATGCCTTCAGTGAGCCAAGGAGCTTTGTAGGTTTGTAACAATGGCAGTTTTTGAAGATGTAATAGTATATTACAGAACAAGAGTTATAAGTTGTAGTTTTCGAACGGGGATGTAAACGATTACTTTGATGCGAGTAATGTACACTATTTTTTCTATAACCACTCAAAATTTTCAGTAGAGTTATTACATTTTATATTTTGTATATTTAAACACTGGTATTGAAAAAATTGTTTCAGCACTAGTCCTGAATTTTTTTTTTCAATTCGCGTGTGGTATATGGTACTTTCTGGCTAGTTAACAGTGTATTTTTTTGTCAGTTTCGAACATTTATTAAACAAAGTGACGATTAAGTCAGAGACATTTTTAATTCTTTGTTTTAAATAATTTTTTAAATTTCCGAACTTTTATATTAATTTCGCAGAAAATGATCTTGAATGATGAATGAAATATCATCTGCATCCTTTACGTCCGATGATGTAACAGCCCCTTCGTTATTTACAAGACGTGATTATAAACGTTTGCAAGTGCACATCTTCAATGCATATATGAACGATAGTCTCGTTTGACATTTCATCTGGATGCGACTAATTAGATTTATATTATTCCTTTTTTAAAAAGATAAGCGAACGGTTGCTTAGTGAAAACACTTATATTTTATCACAACAGGAAGTTTTTGACAAGAAACTTTCTCATGAAAGTTTCTTCTCTGAAAACCCCCATATATTAAGTAAATAAAACAATATATCCTTCTAGTTGAAATAGAGTTACCGATGTGCGTTGAATTTGTCACTATTTTCGTTAAGTTTCTTCGCGTTTCCTTGTGTTGCTTAAGGTATTATAATGTGTCAAAAGCTTATGTTTGTGAATTACCAAATATTGACAGATACCCTTCTGAGAAGTGCGTCGAAATTAGATTGATTCAACCGATTTAAATCTAAAAAAAAAACTTTTCGACTTCAATTCTAACGCCGTTGCTTGTTGCTTCCCCGGTCATGAACGGGGAAAGCAACAAGTAGTCTTACCATATGTAAAAGACACAACAGACAGAATCAAAAGAATTCTTAGGAAGCACAACATACAAACAATACACAAGCCTCAAATAACTATAGGTAAACTACTTGGAAACCAAAAGATAAAATCAAACTGGAAAACCACGGAGTATACAGCATTCCGTGCCAGGACTGTGTGTACGTCGGGCAAACTAACAGGCGAATATCAGAAAGAGTGGAAGAGCATAAACTCAGCATCAGAAACAAACAACCTCAACTTTATCATCAGGAAACTGGCCATAAAATAAATTTCGATAAGGAGATTGCCAATATAGAACATTATAAGACCAGAATAATCCTAGAATAATCCGAGAAGCTATAGAAATTGAAAAACAAGGTGATTTGAATATAAGGGACGAATCATTAAAACTACCAACAGTCTGGAAGACAATAATCGACAAATCTAAAATCGCAAAAACTCAAGCGCAATTAGCGCAACAACAGCAGCACCATCCGGAAAACATAAATAACGACCAACGGCCGCGCAGACCTAACTTAACCTAACTTTCGGCCGCGTGTGGGGGTATAAAAGGAAGCATCGCAGTCATCAACATTTCAGTCTCTATTCGGACGCGAGAGAGAAAGCTTCGAAAATATCAAATGTGATTTTGGCGAAACGTCAGCAAAACATATACATATACATATATATTTATTTTTATACCTCGGAATTTTGTGTTTTACTCGGGGAATTCAATCAGGTTTCATAAGAATAACAGCAAATAGGCTGTTGTCGGTTAAATATTCTGAATTATAGAATGGGTTTTAATAATATATTGCTGTTTATATCAGGCATAAATATATCTACGTATATAATTCACACCAAATTATTTTTCGTTCTAATTCCTAAATTCAAAAGAATGGAAAACCCGCATTCAAGTACCCCCAAAATGCTATCAAACAGGTATTTCAAGTAAAATTCACACCGTTATAAAATGAGGAAAATTATCAATTATTTACCAATCAAACTTAAAATATCCTTTCATATCCACTTAAAACTATTATTTTATCACTTTATTTTAAAAATCAAGTTTCCTTGTAACACACATCGATAATAGTAGTTTGTTCCAAAAATTTGAGACATTTAATTATGTCTATCGATACAAAAATACGTTACTGACATATTAAAGAGGAAGATACCATATCTGCTGTTTTAAAAGTTTACTAACAATGTTGTTTACATATTCGGGTAATCAATATTTATTAAATATTGATATTTACTTACTGAATTCGTTTGGTTATAACAGGACTTTATTCTTCTTTTACTTGAATAGTGGACGAGGAAAAATTTTCTTTAAATTAAAAAATCATCCAAAAAAAAAAGATTGCATTGGATTATCGGTTATTAAATTTCTTTCCAACAGAAGTATCTCTATTGGAAAAAACTCGGATCTGAGGCCGCGACGAAAAGGGAACGTTTATAGAAAAAATCGTTAAATTCGCCTTTACTCACAATTTCCCTCGTTCATTCATTTCATACTTACAATACACAGTCTATATATGCTTATAATTATTTAGTCATAATTTTATAGAAATCCTATAACTTTCACTTGTTTATTTTTTAAAAATTTTAATTAGTTTATTATTATTATTTACATCCGCCATTTTGTTCCGCCATAATAGGTGTTCCACAGGATTCAGTATTGGCACCTCTTTTATATCAATGAACCCGATTTCTTTTACTAGCAGTCTTATTCACAGTGTAATAACGATATTATACTTCTATCAACATAGGAAGGTATGGTAAGGAATTTAACTTTAACCCAGGACCTGGATAAAATCGTGGAAGAGGGAGTAAAGGATCGTGTCCAATTTAACGCCACAAAGACGCAATAAGCATGTGGCTAGAAGAAATTATGATTCTTTTTGGAGCCCGAAAATACTTCCTTTCTTCTAATTTGTAAATATCTTAAATTATATCTAGCCTTAAGTATTGTTCTCATACATAGGAAGCAACCTCCCTCTCAACCCTTAACATTCTCCATTCTGTTAAAAAAAGCTAAAAAGCTGTTCCCTTGATTGACGATCCAAACATTATAAGGAACTTTATCCCACTGCGCATCTGTTTCAATTTTACAGATACTAAAAACTGTTACTCAAGCTTTTAAATACCGCATCAATAATATTTCTAGCCTCTACTTAAAACAACTACTTTTTAGCCTTCGTGGTTTGCTCATGAATAAAAAAAAATGAAAAAGTAGATCAAGTTAAGGAGAAACTCATTTTATTTATCCACCGCTGGAATAAAAAAATGAAAATAATACATTCATATATATATGTCATAGTAAAAGACAATTTTTCATATCAAGTCAACGGATCGCTCATTGTGTTGAGGTTTTTCAATACTTTATTTAGGTTTGCTTCATCCCTAAACAAACACAGGCAAAATATATGGAAAGGCCCAAATTATCATATATATTCGAAACATTAAAACGTTTAGAAACTATAAAATTATCATATTAACAATAATAATATTAAAACGTATTTGTTATGTTTTTAATTTTTTTTTATAGAAGGCACAACCTTAGTGACACTATTATTAAATGTTTAGTTTCGACAAAAAACACATATTTAATGAAACAAATTCAAAACACATCTATCCATTATATACTCATTCTTACGGTACGCACCTTGGATAAGCGATTTACGTGATTGAGAAGTTAGTAAAGTAAATTATATTAGTCTGATCGGGTTTGGAGTGTTTCGGTTATCATTTTTTTTATAATAAAAATGGCTTAATTTATCTGATGCTTAGCAACCTGTGGAAACATAATATTTTTAATAGATATACAGAGGCAAGTTTATTTTCTGTTTAAAATGTATACAAGGAAAAGAAGATTTTTAAATTTGAGATGCTCTCTGATTATTTAATTAGGTTAAAATATATTTGACTTAAACCACAAATATCTTTTCTATCATTAACTGCTTCACTGTCCTTTTTTATCATTTCTTTAAATGTTAATTTACGATAATTGCTATCGTGTGCTAAAATCTTGGTTGCATTGAAATTAAACTCATGTTTGGTTGTCTGTTCATGCTTGTGAAGGGCAGTAGCGGCATTTTTAGTATACCTATGGTCTATAATCCGGTTTTCTAAACTTGGTCCAACCATTCAAATGACCAAAACATTAGTGTGATAATAGGATTAACTGACCGCGCAATCGCTCTAACCTCTCCAGAATACTGACTAGAAACTCTGGAAAAAGTTAAACGAACAATCGATAACCATTATCCAGAAAAAAATATTCTAAGAATTATTAAACAAAGGATTTATCTGTATCATAATAAAAAGAAAGAACCAGTTAAAAACGAAAATCCTAAGTACGTCGCACTACCTTACACAAATTAGAACAGAAAAATTGAAATAAATCCTTTCAAAGCATAATATAACTGATTATCATAAAGCCCATAATTTATTAAATTTTCTTTATACCCCATTAAAAACATAGAGCCACAAAAAAAGAAATCAAACTTTTTTGTGTTTGAATGTGTGCCTCTACTGCTCTTCACAAACATGAACACCCAACAAAACATGAGTTCAATTTCAATGCAACCCAGATTTCAGCAAGATAGGCATTATCGTAAATTAACATTTAACGAGATGGTAGAAATAAAAAAGGAAGGAGTAAAGCAGGTAATGATAAAAATGATATAGTCAAATATATTAAATTAAATAATCAGATTAAATAATCAGGTTTCAAGTTCAAAAATCTTCTTTCCCTGTATACATTTTAAACTGAAAATAAGCTAACCTCTGTATATCTATTAAAAATATTATTTGTTTTGACAGGTAGCTAAGCATCAAATAAATTCTACCGCTTTTATTAGCAAACAAAAAATGATAACAGAAACAATCCAACTAATATCATTTACTGTACTAACAACTTCCCAATCATTTAAATGGCTTATCCAAGGAGCATACCGTAAATTTGAGTATAGAATGGACATATGTGTTTTAAATGCGTGTCTTTAAATACGTGTGTTTTATTTTTAAATCTCTTAATTTTTACAGTATGGTATGATAATGTTTTTGTCTTTGTATATATATTTCTCCTGTGGTTTTTTTTATGAAAAAAAAAATACTTTTTAGAGATCCAGCAAGCCTAAATAAAGTCTTAAAAAAGTAAGACAATGAGCGGAAATGTTCTAAACAAAATAGTGCTAAAAGCGAAGTGGAAAGTAATGCTTCACCATGGTCAGTATTATACATAAACAATTTGATCATACTGGCAATTGTGGATATTAACCAGTCAGGTCTTCTAGCTTCTAAAACCCACTACTCACTTGATTCCTTAATTCACATGCATGAATGCATTGGCGAATCAAGGAATTGACGAATATTTCACCCACACATTCATTCATCAGAAACAAGAATAAAAACTTTAAGGCAGGTCTGTTTTAAATTCACTATAACATGCCCCAGTTATAATTAGTAGAGTTTTTTAAGGCTTACTTAAATATAGAAATATTTATCAGAAAGTATTTACTTTTGCAAGTTATGTTACAGTAATCGTATCCTCTCTTCTAAAATCGAATATAAAGTAATTTTGTAAATAGTAATTAGTATTAGAGGCACTAATAAATTATAATTTGTACAAAAACTAATATAAAAAAAACACCAATTCAGTGTTTACACTATTGAGACTTCAAACGAACAACAAGTAATTCCCCGAGCTGGATAAATCATGTTTATATCCCTAAAATTTTTGATTTCACAACAGTCAACAGGAAAGAACTATTTTTCTTCTATATAATAATTTAGTTAGAGTAAAAGGTTTATAATTATCTAAAATCTTTCAAATACAGTTGTTGAGACAAAAGCATTATTATAATGCTACTACCAGTCTACTAAAACTGAACTCTTCTCGCAACTTTCATTCCACTAGTTAAGGGTAATTAAAGAGATTTGCTACAAACTACAAAGACTACAAACTGATATCTTTGCTCACAATACTTACTGTTCGTAAATGATCTGACTGTAAATTGCCGAAAGGAAAAGGCATTTTCAGGATTGTATATTATCAATAAACTTAAATTTGAGCTTCATATTAACAAATTATTTTTGGCAATTATCACATTGTTGGGTGATGTTTGTGCTGTATATATATATATATATATATATATATATATATATATATATATATATATATATATATGTATATACTTATATATATATATATATATATATATATATATATATATATATATATATATATATATATGTTGATTTTTACTCCTTCACATTGGAAAAATACAATGTGTTTTCATTCCGGGTGTACATCCGTTCACTACTGTCGTTCTGAAAAGAACAGTTTTGCTGACGTTTCGCCAAAATCACATTTGGCATTTTCGAAGCTTTCTTTCTCGCGTCCGAATAGAGACTGACACGAGGACGCGAGAAAGAAAGCTTCGAAAATGCCAAATGTGATTTTGGCGAAACGTCAGCAAAACTGTTCTTTTCATCAGGACGATATTCTGGGGAAGTAAGTGAGATGGCACGATCGGTTAGACCTATAATAACGCTATTTTTTTTGATTCTTTGGATGGTTGGAGTTAAATTTTAAGTACCGCCCTGACCATGTTTTTTTTTGTATACCACTTGGTTTTTATATTTTGATCTTTTTTGTTTCTAATTAGGGTTAAGTCTAGAAAATTAATTTTGTTTTTGTCTTCAGTTTCCATGGTAAATTTTAATTTGGGGTGAAAATTATTGAAAGCATTTAATAGGTCATTAATATGGTTTTTTGAAACGGCGGCAGTTAAACAATCGTCCACAAATCTTTTAAAAAAAGGAAGGTTAAAATCAAGTTCACTTATCACACTCTCCTCCAGATATTCCATAACTAATTGTGCGACGATGGAGGAAATAGGAGAACCCATAGCGCAACCATCTAACTGTTGATAATATTTGTCCTCATACTGGAAATAATTATTATTTAGAGTAATGTTAATAGCTTCTATAAATTCTTTTAATGGAAGTGTTGTGTGACCCTTTAATTCGTCCCATTTTTGTGTTATTATGTCAGATAAAAGTTCATTCGGAATATTTGTATATAGAGAAACAACATCAAGAGATATTAGTATATGATTGTCTGGAATGTTTACCTTGTCAATAAATTGTTTAAATTCAAATGAATCTTTAACATAATAATCGTTTTTTCCTGTTATTTTGGACATACAATTAGACAAATATTTCGACAGTTTATAAAAAGAAAATTGGATACATGATTCAATGGGCCTTAAAGGTATGTTAGCTTTATGCAACTTAGGGAGACCGTATATTTTGGGTGCTACTGCGTGGTGTATCATTAGGTTTTGCTTCTTTATCAGAAATAACTTTTTTATTTAACAATTTTTTTATGAACGTGTTCTTTTTTTGTTTGATAAGAGGACGTTAAGTCACTTTTTAATTTTTTGTAAGTATTTACGTCACTAAGCAATTCTTTAATTTTTGTATATAGGTAAGAGTTTATTATCTCAGTTTTATTTAATTTATCAGGTTTAAGGATTTTAATTTGAGGGTTCTCCTTTACGAATTGCTTGGTTTTGCTAATTTTTTTCTGTATGTTTTTTTGAAAGTTTGAATATTTTATTTTTTTATGCTTTATTTTAAGATTATGGTTTGTTACAACGTTTACAACATTGGCGCGAGTTGAATCTTTGATTTCATTCGGTTTACCTTGAATTATGCTTTCTACACAGGCGATATATTCAGAGGCTGGTAAATGTTTTTAAGTTGTTATTGGATATTTATATAATATATATATATATATATATATATATATATATATATATATATATATATATATATATATATATATATATATATATATATATACTGGTGGTGCAACCAAGATGCGGTGGACGATTGTGGGCAAACGGAGAGGAATTTGAAAAAAAAATTGGGATATGATTGATAGTCAAGAACGCTGTGTTTTAAAATTATACCCATTATACAGGGTGGTCTGAAACGTTCGTGGTGAACCAAACTTGTGTTTTTTTAAATGGGATACCCAGTATATTATTATTTTAGTTGATTCTCCTATTCGTTGCAATCATTTTGATATAAGGTTAGTTGGGTCTAAAATTTATATCAAGGGAATGGGACGAGGTTAAAGTGGAAAAAGGGGTTATACTCCGGCCATTTTTTGAAAACAATTGAAGCAGGTATGGAAAAACCAAATATTCTATAAAATGTATTGTATATAGGACTACAATAATGTTATACAGGGTGGTCAAGTTTTGCAAATTTACCTTGGACTGAATTTTTTTAAATGGATCACCCTGTATATTTTACTTTCATGTTAAAGATAACATTACTAGCTTTCAGAAAATACTATATTTGATACCTTTCTGACCAACAGTTTTTCAGTAAATTAGCTGTGAAATCAAAATTTCTTCATTTTAACACGAATTACTCTGAATTCACCTTGTTAAAATTGACAATTTAATATTAGGAGGCCATGATATCATCATAAATTGAACAAAAGATTGACAGTCCTGTCAAAACAGCAAAGTGTCAGAATATTGTCATCAGTAAATAAATAAATATTGTTCTTTGATGATGCGATGCCGAAATAAAAACAAGATAGAAGCTTTTGCAAGTTTATCATAGAGATTTCAAGAAACAGGAAATGTTGCTTTCAAAAAAACGTAAAGTAATTAATAAACCAGTTACCAATGAAGATAATGCTTTGACAGTATTAATAACAGATCTTTTTTTTCAAAAAAAATAAATTTAATATAAATCAACAAAAACAATGTAATTAAAACTTATAAAAGATGTTTAACTAAACCACCGTTTTGCTGAAGGCACATTTCGAGTCTATCCATAAATGAAAGTTTCACTTTTCTCAAAGTAAGGTCTAACGAATCCGATGTGGATTTTCGGTTAAATAATAGTGCATATTATGTTTGTTAACCAAGCCGTTGCTTTTAAAAGTTGCTTCATCTGAAAACAGCACCCTATCTACAAAACCTGGATTATCCCAAATTGTATTTAAAAACCAAATTAAAAACTCTTGTCGTTGGACGTAATCGCGATCATACAGTTCATGGTGTAATTCAATGTGGTAGGCATGATATTTATGTTGTTTCAGAATCCGTATAATACTAGTGCGTTCAATATCAGTAGCTCTCTCAATTTCCCTGGTACTTCTGTGTGGATTTTCTTGCTCTGTTAATAACACTGTCAAAGCATTATCTTCATTGGTAACTGGTTTATTAATTACTTTACGTTTCTTAAAAGTAACATTGCCTGTTTCTTGAAACCTTTCTAATAAACTTGCAAAAGCTTCAGGTCTTGGTTTTTTTTCGGCATCGGGATATCGTACCGCATAAACCCTGCTTGCTAGTAAAGGGTTTTTTTAACACTCGCCCAACATAAAAGTCATGTTTATCAACTCTGGAGTACTCAAACTCATTGTTACTTAACAATTTCTCGGCTTATCGTCAAAAAACAATGGTAATTGATGCCAATTCTCTGACACTTTGCGGTTTTGACAAGAATGTCAATCTTTCTTTTCATTTATGATTATATCATGGCCGCCTTATATTATAGGTAGTCAATTTAAGCAACGTAAATAATACCGCTTCTGTTAGAATGAGTAAATTTTGGTTTCACGGTTAATTTACTAAAAAACTGTTGGTTAGAAAGATATCAAATAGGGTATTTTCTGAAAGCTGGCGATGTTATCTTTAATATGTCAGTAAAATATATGGGGTGTTCCATTTAAAAAAATTCAATCCAAGGTAAATTTGCAAAACTTGACCACCCTGTATAACAGTGAATAATTTTGAACGACTTACAAGCGATTATTGTAATCCTAGATACAATACATTTTATATAATATTTGGATTTTCTCCATACCTGCTTCAATTGTTTTCAAAAAATGGCCGGAGTATAACCCTTTTTTCCACTTTAACCTCGTCCCATTCCCTTGGTATAAATTTTAGACCCAACTAACCTTATATCAAAATGATCGTAACGAATAGGAGAATCAACTAAAATAATAATATACCGGGTGTCCCATTTAAAAAAACACAAGTTTGGTTCACCACGAACTTTTCAGACCACCCTGTATAATGGGTATAATTTTAAAACACAGCGTTCTTGACTATCAATCATATCCCAAAAATGTGTTTTCATATTCCTCTCCGTTTGCCCACAATCATCCACCCCATCTTGGTTGCTCCACCCTGTATATATATATATATATATATATATATATATATATATATATATATATATATATTCATATAAGAGAAAGATGATTGTGCGGATGAATGCTTAAAAAGGGAGGGAAAAATAAATCGTGGGCATGTCCGCCAAAAAAAAAAAGTTGTGAAGTTTGGTAACCACGCTACACGTGTTTCAGTCGTATTATACTTCATCAGCAGAGCAGTTTAACCAAGTTCAAAGATATAGGAAAGTTGTTGAAAATCCTAGGAAACAAACAAACAAACGTGGATTCACTAACAGGAGCCAGCCACACATTTGTAAATTCGGCCAGACATTCCAAATTCAAATTCACCGATTTTTTAAACGGACACTCTGTATGTTTTTACATTTTTGGATTCCTGAGACAATTCTGAATCAGAACGTGACATTGCATCTAGGTGGCCATGACCAGACGCAAATTAATCTAAGGACCTGAAACGATGATAGAATAATACAATCGCTAAGTTTTAGTGAGTGGTCTGATAGCTAGGAACAAGAGTAGTTGATAAAATGAAATTTTTGTGTCTAACTAATTTTTTCAAATGGCGACCGTTTTAGACAAGAAGTTTTTGAAAAGAGGATTTTTTTGCGAATCTAACGGTACTAATTTTTTTGCGGTTGGATTAAAAATAAACTCACAAATTAAATATTACTAAGAAAAATACTCGATAATTAATTATTTACTTTTATCATGTTTGCCATGGATGCTGAATATTGAGTAGGATTTTTTGTTTTGACAGTGACACTTACCTATTCTTTCTGGGTAGACATAAGATTACCTTAGGAATGCTACTGATTTGTAAGCTCAGAGATACACCGACCGGCAACATCCAGTCCATCAGTATTTTCCATATCTCGAGAATCGTTTTAGGCATCAAGAAGGAAATCAAGTGGCGGAAGGTAGATTTATTATAAATGAAGAAATGGAGATTAACGTTCTTGCTATGGTTGAAGTTGATAAAACTATTTCTTTAAGAAAAATTAATCACGAATTATTCGAGATTCGATAATATCGAGCATTTTAGTACCAGTTACACTAACATTTGTATCCTGACGATGGCGATAGATAAGTAGTGTTTTGTGATTAGTGGCTGCAAAATTGTAGAATTGGCCCAAATTTTATCAGCTTTATCTTATTTTCTGACAAATCCAGATTTACTAATAATGGTATATTTAACAAGCAAAACGCTCGTTACTGGGCCCAACAAAATCAACATGGAATGAGAGTAGGACATTTTCAAGAAAGGTTTGGTGTTAATTTCTTGGCTTGTGTCGTCGGTAACAGAATAATTGGGCCAGTTTTATTTCAAGGCCAATTAACAGGGTTAGGTACTTAGGCTTTCTTTTCAAAGTGAAATTGAGCAACATCTTAATGATCTACCTTTAGAAGTTTTACGCCGAATTTACTTCCAGCAAGATGGTGCACCGCCTCACAATACCAGAGAAGTTCTTAATTATTTAATGAAACATTTTAATAATAAAGTTTTTGCAACCAATGGCCCAATACGGTGGCCCGCTCGTTCAGCGGATCTCACTGTTCTCGATTTCTTTATTTGGGGATATGTTAAAGACAGAGTCTATACAGCCCCAGCCACTCTTGAAATCTTACAAGAAAGGATTGTACGTGTATTTAGAAGTATTACGCCTCAAATGCTGCACAACGTGTTGAGAGAAGCAATTGAACGAGCGGAAATGTGTGGTGAACAAGGAGGAATGTACTTTGAACAACTACAGTGAACTTAAATATTGTGCTTTTACATTTTACAGCGTTATGAAAGAAATGAAAAGAATGCACGCCTATGCGCCTAACGCTCGGAACAGCATTTTTTGTACAGTTTTTCTACTGCATTTTACTACTGTTTCTATCTGAAGAGGGGCACTTCAGATATCGTCAACAAATTTAGGCGTGTAAATCAAACTATAACTTTAACTAACTTCAATAACGCTGTAAAATGTAAAAGCACAATATTTAAGTTCACTGTAGCTGTTCAAAGTACAATTCTAGAATTTTGGAGCCACCAATCACAAAACACTACTTGTCTATCGCCATCGTCAGGATACAAATGTTAGTGTAACTGGTACTTAAATGCTCGATATCCGTGTTTCTTTAGTATTTTTGTAGCTGATTCATGACTCAATTCGTGATTAATTTTTCTTAAAGAAATAGTTTTATCAACTTCAATCATAGCAAGAACGTTAATCTCCATTTCTTCATTTATAATAAATCTACCTTCCGCAACTTGATTTCCTTCTTGATGCCTAAAACGATTCTCGAGATATGGAAAATACTGATGGACTGGATGTTGTTGGTCGGTGTATCTCTGAGCATACAAATCAGCAGCATTCCTAAGGCAATCTTATGTCTACTCAGAAAGAATAGGTAAGTGCCGTTTTCAAAACAAAAAATCCTACTTAATATTCAGCATCCATGGCAAACTTGATAAAGGTAAATAATTAATTATCGAGTATTTTTCTTAGTAATGTTTAATTTGTGAGTTTATTTTTAATCCAACCGCAA
Source organism: Kuschelorhynchus macadamiae (assembly GCA_030620095.1). NCBI lineage: Eukaryota > Metazoa > Arthropoda > Insecta > Coleoptera > Curculionidae > Kuschelorhynchus > Kuschelorhynchus macadamiae. The sequence goes on along the minus strand of JAUTXW010004475.1, from coordinate 111,455 downwards.
AAAATTAGTACCGTTAGATTAGCAAAAAAATGCCCTTTTCAAAAAGTTCTTGTCTAAAACGGTCGCCATATGAAAAAAAAATAGTTAGACACAAAAATGTCATTTTATCAACTACTCTTGCTCCTAGCTATCAGACTACTCACTAAAACTTAGCGATTGTATTATTCTATCATCATTTCTGGTCCTTAGATTAATTTGCGTCTGGTCATGGCCACCTAGATGCAATGTCACGTTCTGATTCAGAATTGTCTCAGGAATCCAAAAATGTAAAAATATACAGAGTGTTCCATTTAAAGTATATTCGTTGACACCCTATATATATATATATATATATATATATATATATATATATATATATATATATATATATATATATATATATATATATATATATATATATATATATTTAGATAAACTATTTACTTACATAGAAATTTATGACAACACACATTTGTGGAATAATAATAAAATCTTATCTTACTTTAACTGCGGTCACCTATTTCTAATTACAATCAAGAAATATGTTACCCTTCACAAAGCTAATTATTTCTCCCGTAAACACTTTTAACTCTCTGATGTCTTTTATCTTTTTAGGCAAACTATTAAACAAATTTAACCCTTTATAGTAGAAGTAGTTTTGTGAAAAATTAGTACCTCTAAAATCAATATAAAAATTATTTCTGTATCTAGTTTCGTGGCAGTGTTTTTGACTAACATACATGATTCTAGTTCTTAGATATTTAGGTAACATATTTTCCTTCAATTTAAATACGAATATTAACGCATTATATAAAATTCATTGTTTAACTGACAAACAAAGGGTGTCAAACATTAATTATATTGGGGTATACCTATTGCACTGCGAAATCTTAGGCCCTGTTCTGAGAGGTTTTGCAGTTGTGCCCAAGTAGCACATATAATCATATATGGGCTAAAATGCTGTGATATTGGCTAATATCCCTGGCTAATTAGCTAAAATGGCTGGCCAAAATAACAGTTCTTACAGTATAAAGTCGGAAATATGGCTAAAGTGGGGAATAATAATTTGGCCATAATGGGGTAAAAATGGCCTCTTTGATGTTATGGTTGGGTTTATTAGCTACTTTTTGACTTTAAAATCGAGCTTTTTTAGCTGAATTCTGACTTGTTTTTTATCCGAAATTTGAGTAACATTTTTTCCGAAATTTACCTAAATAATTTCTCATTTTTTGCCTTTTCTTCATTTATATAATAAATCATCAATTGTTTCAAATTACGTAGAAATAATATTGACAGAGTCAATCAGTGTAAGAATTTAAGTAAAATTTAAGAAGTTTGCCATTTTTCAATCACCTTATCTTCATTGTCGCCATTTTGTGCAGGTATATGGTTTGTACTATAATCCATAGATCTTACTATTTCATTAACACTCTCCAGAAAATATTCATTATATTTTTGTGCTATAAGTATTTCATCTTTCACTTCTCCACTCTCAAACACTATGTTTTTGTACCATTTGTTTTTGTGGTTTTATAATAGTTTTTATGGTTTTCCACATTTCTTTGGAGTTATGTTTATTTTGCTCAATTTTTTCTTAATAGTATTCCTTTTTTGATCGTCTGATTAAATCTATTACAGCATTTCTTATTCCTTCTATATTGTTCTCAATCTTCGTGGATATTTGTCAGTTTTGCTTTTTTATAGCAACCATCTCTTTTTCTTGAGAATTTTTTTATTTCTTGCGTATACCATCTATTTTCGACCTTATTTGTATATATAGTTTTTAGTGACACTCTATCAAGGGCCGCTACCATATCCATTACAAATATATCGGGGTTGCAGTGATCTTTCACACAATTGTTTTCGAGTTCTTCTTTAAACTGTTTAATGTTAACTTTTCTTCTTTTAGTTATTTTAGTGAAGTAATCTCAGATATTGATAATATCGAATGGTCTGTGATTTTTGGTGTATCCAGTACCTCAAGGTTCATATCTTCATTTGTGACTTAAATCAATCAGGGTTGAGGACATTTCTGTAGTACTAGACTTTTTCTTTACTAATTGTTTCATCCCATGAAGTCTGACCATGTTTTTTAACTGACTAGTATATATGAATTTGCTTCCGAATCTATGTTGTAATCACCACAAATATAGACTTCCTGCTGTTAAACATTTCAAGATATGCATTAAAATGTATAGAAATGTGGCAGTGCTGGCCGATGGTGAATGATACAAAACTGTCAATACAAATTCTTCCATGATAATGGAATTTGTATCCTTTGATTCATTCTTCATGGTTAAATAATCAATATTGTTTTTTTATGAAAATCATTACACCACCCGTCCTATACATACACCAAATACATTTAGTGGGCTGGGACACTGAATGTTTGTGTTTTGATCTTGTGCAGTGAAGATCTCTGAAGACGCCTCGTGCAGTCGCAGGCGAAACATCGGAAAGTAATTCCAATTTGACACAGTCTAAACCCTATAAGCATTTATGTTAAAATTTATTTTTACTTGATGTCAGAAAAAACAATAAACATAAATTAGTACTGATTAACCCTAACTTGCGGCAATAATATTTAAACCATCGAATGTTCCTTTTGGTCCTAACACGTCTTGATTTCACTATGAATTTTTTAATTAGTCTAGCAGACTTATCTATATCATACTGTCTTGCGATATATTTGTTTACACAAAATAATTGACAGTTAACTAGTTTTTCCTTTATTTTAAGTGATAAAAAGAAATAGAAATAACTTATTTAGTTTTACGTCCATAATTCTCTAGAGTTAAATGTCTCACAATACAAAATAATTGATAGCTAACCAACCCTTCGTTTATCTTGCGTAATAGCACAAAGCTTGAAAACAAAATTACTTTTTGTTCTTTTGGTTGATAAAAAGCAATAAAACCAACTTATAAATTAACCGTTCACTACTCTTTAGTGCTAAATCTCACACAGGTAGATAATATATTACAATCTAAAAAAATAACATTTCCAAATTAACTACTTCTATTAATTTTTTTTAACGATGCATTTATATTCATTAGTATTTTTTTCAAAAGATATTCTAAATTGTCACGTGACAATAAAATTAAATGTCTCAAAATATCTTGAAGTGTATATCAATTAATTAAAAAGTCGTTTTACGTTAATATATATTTAATATATAGTTAATTTATATTCCAAAGTTGTCTTTTTTACTTATACCTATCCTTGTCTAATTTTAGTTTCCTTTTTCGACTGTACTTTTTTTATAATACCTTTTCTTCACACTAAGCTTATTCAGCTATTAAAACAGCTTTAATTTTTTAAGTAAAAAGAAGTTGCTTAATGCGTTTACACTTTATTTGGAAAAAGGAGAGTACCCATATAAAGTGTTTAGATGCAAAGTTAGAGTACACAACAGATTATTAGCAAACGTATTTATTTGCGAACCCTGTGATATTTTGATGATATCATGTGTTTATTTTCTTTAGTTTCTACAAATTAAATATAGCGTACCTTATATGCAATGCAAATATTGTTATGTAATCGGAAATATTGCTATCATCCTCAGTTTACTAGTACAACTAATTGGAATCTGGTGTGGTTTTGTGTGTTAAGTTAGTGCTGGTAATATTCTCGGTAACGAGTTGACGCAGTGACAAAGACGTGAAGTCATAAACACGTGTCTACGGTTAACAAATGTGGTCATCCTAAATTTTCTACTTATCATAACATAATTCTCATCAATGGAGTTAAATTTCCAATAAATCTGAGTGACTAAACGGTTCGTTTATGAGATACGGCCCCATAACGTGAAAACAAATGTTTTTGTTTTTGTAATATACTAAATAAATTACTCCTTTAAAATAATTAATTAAACGTATTCTCATTTTAGGATAGGAAGATAGAAACCATGTTTACAAAAAAAAATATTGACCCTTCGTGAAGATGGCATTTCAAAAGTGTTTTTTAGTATATTGATATTTTTGTCTGAAATATGTTTTTTTTGTTTTGAAATAGAAATATCGACCCATACGAATTTTATTGGGTGTTTTGAAAATTGGGGTCAAGCAGAGAGAAAAATGGAATTTAAAAATAAAGTACTGACATTATAAGGAAATTCGAAGTCAACGAAGAAGGATGAATGAAAGCCGCATTTCATATGCGTTTTACGTGAAATTGGCTAACTTAGCTTAAACACTCTGAAGTTTATTATTTTATACGATATTGAAGAACACCTTTTTATACTATTAATGCAAAAAAAATCTATAAACTTCCTTTACTCGGGATCTTCCCTCGTTATGAATTTTTCCTTTTATTGGGAATAGTAAAGTGTGATCCAATTTAGTTTTCCACATAATCATTTAGGAATATATATATTCTGTCTTTTTAAACACTTTTAATGGGCGTCATTTTGTTCCACCATATTGGATCCGTACAAATATTTTACCAGTTTCTGCCCACGCCACACTGGTTTTTTTAGGCATAATTTAAAATAAATTGAATGCGTAGTTTTTATACTGATTTTTTCTCCGTTTTGTTCCGTCATTTTGAATCTGTATCAGCTTATCCCTATTTATATTACATTTAATTTTTCTGTCAAATTTGAAATCAATTGAATAAGAAGATTCTTTTGCCATGATTTTTTTAAACATTTTATTTGGCCCCCATTTTGTTTCGCGATCTTGACTTCGTACCACAATTTTACTAGTTTATTCTATGTTACACTTGAACAAAATTTAAAATTAATCTAATAAATAGTGTTTCAGGCTGTTGCATTTTATTAGGTAACTATTTTGTTTTGCAATCTTGGATTCATTCCAAAATGTTACCATTCCTACGTAATATTTGATTTTTGTGCAAAATTTGAGGTAAATTGGATAAATGGCTTTTTAGTAATATTTTTTCACTAGGCCGCCATTTTGTCACGCCATATTGGATTTTCACCAAAATGTTACCAGGTCATCCCCATGTGAACATTAATTTTTGACCAAAATTTGATATCAATCGGATACGTATTTTTTTAGCTATGCCGCGAAAAGACAGACAGATATGTTGACTAATCGACCGACAGTCAGACAGACTGACAGACAGACCAACAAATAGACCGACGGAATCAAGAAAACATGTTTTTCCGCATCTAGGGGGCCTCGAAATTTAAAGATCTGAAAAAATCTCCGAGGGTGTTTTTTTCACGATTACAATACTTATTTTACGGGAGAAGTTGAAACATATACAATGTTTTGGAGATTGGCAGTATTGCAATTTTCTCGTGGATTTTGTGACTTCTACTCATTAAGCATTTCAAACTTTATTTTCGATATTCGAATTATAAACTAAATATATCCAACTTAGATTCTAAATTCGTAGAGCTATTCTAAATATTCGCATTACAACCACTTCTTGTATTTCCTCACTAGTGATCTAATACGAATCTATAAAACGCCGAATGACCGAAGTTCTCCCATTGATCTCCATAGCGTTTTTTTTAATGTTAAACATAAATACAAATAATTTCTGTTACGAATATTAAAAAATATAACCGCACATTAACAAAGTCAATAGTAAGAAAAATAATGATAAAATGATGAAAAAGAGAAAACATATGTTAGATTACGTGGCATGACACCCTTCGCTGCTCAGAAAGGAGATTGCTGGTTTTGCAGCCATCTAGTGGTTTGTTATTGTAGGTTTTGATTGCCAAATGAAGATTGTGAGTTTAGTTTGATCTGCAAATTCTATTACATTATTACAAAGATTTTTTTTTTGTAGAAAGTGGTGTTTTATAGACAGATCGGAGCACAAACAATAATATTCATTCATTGGTTTTTAATAAGGACTTTATTTTTATCTTTTAATTACATTATAATTATTGTAATTACATATTACGTAACAATAAGCAAAAATGGAAACTATTCAGTGACAATCTTTGTAAAAAACAATGTGTTTTGGCAAACGTAGTACTTCCCCATATATACGTAAATGGTTTTACAAAGTTGAAGTTTATATGCAAAAATATAATATATCTGTCGTGTTTTGCAGTTTCTTTACAAATCATAATAGTTTTTAAAATAAAATTATATTTTCGCTTTTAAAAAATGTTTTTATCCCCCTAGGATCACCTTGTGTACATCAAACTCGTTCTGTCGGACTTGCATTGCCTTTATTGTAACGTTTTCACAACGTTTCGAATGATAACTATCTCCAATCGTTTTGAAGTCTAAACTAAATGTTAATTCTAAAGTTACGGGCTTATATACTAGTTTTGCGGTGATGCGTCTCTGTCCCCTGGTTACCTGAACTGTGAATTTTTAAGAGTTCAATTTGAGCTAGAAGCTCGATATTCCAAAATGCTAGGCTTACTGAATATGCCTTGATTCCTTTCAATGAAAGCTGCTTCTATAAACTTTCGTTTTTCTCCATGTTTTGCAAAATTGTAGCTTCTAGTATTCTTTTTTCTTATCGATGTCCTTTGGTTTAGATTCTGTCAGAAGGCTTCTTAACATATTTCCTGAGACTAAATTTTCGAAAAAAACTACGAGGATGACTGAAAAGACATTAGCACCCTTTTTTAGGTAAGAATCTGCCCTACATTTTTTATTTAACAATTTTACTCTAGTTGCAATAATTTGGAAGATATTGACTAAAAACCATTTTTTGCCACTTTTTGGACACATTTTGCGATAGAGGTGACTATGAACACTCTGTACATTCAAAAACCCTTCCAGATATACAGTCAGTGAAAAAAAGTACACAATTATATTAATACTGCGACATCATCCTACAAAACTGTTTCTGGTAATCGGGCTATTAGCCCTTCTGTTAGGCCCGCTGTTTGTAAATGCATTTGTGTAATTGTGTAACAGTATCCATTAAAAGTAGGGTTGAAAGCTTATATCAAAATTTTTATACCTCATTAGAATGTTCCTTGAGGTTATTTACTTACCTTCAATTAATATCCAGACAATACTTTTGTACACCTATTTTTTAAACTAATTTTAGCTTAACCAAATTTTCATTTTGGGTTTGATAATTAGAATAGTTTTATTAATATTAATATTAGTATTATAACATTCACTTTAGTGCTTCAGTGTGTTGTATGCACAGTACACATACGTATGCAAATGAAAAATATAAAATATGTGTTGCAAAAAGTGTCCCTCCTTATTATGTGTACAGGCATGTATGTCCAACCAGAAATATAGTTGTCAAATCAAAAAAAATCAAAAACCAAATGTTTCTCAATGGCGCTTCCTCCCGCAGGTAGAGATAAATGAATGGCTCCTGCATAAAGTGGTTAAAACAATGTTTGCACTATAGCCTAACATACATCTGGCATATAACAGGCTTGGTTGAGCCACAATAATGTAAATTAGAATACATGGGATATTTGGACTTGTCTTAATTCTGCATACATCAAATTTTGATCGAAACCCAGTAGTGTGCATGATCAGAAACAATAAATTATAACTAAAATATAATTTTGGTCTTACTTACTGTTCTTGTTTTTAAATAACTCTTGTAAATCAATTGTTAAAGATGTCCTTATTGTACCATGATATGTTACAGCAAATTTTCAATGATGTAACAATTTTGTCAAGCAGTGTAGTTTATTTACTTAATTATTCAAATGTAACTATTAAAGTTATAAGAATATTTTGGACAGCCTTTCTTATAAATTCATTTTATAATACAATCCTTTCTCCATATTTTTATGCTTGTATTGATCTCCATAAATTGTTTAATTACATAGTGATACTATACATATACAACAATAATAAATCTCTGCCGTCATTGGGATTTCCTGGCAGAATCATTCATTTTTGGTTTATTTAACGCTGTAATTATTTTCCAGATCCCGGGATAACTGCCTTGGCCCTGTGGCCTTCCGACATCTAACCTGGTGGTAATCTGCTCCCGATCCACCTAGTGATTATGCACGCTGCTACCCTCCGGGTGGCACCAATCCACGTATATAACAAAATAAACTATTAAAAATGATTCCAACTTTGTAATGAAAAATTCACTTTTTCACAAAAAATATTTTAGGATATAAACCAAAAATTAAACCTAACTAGTTTTAATCTAAAACTCTAGCAGCTACGCTATGACCGCTTACACCTAAAAGTATATAAACTATCTTTACATTTCAATAGCTATCTTGGAGTTTTTATTTTCAGAAGGTTCAAAAACTATACTGGAACTGTTCTCGGATTACCCAGAACTCCTTGCGCAATAATTTAGTCCTAGAACTCTTCTTTAACAGTTTGAGATTGATCAGCGGGAAGATGAAACCCGAATGGAATCTAACTTGATTTCTAACTTAAAAAAGTACATATTTTATTTTTTGTATTTATCTATCTATTTATTCAACAACACATGAATTAATTACTTTCAGTTACAAGATAAATATACAGGATTACAATTTAAAATGCATTTTTAATTTAGTTTATAATTTGCACCTAATATATATATACAGGGTTGTTCAAAAGAAACGCACAAAATTGATATTTCCTGTATGAGATCTTTTTAACAAAAACGCTTAAACAAGTGAAGTGGTTTACATTTTTGTTGTTCGCTTTTTTATTATATTTTCAGCCCCCTCCCTGCAACCCCTTAATTTGTAGGCACTCCAAGTTTTTTTTTTCAAATGGCAACCCAGGTCATGTAGGGGTTCTAAGTAAAACTGAATCCGATACTAGTGACAAATTATTTGTCTGCTCATTTCGTTACAGTAAAACGATCCTACATAAGTTTTTTAATTAAAATTAATATGCGGGGGGGATTCTTTGCACTCACCTGATTCGGTTAATGAAACAAATGCTGAAAGAGATAAAATAAAATGAGTTTATTAAATAGGATAGAATACCTACTAATACAAAATATAAAAATGTTAAAAAAAACATAATGCTGTGTCAGCCTGTTTAACATGTACTGGCATTTGATTGAATTCATTGAGTCCTTTGTAAAATAATGAGTTTATTGTCACCGTGATATTTACTCTCACTATATGAAAATCTTCAGTTATTCTAGTAAAATGATCACGAATTTAATTTCTTAGTAAAACAAATTTATTTAGATATGGTGGAAGCAAGCCTTTACTTAGTTTAAAAATAAATACTATAGCAAAATAATACAACCTCCGCCTAACAGAAAACCATTTCAACAAGGCAAGCATCAGGTTGATCGGTTGCATCTCAGGATTATCTCCACGTTGTACTTGAAATACTATCAATCGCACTTCGAATACTTTCGGCTGGTAAATTAGTACCCTCCATCCTTATTCTATCTTGTAAGTCCTCAACGCTGGTTGGTCTATTTTTAAACACTATCTCCTTTAAATACCCCCATAGAAAGATATCCAACGGTGTAAGGTCTGGAGACCTTGGTGGCCATTCAGTAGAATTTGAAAATTTTTGTCCAAGTACCATCTGACGTTCATACCAAAATGCGGCGGTGTGCCATCTTGTTGAAACCATATACTTTCATGGGGAATATCTGGATTACCCTCGTTAGGAAACGTTACTGCCAATGCAGGTATTAAATCGAATGAGAGGAAATCTAAGTGATCAGTAAGATTTTATTCAAAGAAATATGGTCCTATAATTCGCTTGTTTATTAAGCCAGCCCACAAATTGACTCCACTGTGGATTTTAATCAGACCAGAATCTATATTTATGTCGATTCATCATTCCATTTAAATAAAATGTAGCCTCACCGGAGAAGATAATATTTTATAAAAACTTGTTATTTTCATCATATCTTCCCATCATTTTTTCACAGAATTGTAATCTCCTATCGCAGTCATCTTCAAGAAGTTCCTACACAACATGCATTTTATACGGGTGCTACTTCTGGCTCTTTAATAATCGCTGTACAGAAGCTCTATTAATATAGCGCTAACGTATTAGTTAAAGAATGTAAACTTTCTTATACTGATACGAATATATCAAGTTTTTTGTCTTTAGTTCAAGCGGGTAGCGGATGGTCGGCCCATTTTAGGTAAATTCCTAACTGTCCCATGCTCTTCAAATTTGTGAAATATCCTACTCAGACTTGACCGTGTAATTGTATTTTCGGGATACTTCGTCTCCACAACAGTATCAAAATTGTAATACGCTGCCTTCTGAGAGCACCATAATGAAATGTCAAAGTTCCAAAATACTAACATTTGTTTACAATCCAATAATCAAACTGAATGATTAACTTAATTCATTATCTTGTGTGTGTAGTTATTTGCTAAATAAACAACCAAGTGAGGGAAGAAACTGCCCTAGAATTTTAAGGATTTGTATTTGGAATGTAAAAATTTCTGATATTAGGAAGTTGCTTCTTAACGTATGGGGCAATAATAAATACCACTATCGTTTAATCAATCCTCTCAAGATAATTCAATGGAATTTTCCCAAGTCACTGGATGGGGTCTAATAATTGATGGTAATTCCGCATTACAGTATAAGGATCTACTTTGATAGTTAATTTTAATTAAAAACTTATGTGGACTCGTTTTACTGTAAAGAAATGATCAGACCTCTAATTAGTTGCTAGTACCGTATTCGGTTCTTCTTCTCATAGAGCCGCCACATGAACAACCATTTACATCACTTCACTTGTTCCAATGTTTTCCTAAAAATGACTCGTACAGAAAAATTTTGTGCGTTTCTTTTGAACAATCCTGTATAACCTAATTGCGTACACACGGGATCTTTTGTGATTGTTTTTTGGCTATTGTTCCATAACATTTTCATTTTAACTTCCGTCGTAAAAGGGAAGTAACAATATTCGTGAAAAAATCACCCTACGAGCTTTTTTCTGTTCTTTACGTTTCAGGGTCCCTAGATGCCTAGAAACATGTTTTCGCGGAATAGCTAAAAAACTACTTACCCGATTGAAAAATTAAATGTTAGATAGGAATGAACTGGTAACATTTTTGTATGAACATAAGGTAGCAAAACAAAATGGCGGCCAAGTTTTATTTTTTATTTTATTCAATTGACTTTAACTTTTGCAGAAAAATTAAATGTGATATAGGGATAATAGTATGGATAATGGTACGAATTCCAAATGACGTAACAAAAAAACGGTGTGCGTCAATGTAAAAACTACTTATTGAATTTATTACTTCCCTCGTAAAAAAAATATTGTAATCATGAAAAAATCACCCTCCGAGTTTTTTCCGTGGTCCCTAGATGCCGGAAAACATGTTTTATGTCTGTCTTTCTGTCGGTTTGCCTGTTAGCGGCACAGCTAAAAACTACTTACCCGATTATCCAAAAATTAGACGTCATATGGAAATGACCTGGTCAGATTTTGATAAAAATCCATTATTGCGAAACAAAATGGCGACTTAGTCAAATGTTAAAAACAGGATTACTAAAGAACTACTTATCCAGTGTTACCTTTAGTTAACTAACCCAGGTTAGTTAGCTGGTAAAATTGTGGTACAAATTCAAGATGGCGGAACAAAATGGCGGCCAAATGCAATGTTTGTGAAAAAAATTGAAGATTTCACATATTTACGTTTTAACGTCCTTAGATGCGAAACATTATGTTTTCTCAATCCCATTTGTCTGTCTATCAGTCAGTTCGCGGCGTAGCTAAGAACTACTTACCCGATTGATTTAAAATTTTGAATAAAAATTAAGGGTTATGTGGGGATGACCTGACCTATTATTTTGGTCAAAATCCAATTACAAAACTAAATGGCGGCCTAGTGAACCTCAAAAAAAAAATTACTAAAAAAACAGGTTATCCAGTTTATTTCATATTTTGCACAAAAAAGAAGGAATCATTCTGTAATATTTGGTATCAATCGAAGACAGCAAAACAAAATGGCGGCTCAATAAAAGATTGAAAAAAATCAGTCTAAAAAAACTACAGGTTTAGATAAATTTTAAATTTTGGACGTATATTAAGTGTGAAATAGAGATTACCTGGTAAAATTGTTCTTATTCAATTTACATAATATCTTGCAGCAAAATTGAATATGATACAGGGATTAACTATTACGAATTCAAATTTCCCATACAAAATGCCGGTCTTAAAAAAATCAGTGTAAAACAAAATTAATTTACTTTAAATCAAAAATAAGTGTGGTAGGTAGAAACTGGCAAAATATGGATACGATTTCAATATGGTGGAACAAAATGGCGCGCAATAAAAATGTTTGAGAACACAGTATACTAAAGTTTGGCACACGAATCTAAGTCTATGAAAAGGATGTGAGTAACTATGGAAACGGTGCAGTGATCATTCGGGGTTGGCTACAACTCTGTATATCCATGGAAACGGCCTGCTTTTGACATACCTCCCCCTTTCGTCGATGTTTTAGATCTGTGTAATGTACTTTAAATGACAAGGTGCGGAACTAAATTGGGTTAATTTTTACTATTCCTAATAAAAGGAAAGATTCATAACGAGGGAAGTTCCAGGTAAAAGAAATTTACCGAATTTTAGTATTGCTTTGTAACATTTCTGACTGCTTCGATCATCGCCCTCCCAGGAAGATCACGACCAAGAACTTAAATCTAGTGTTATTTTACTTAAATTCTCTCTGCACTCGAGAAAATAAAATTTTAGTATATTAAAAAGCACAAAAACCACCTGCAATATACATGTAATACGTAAAAATAAACAAAACTTTAGAAGGCCGGATGGCAGGTCAGGCATGTTTAGTTTATCCAAAAACAGTTCAACGCCAAGAGCAGAGACTGATTTTGACAGTTCTCTCATTATTCCAGAACAGGTCCAAATTTAACTGGAACACGAATCTTCCGATTCCGGTTCCAGATTAGTTCGATAAAACCCGAACGGGGATATTTCTATTACTTATGCTTCAGATAGTTCAATAAAGGTAATAAAGGGAACTCGAATGAAACTAATATTTTAGGAGGCCCCTTTCAGGAGTCAAAAAGGAGGAAAAATTAAGTTAACCAGTTTATAAAATAATTAAATATTAAGAGCTAAACTATGGGCAACTGATTAGAAGTAATAATGTTTAAATTTCCATGTCGACCATCAAATCAAATTCGCCTTCTGGGTCTATTTGCCTTGAATATTCAATTCGGTTATAGTAATTTCCTGCCACCAAATGTTACGCTGATAGTTGAAATTAATCGGATGTTGATTTTGTCTCTTATATTAATCGGAAATCAAATAGCATGTGACTTTGTGACTATTTTAAGCTTTTAAATAAAACATGAATGAATGAATTTTCTGTCACTCGATACAATTTATTGCAATATTATACTCTAGTTTAAAGCATGTGACAAAGACCCTATATTATTTGATAAAGTTAATTTGCTATGTCGATCTTAGTTATCGATAATGGCAAAGTTTATTACTTTTTGTTTTTTTTTTCTAGAACTTCTTTCATAATTTTATTTATAAGATATTATAAGGCTTTTACCCCGAACCTTTTCTTGAGAAATTTTCATTACGGGGAAAGTTCTGTTAAAAGTTGTTTACCTTTAACAATTTTTACACCCCAGAACTTACTTTTTATTAAAACTCTCTTATTATTACAATAAATATATAATAATATGTATCGACGTTTCGCTTCTTGTTTGAAGCTGATTCAAGAGCATTTTATTGCATGTCTAAAAAAATATTCATAACATATGAATTAGTACTTTTTAAACAAACATACGCAAATATTTAACATGTACTATACTTAACAAAATAAACATTCATAATACCTAACTAAGGAACAATTAATTAATTAAAATATTTTTGTAGTTACAACATTTAATAAGCTAACTTTAGACAATATTATTTACAGTAACATTTTTGATGGTTCTGAATGTTTTAACCGATGGGCCAGATCTATATAAATTCGAATTTATAAAAACTCATTATCTTATTTTTGTTATATTTATTAAAAACCTATGTATTCTGGTATACGGTGGATGGCTGAAAAACTGTTTTCAACAATACATCTGACAAGCAATGGGATTAAAACAAATACATACATACATCTCCACAACTTTTTTTTTATCCAGAACTAACATACGTACATATATACCTACATATTACATAAATACATACAAACAATCACTACTTTGATATTCCATTATACCAATTTCGAAGTTGTTTTTATTTGTTGTTTCATTTATGTACTTTATAAAAAATCTATTATGACGTTTATTATTTGCCTCCATAAAATGGAAGTTTTTTCTCCTGGGAATGGAATTCTACCGACTTTTTGTTTTGCCATACAGGATTGACAGAATTCTACCAGTTTATCCCTGTTTCACACTTGATTTTTGAGCAAAAATTCAACTTAACTGGATAAGTAGTTTTTGTTAATATTTTAAACATTTAGTTAGACCGCCATTTTGTTTCACCATAATGGGTCTGCATCAAAATGTCTCCAGTGTAATATAGAGATAACACTCCATTTTTGTAGGTAGGTAAATTGGATTAGCAGTTTTTTAGTAAAATTTTTTAAAACATTTATTAGGCCGTCTTTTTATTCCGGCGTTCGGAAATTTTTACCAAAATGTTGCCATCTCATCCCGAAGTCCATCGGATAAATAGTTAGACGGAATTGAGAAAACATGTTTTTCGAGATTTTAGAGACCCTGAAACGTGAAGGTCTATAAAAACCTCGGCGGGCGATTTTTTCACGATTACAATACTTTCCTCTTACGAGGAATATAAAAAATTGTTAAAATACTAATAGAGATTATTTATTATTTATATAAATCGGTAAATTTCCATTAGCGGGAATTTTTCTTGTTATGACTCTTTCCTTTTATTAGGAATAGTGAAGTGTGACCTAACTTAGTTCAGTACATGTCTATGAGTCCATTAGTCACATATATACTCTATATTTTCAAACATTTTTACTGGGCGCCATTTTGTTACATCGTACTGGATTCCTACCAATGTTTTACCAGTTTCTACTTATGCCGCATTTGATTTTTGGGCACAATTTAAAATAAATTCAATAAGTAGGTTTTACATTGACACACACCGCCATTTTGTTACGGCATGTTGAATTTGTTCCAGTTTATCCTGTTGCAAAATTTAAAGTTAATTGACTAAGATTTTTGTTACGTCGATATTTCAAAAAAAATTATTTGGCCGTCATTTCCTTCCGCCATCTTGAATTCGTACCACAAGTTTACCAGTATACCTCCGTATCACATCATCATCATCCCCATATAACCCTTAATTTTTGACTAAAATCTGAAGTGAATCTGATGAGTAGATTTTAAGCTATACCGCGAACGGACAGACAGACCCACGAAACTGATGAAACATATTATTTGGCTTGTATAGGCACGCTAAAACCTGAAGGTATGTAAAACCTGAGAAGGTGATTTTTTTGCAAATACAAATATTTTATTTGGTGCCATGTTGTTCCGCCATCTTGAATTAGTACCAGAGTTAGTAATTCATCTCTAGATACTACAATTAGTTATGGCACACAATCTGAAAATAGTTCATTAAATAGTTCATTATATATATATATATATATATATATATATATATATATATATATATATATATATATATATATATATATATATATATATATATATATATATATATATATCTAATGATAAGCACTTATTAGCACTTGAAAAAGTTATGTAGCGCAAATTTTCGGGTTTTATATGATTTAGGTAAGCACATGCATAGTTTAAACACAGTCCAATAACTATCTTGGAACAAAATTTGTAACCCTTTTGAATATGTTTTTGGTGTAGTTTGGTGGAATTGCGTTAAACTATAAAGGAAGAAGTATGTTTCCTTTGGTCTACATTTTGGTTTATATTAGGTCATCCTCTAGGTTCCAGGAAAGTGATGTTCTTTGTCAAATAAAAAGTTAAGCACTTTAAAATAGGTAAAAATGAGACTGTACTCTAAACATTTATAGATAATATGCAACCCGGTAGTCTAGTAGGTTGTTAGGGAATGGAGGGTGTCTGATGAGCCATCTTTATCGGATCATAGACACATCCTCTTAACTCTATACAGGAAGCCATAATAGACTCATATGAGGAGAATTGTGCATTGCGGACCTATCAAGGTACCAAGAAAACACCTTGGTGGAACTTGGATCTTGAAAAGGCTCGTAAAGATACACGCAGGCTCTTTAGCAGGGCCATGCGATCGAAATTACCTGCTGACTGGGAAGAACATAGGAATTCTCAACGCAGGTACAAAGAACTGATACGCAGTTCAAAGAGAGGGTCTTGGAGGACCTACTGCGAAAGCTTAGAAGGTCTTCCGGAAGCCGCTAGACTTCAAAGGATTCTCTCAAAAGGTCGAGGACAGAGCGTGGGGGCTCTAAGGCTTCCGACCGGTGGATATACCACCACCGCAGAGGAGGCTCTAGGAATGCTCCTGGAAACTCATTTTCCAGGCTCTCGTCCGGAATCTAATGATGAGGTTACTGGGCAGGCTCTCCAAGTAGGGGCAGGCCCGGTTGACTGGAAAACGGCCGCTAAGGTCGTTACAGTAGACATTATTAAGTGGGCAATATCTTCGTTTTGCCCATTTAAGAGTGCGGGACCAGATGGAATATTCCCGGCGCTTCTTCAGAAGGGTCAGGAACTACTGATCCCACATCTTTTGCGCCTTTTTCGGGCCTGCCTGGCTTTGGGATATATTCCCGAACGCTGGCGCAGGGTTCGGGTAGCGTTTATTCCTAAACCGGGTCGTAATTGCTGGGGGTAATAGACTCCCGACTGACCTGGAGGGATCATATTGAAAGGATCACAAAAAGAACCACAGCGTGTCTATGGGCGTGCAGACGGTCCTTCGGATCAACTTGAGGTTTAAAATTTCGTATTGTGCATTGGCTTTACACGTCAGTGATAAGGCCAATGATCACTTATGGCGCTCTTGTGTGGTGGCCCGCTACTCGCAAGACCACATACAGAAGGATGCTTGACAAGCTCCAGAGACTGGCGTGTCTGGGCATAACTGGAGCATAAGAACCACACCGACCCGATCTATGGAGGCTATTCTGGGACTAAGTCCTCTGCACTTGCTTGTAGAGGAAGAGGCTCGGAAAGCTTCTGTTCGGGGTGGGAATTTATGGGGAGAGTCCCAGGGCAAGAATTAGTCTTGCTCTTGGACGGTATGCGACTGTATATCAGGCTGAGATTACAGCAATCTTGGACTGCGTACAGGAAAACCTTTCCAGAGGATACCACGACAAGCATATCTATATATGCTGTGATAGTCAAGCCGCGATTAAAGCTCTTTCCTCGAACAGGGTCAATTCGCTGCTAACACTTGAATGCAGGAGAGCCCTAGAGAGGCTGTGTGAGTCCAATAGAGTTAGCCTCATTTGAGTGCCTGGCCATCAGGGCATTGGGGGTAATGAAAGGGCGGATCAACTGGCTCGGGAAGGTAGCAACACTGCTTTCACTGGGCCGGAACCTGCTCTTGGAATTGTTCCTTCAGCTGTCAAGGCTAGGATTAAGAATCGCACTGTCGAGGAATTTCGTGCTGAATGGCACGAGCTGGCAGAACTCAGATAGTCTAAGGTCTTCATATCAGGCCCTTATAGCCGTTCTGAGTCTAATAGACTTCTAAATCTAAACAGAATTCAACTCAGAACTATTACCGGGGTCCTAACTGGACACTGGCTAGTGAAATATTACCTGCATAAGATTGGACTCGAAAACGATCCATACTGCAGGTTTTGTGCTGAGGTGAATGAAACTACTGAGCATCTAGTCTGTCGATGTGATGCTTTAGTCAACGCCAGACTGCTTTGCTTGGGTGACACCTACGTGGACCCCGAGCTTGTGGGACGTGCGCGACCAGAAAGAGTCCTTTCCTTTCTAAAAAGGAGTGGGCTCTTGGCCTGACACACCTACTTGGGGGGATAGTACAATGGGCTCCAGTGAGCCTAAGTGCTGCCCTTGTCGGGCTCCCCATCTATGTCTATGTCTATGTCTATGTCTAACCCGGTAGTCTGTTTGCATACCATCTGTATAGGTATATCTGTATAAAGGTGATCATGTCCGTTTGCATATTACCTTAACATTTTTAGAGTGCAGTTTTATTTTTACTTATCTTAATGTACGTAAATGTCTACTTAACAAAGAAAAACACCGTCCTTAATATAAGTCGAAACTTTGACCAGAGCATTGCAAAAAATCGTTTTTTTTTATAGTTTAACTAAATCGTACCAAATTTCGTCATTAATATCTCTTGAATGAGTTCTGTATTTTTCAACCAATGGATAAAATTAAGCTTAATGGATTGGAATATGGTTTGCAATTCATTAAAAACTGTTTCATTCAAATTCATTATAAACTCTGAATATTATTTAATGGATTGTGGGAAAATCGTTAACCATAGATCCATAAATATATGATATATGAGCGATCTCATTATGATACGCTCTAACTACTGGTTAAAAAATATAAGCGTTTATAGAACATAATAAAGCGAGTGGCGTTTTTGGAAATTACAGCTACTACTGCCCATGTATTTTTTTCACGAGCGCACAAGAGTTTTGCTAATAATGTAATTTCGTAGAGACCCTGCAGAACTAATATAACCTTACTATTCCTTTACTTAAGAAACTACTCTACACTCTATCCAGTGCCCATTCCGGGCAAAAATGGCTTGAATATACGAAACGTTTATAGGTGGTCGGTCACTCTAACGCACATAAATAATATTTGTGGGCTAAAATTTTGGGGAGTTATAGGGCAGTCCAACAATCTGTCATGTCCTACGACAGCATAGGTTGACAACCTAGGGTTTGTTTAAAAATTACACCTAATTGCACAACTTGACCAATGATAAAATAGTAAACTTTTGTTTTAAACGTAATTGCCAATTAGGCAGTCCTACGACAGTTAGTCCTACGACAGCTATTTGGCCAATTTATTGTGGGGCTTATCAAACCAATATTTAAGCCTCATTGGCTAAATCAGTTTGTTTGTCCTACGACAACCCAAAAATGACATGACAGTGACAGATCGTTGGAGTGCCTAATATGCTTTTATGCAGCACTAAAACAGGGAACTAACTAACTGTCATTTCCAAAAACGCCACTCCCTTTATTATGTTCTATAAACACTTATATTTTTCAACCAGGAGTTAGAGCGTATCACAATGAGATCGCTCATATATCATATATTTATGGATCTATGGTTAACGATTTTCCCACAATCTATTAAATAATATTCAAAGTTTATAATGAATTTGACTGAAACAGTTTTTAATGATTGGCAAACCCTATTCCGATCCATTAAGTTTAATTTTATCCATTGGTTGAAAAATATAGAACTCATTCAAGAGATATTAATGATGAAATTTGGTACGATTTAGTTAAACTATCAAAAAAAAACGATTTTTTTGCAATGCTCTGGTCAGCGTTGTGACTAATATTAAGGACGGTGTTTTTCTTTGTTAAATAAACATTTACGTACATTAAGATAAAGAAAACTGCACTCTAAAAATATTAAGGTAATATGCAAACGGACACGGTCACCTTTAAACCTATACAGATGGTATGCAAACAGACTACCGTGTTGCATATTATCTATAAATGTTGAGTACAGTCTCATTTTTACCTATTTTAAAGTGCTTAACTTTTTATTTGACAAAGAACATCACTTTCCTGGAACCTAGAGGATGTCCTAATATAAACCAAAATGTGGACCAAAGGAAACATACGTCTTCCTTTATAGTTTAACGCAATCCCACCAAACTACACTAAAAACATATTCAAAAGGGTTACAACATTTGTTCCAAGATAGTTATTGTTTTTTTCGACCACTTTATCTAAATCATAGAAAACCCGAAAATTTGCGCCACATAACTTTTTTAAGTGCTAATAAGTGCTTATTATTAGATAAATTATTAAATTTCTTAGATACCGGATTTTTTTCGATATCTTGTAAATGTTCTATTTCAATCCGTGTTTGTGTTATGAAAACTGCTGCTGAGAGGTTCTTAGTTAGATATTATGCATAAATAGAAAACAAATTACCATTGTTTTTATTTTATAGTTTAACCCAATATCACCAAACTCCATTATTAATATATTTTATTGAAGGAACTAATTTTTTCAACAAATAAATAGAGTTTTGCTTAATGAATTTGGCAACGCAAGACCTGTCGTTAAAGGTTCTCTTACAATTCATTAGATTGTTACATAAGCATAATATGTATCAAACGCCCTGCTATTATGGAGTAATATTTTATTTAATGAATTATTGTAGCAGCATCATTAACTATAGATTTGTTAAGCTCTATTTATAAAAGCAAATTCGTTATAATGATCTCTATCTATTGGTTGAAACATTTAGAAGGTGTTCTATAAGAAATTAATGATTAATAAATTAATTTAAAAAAAAAGACAACAAAACACTTATTAGTGGTCGGCTACGACAACTCCAATGAAAATGAGTGGCAGAGGGTGCAGTTTGTTAATAGACATTTTAATTGTTACCAAGGCGATGTTTGACCCAGTGCAAAACCGCAAAAAAGCCTTCCGAGTTTTAGTGTCCGATTCCTTTATATATCTTTTTAGGAACGAATGCCGCACTAATTTTGGTATTTACGTCTTCGTTTATTTTTTCACTTTTACTTGATGTCTTCCGCTGGAAATCCGGCTTATAAATCTTCCTTCTCAGGGAGCCTAAAAATTCAGTGTTTGGAAAAATAAAGGAGTTGAAGCCCATTTTGGAAGTTTAATCTGGGAAGAATATATTTTCTACGCCGTATAATACAGAGAAAAACGTGTACATTTTTAGTCGAAGTCAAAGTCAAATATGCTTTATTATCCTCAAAAAGAAATTCTCATTGACAAAGTTAACCTAGTAGTACGAGACAATAATAAAATATGTTATATAAATATGAATAAAGGAAAACAACATATTACATGGAAAAAGTGAATTAGATACTATAACAGTCGCAATAAGAAACGCATATGTAATGCACTAACAGTAAAACAAAAAGATATATAAATATAAAATAAAAAGAGGCAACTAAATATTTATTTAATATTTTGAAATTTATTTTTCCCTAACTCAGTACAAACAAGAAAATAAGGTTCGATACGTGTCAAAATGAGCTGGAAAAGCATTCCTCAAGACTATATTATTTGTCCTAACACTGGAACCTGTGGTGGAAGATAGATCAAAATACAAGAGACACTATACCACAACTTGTTACGTTCTGGACGTTTATATCATCTGCTGATGATGCTAACTTGGTTACCGAAACGCGCGTCCAGAACGTAACAAGTTGTGGTGTAGTGTGGTTAGAACTCTTGTATTTTGATATATTATTTGTATCAATAAACTTTTGACATCCTGCACGGGTAGGTGATTAAAAATCTTTAAGCCGTTATAAATAACTGACTTTTTTGTAAGACTGCTTAATGGTATCGGTAGTGGAAAGTTATGATATTGGCGGGTATGGTATTGGGAATCAGGGATCACAAACATACGACCATATTTAAAGATTAGACAAACAGTTTCAAGTATAAACAATGAAGTCAATGTGTTTTTTGCACAAATAGTGGTCTGCAAGAACCCTAGGTTTAGCTCTACAAAGGTATCTTACCGCTCGCTTTTGCAGGTAAAATGTAAGATTTAGTAGGTTCTGATTAGACACGCTCCAAAATCCATTGCCGTATCTTAGATAAAATTCGATGAGGGCGTGATAAGCTGTTTTCTCTATGTTAGGATCAAGTTCTTTCATTATAAATTTAACCGCATAACAACCAGAAGCTATTTTTTTACTCAACTGCATGACATGATTTTCAAAACGCAGTTCGCGATCTATTACGAGACCAAGAAACTTTGTGTCGGAACATTTTTCCAGTGGGTAATCACCGGTGGCCAAATTATTCGCACTACACATAAAACTAATTACATGAGTCTTACTAAGATTTAACAACAAGAGATTTCAATCAAACAATTTTGTTAACTTAATTAAATCTGAGTTAATAATATCACTCAACTTATCGATATTTGTAGAGTGCCACAATATAGTAGTATCGTCGGCAAACAAACCATATATATCAACAGATGTTAGATCATTTAGGTACCAGAGAAAGAGCACTGGTCCAGGTAGTGAACCCCGTAGTACACCCCATTCACCTATACGGCTATCCGATGATGTGGTACCCACAAATACTTTTTGACTCCTTTCCCTCAAGTATGATTCAAGCCATTCCAGAGCACAACCCCTAAACTAATGAAGTTTCGCAGCAGTATATCATGACTCACATAATCGAAAGCTTTCGATAAGTCACAAAATACCACTGCAACCGCCTCCCAACCTAAGAAGAAAAGTGTCTTTATGTTTATTTAGCATCTAACTGTTTATATTAGCAATGTCTGTATTTATACATATTCACCTTACGATACCTTTATCTTCTTAAATATCGTTAAAATTGTAAATATGGTAATAAAGCAATTTGGGATATAATATCACTCCGCAAAGCAAAAGTTGCTAAGACTGTGTTTGATAGCATATGCATTTTGACGCAGTAATTAATATTTTACGTCTCAGCATTGGCTTTTAAAGTCAATTATCTCAGTAAACACATACAATATTTTACCAGGACAAACTTTAATTTTTATGATTCCATTGCAACTATTAAGTGTCAGTTATTAAAAGGGCATATACACTATACATAATCTACAACATGCATTCCAAAAATATTTACATAGGGTACTTCAACTATCTGTTAGTTGAACGTCACTGATCAGCTGATTTGACGGGCGTAGGACAAACAAATCGAATTTTTATATGGGTCTGTTATTTACTTTAAAATGCCTTCTTTTTGTTGTATTGCAAATTGTGGAAGTAGAGGGATGAAAGACAATGTTACTCCTATTTTTAAGTTTCAAAAATGATCAATTTTAGATATGAAAAACGGATGAATGAGCTTTCGTCGATGTAGCTGAAGTGGATTACTACAATAAGAAGAGGATTTACGAATTACTAAATTAAATTAAGCCCAAATGTGTGCGAAACATTTCATATTAATCATTTATTAAACAACTAAAATTAATCTAGCTAGTTAACAATTATTATGATTCTCAATCGTGACTGATCAAAGATATCTCAAATTGTGGTTTGAAAAATTTATATTACATTTTGTACCGTTACATATTTCAATGCTGTATTATTTTTTTATGTTTTAGGAGACTAAAATAACTATCAACATTTATATGTACCATCTTGAAAGAGATTTTTTTAAATAATTTTTACCTTTATGCAACCTCTGCAATTATTTTTTTTTGTTTAAAAGACACATAGTTCTTAAATTCATTATATGAGTAATACATATTTTTTACATTCTATTTTAAACTTAACGAATTCATCGTATGTGGAATTTTATTACATACTTTGGGAACTAAATAATGTATGCCTTTTATATTGATATTATCCTAGCAAGAGTGTGGTAGCTGTGGTCTACAGATTTTATAATTTTTTTTATATATAAATTAAGCTGCGATAACTATGTACAGGGTTATTACTTAATACTAAGATTTGCCAAATGTGTCTCTCGGCAAAACCTATGACCGAATAAAGATCTTGTTATGCATTTAGGACGGAAGTTCTTAAATTATGAAGGGCGGAAATTCCAGACTCAGGATTACAAGTACGATAAAAGCATGGACATTCTTTTCAAAATTTTGAGTTTCTCGATAACTTTCAAATAAATAAGACGGGAACAAGATGTAACTATTTTTTTTAGGGGCTCCACGGTAAAATCCTGTCCTAGAGAGCAAGTATATTATTAATTTTTTTCTAGACCTAAGTAACTTTAAGTCTAGTAAAGGGTAAAGGTTTCATTATACTGAAAAGAATTGAGTTCTTTTACGCTCGTCCGTTATTAGATTTATTGTAAAAACAACTTTTTATTCTTATTATATGCACTTTGAAAATGTTATATATTTTTTCACTCTGACATGCATGACAATTTATTTAAATAAAAACATGTTTATTTTATTGATATATAAATATATATATATATATATATATATATATATATATATATATATATATATATATATATATATATATATATATATATATATATATATGTTTATTTATAAAAAAAATATATGTATTGGGTGCACTACAAACTATTAAACACACAGATTGAGCTAAGTTTAGGTTGGATATACTTAATTTAAATTGAATAACTAGGTACCTAACAATGTCCATATTTGTCACTGGGGGAAAGTCTTTTGGATTTACTCTACGAAAAATATCTTGTTTGCACCGCTGGGCGACTTCGACGTTCTCATTTCGAAGCTTCAAAGAGTATTCACTTGTCATAACTAAGTTTAAAGATTGCACTAAATATATATAAATATACTTATGTATGTATACTTGTAATTTGCTTTTAAATTACCACGGACTCATTTGGAAGAAAACAATGTTTGTCTTACGTCAGCCATATTGACAGCAGTCAGCTGTTTTGTTGGACCACCTAATGAGTTACGATAGTATTAAAATTTATTTACTTAGCCATACCTACCTACAACATTGTTTCTTTTTATTTTTGAAGCAGGCTAACATCTTAAATATTCCAATATTGCAACTTTGAATGCGTATTTTTGTCACGTTGAGTCTTTTTCTTTAAAGGACTTTCAACAATGTAGCAACAAATCCTCGGCAGTGGCCGAGTATAACGGTTAGCACATAATACAATTAAGTTTTCCACACTATCACACTTAAGTAAATAACTGTGACAAAGGACCATGTTTTCAGGATAATTCGAAGGGCAGCACTACATAGAACCTAAATCTGGGCCGCAATGAACTCTGCTGCATAGGCAAAGTTTTGTTGTTATTTACAAAGTTTAGGAATCGTTTAATCAAACTCGGAACGAGGCCGCGTTATCGACTCGATTCAAAATCAAGCGACCGTAAGCAATAGCTTTAACTGAAAAGTTACTGATGCTTTATGGCAAAGTTTTGCCTATATGCTGCTCCGAAAAAACCAAACAAAAGCTGAATTGTCGAACCAAATTTTTAAAATGTTTTGTTAGTAGCTTTCATTTAACTTCACTTCTTACTTCGTTAGTTACTTTGTTAGTTAGTTAATTGGTCTGAATCATATATTGTAATCTAATTTTGATCCACTTATCCATATTCAATTCACTTGAAATTTTTAATTTACTTATTTATTGTAGCATACACAAAGTGTATACTTAATACAATAATAGTAATAAATAAGTAACTTATAAATAGAATAAAATTAACTAAATCACATTTATATGACGTAACAAATACAATATGTTGGCTATTCTATAGTTATAAACTATAATATAGTTAGAGCAATTAAAAAAACAAAAAATACTGAAAACGTAGAACGGAAGCTTACACGACTTTGGTCAATTAAGATATCATGGGTCATAGGATTACACCGTGTAAAATTGGAATTACTATCTGATGTTTTACCTTCGATTGCACGAACGAGGCATCTTCAGCGATCTATATTTGTAATATGGCCAGTGGTATACTGGTGTTCAGCTACAGCAAATCGAACAATTTGCTTCTTTTTAATAAAACGTTCATGGTCTAATGGATATTGAGGGCCCTGTGTCTGCCACATACACTTATCCGCAGGAGCAAGGAATTTTATATACTCTTTCTGTTTGAAAAGGTACAACATCTTTCAAAGATTGCAAGCGTTGTCTAATCTTCTTATGTATATTAAAGATTGTACTTATTTTGAACTGCCGAAGTAATCATCCTATTGTGTCTCTAGTGTCATGTATGTAGGAAAGACCAACAATACCTAACGCGGGCTCCTCATCTTTGTCCTTTCATGAAGTTGTATTACTATATATTTTAATAGAACGCGTAATATCTTCAGTGGAATAGCCATTCCTTCTCAGAGCTTCAGTCAGTTTCGATGTTTCCGATGTTAGAGAATCTTGATCAGAGATCGAAATGGCTGGTGGTGGAGGGAATTTGCATTTAAGTATATATTTGCATGCATCGGATTTCTATACAGAGAATGTCCTAATGTACTATTTTCTTTTCTTTGAATAAATACATCTAGAAAAGGAATCGTTCCATTAGATTCAATTTTCATTGTGAATATTCTGATGTTGCTGATTGAGGTGGTATAGAAATATGAGGAGATTATTTTGTCCATGAGGCCAAAGAACAAACGTATCACCTACATAACTGAACCAGTGTTTTGGTTTTACTGGAGCAGTTAGAGCAATATCCTCAAAGGCCTCCATAAAGATATTCGCTACCACAGTTCCTTAAAGAATAAAATAAGTAGGTATAAGACAAGATTCCACTAGGTCTATCAAGTTATTATCAACATTATTTTGATCCAATATGTCTGATATAATGGACATTGAGTCGCTAAGAGGAATATTTGTGTAGAGTGATTCTATTTTTTTTTTAAAGAATCGTTTTTTGCAGTAAGTGGATTAAGACAATTTGAAAGACATTTCCCAGTTTGTATGTGGGCGAGTCTGTATTGTTGTGTATCTTAGGAAGACCGTAGAACCTGGAAATCTTGAAGCTACTTCGCTGTAATGATTTCTTCTCCGCTGGTAGATGACTGGTTAATCCATATTTGTGATGCCTCTTTCAATTCTACTTTTAGGGTTTGCCTGCATAACCAGATATTCTGGTCCTTCTGCAGATAAAGGCAACGCCACAGTCGCCATGGACAGAACTTAATACGTGGAAAAGGTAACTAACTTTTGGACAACAACACCTATAAGTTTATACAGGCAGACCCTACAAGTAGAATAGAAAGACACATCATCAACCTGATTAACGCATTCAGTCTACCACCAGCGGGGAAGAAATCACTAAAGCCAAGCAGCTTGCTGCACTTTGAAATTCCAGCAGTTTATATATTTATTACCATTAATCAAAGATACATAGTACACAGTATAGATACTCCATCTATTGTTAAATAAAACACCCCTTAAATAGATCTCAACTTTACATTACACATCCCCTATAGTCAGCATTCATCGAGAGATTAAATGGTGATTTTATTATGTATCTGATGAACCGTATATACAAAGTATAATCGGTCTTTGGATTTTATGGATTATATGTATGGCAACATTTTTATGCACTAGAAATACATTTTGTTTCCTGGTACCATATGTACTGGTCCATCGGTAGAAAGGATTTTCAAGATACTCGTTAGCTCAATTGATCAGAACGTCGTATTCAGGATTTTAAACTTGGTGGTCTTAGGTCGTTATTGACCAAAAATAATTGGTCATACCTTGACGTACATTTTCGACCTAAGGGGGAATTTATTCTTCTTTCGGTTATAAATCTTAACGGATGTTGATTATTTTAAATTACTCAACTACACTTTCTATATACATTCACTTTCATTGCGGGCACAGTATAAAATGAAAAGGATCATGGAACATTGGGATAATATGAAGGCTATATATATATATATATATATATATATATATATATATATATATATATATATATATAGGCTATATATATAGGCTATATATATATATATATATATATATATATATATAATAAATAAATATATATATATATATAAACTAACAAGCGAACATCAGCAAGAGTGGAAGAGCATAAACTCAGCATCAGAAATAAACAAACAACCTCAACTTTATTCCTACATATCAGGAAACCGGCCATAAAATAAATTTCGATGGGTGTAGGGAGATTGCCAATATAGAACATTATAAGACCAGAATAATCCGAGAAGCTGATTTGAATAAAAGGGACGAATCATTAAAACTACCAACAGTATGGAAGACAATAATCGACAAATCTAAATTCGGAAAAATTCAAGCGCAATTAGCACAACAACAGCACCATCCGGAAAACATAAATAACGACCAACGCCTGCGCAGATATAACCTTCGGCCCCGAGTGGGGGTATAAAAGGAAGCGTCGCAGTCACCAACACTTCAGACTCTATTAGAACGCGAGAAAGAAAGCTTCGAAAATGCCAAATGTGATTTTGGCGAAACGTCAGCAAAACTGTTCTTTTCAGAACGACAGTAGTAAACGGATGTACACCCGGAATGAAAACACATTGTATTTTTCCATCCGTGAAGGAGTAAAAATCAACATTATATATATATATATATATATATATATATATATATATATATATATATATATATAAGGTCTTTATCAATACAGTCAACTAGGTGGGAGATGAGCACAGATGGCTTTATGCTGCTCCGTGGTAATAGAATATCAAGTCCGGCGAAGTAAAAATGGTTTATTAAATTTATTAATTAAAAACTTTATATAAACAGATCTTTGTATTTAAGTGCAACTGGATTGATTTTAAAATATTCGTAGCTAATTAGACAAAATATGAAAAGAGTTTAATCAGTGTTAATCAAGTGATGTTACGGACTGCTGGAGAAGATTGCTCATATGGAAATCACAAAAAAAGTTACATTAACTGGAGTTCGCAAGTCATTGGTTATGAAAATACATCTAGGGCGTTGAACTTTTTTTAAATATTAATATTTTTCAGTGTCTCTTAAAATATGAGAAGAAGATATGATGAGTGGCAATTAAGTACAACGAAGTATATTTTATTATGCAGATATTATTTAGTATATTTAGACAGTGAAGGAGATATCGTCATAAACCATAATTAATTCCTATAAATGTTAGACATCACTGACTATTTTAAATCACCAGAAATCAGACCATCGGAAGCTGCCTTCAAATTATGTTAAAAGTTATTCTTTGTATTTTTTACCAAAAAAGTGTTGTTTTTGAAATAATGGCAACATAAAATTTTGCAGCAGCTCGGTAATACAGATTATCTTTTTCTACTCTAAAATTTTAAAGTATGTATCCCCAAAATCAGTGATTTGTGAAACTGTGTTAATATAATTTTTTTTGTTTTCTACATAACAGGAATCTTCTCCAGCAGTGAGTGACCTCACTAGATTAATTTTACAGAGATCGGAAACAAAAAAACTGACTCAAGCTTTAAGAGGGAATGGATATTGCACTGAGGATATTAAACGATCAATTAGAAAACATAATAACCCTACTACACGAAATGATACTAATAAGGAATTACCGATAAGAAGTGTAGTTCTTCCATTTATACACGGAACCACAGACAAGATTGCAAGGTTACTTCGTCGGTCCAACATACGTACAATCTTCAACACACACAAGAAAATTGGACAATGTTTGCGATCGACAAAAGACATTATTCCTTTTCAAATGGAAGGAGTGTATGCAATTCCTTGTTCCTGTGGTGATGTCTACATTGGAGAAACTGGACAATCCATATCGACTAGGCTTAAGGAACATGGACGATGTATCAGAAAGAAACAAATTGTACAATCTGCTGTATCTGAACATCAACATTCTACTGGACATGTTATAAATGTAAAAGAAACCAAAGTTCTTGCACCGGTTTCGGGATTCTATAAACGCAAAATTAGAGAATTTATTAAAATTTATAAACATCCTAACAATTGAACCATGATTTCTTAATATCTAATATTAAGCTCTGTTCTAGTTTTAGCTAATTAATTACGAATGTTTTAAATCTAATCTAGTTACATTTAAATACAAAATACTCCTTAGAATTTCATAACTATATTATTGTGTATGTAATATAATATATAATATATTGCGGATCTTTACTATCATTATTTTATTGCGGTTATGAAATAAGAGGACAGCAAATTAATAAATTCACTAAAATGTGCGAATAAAGTAAGCCCGCAAAAAATCAACACTTTGTATATGCATAATAATATTGTATAGGGACTTTAAAGAATGATATTCTTTATTTGAAAATTAATATTTTATACTTATATTTTATAGTGTGTTAACATTAAACAATTAATTCTTATTTGTAATATTCCACCCCAAAATTGCTTCTTTGTTTGGCCATATCAAATACAGTTCTGATTATTTTTCTATTCTGACCTTCTCTCGCTACTTTATTCATATTCATTTATGAAAAATGTAACATACATAAACAAATAACGGATAAGGATGTCGCTGTGACGTAGCTTTTCTACTTTCCCGTTCTGTTATATGTTATGCAGCAGCATGAAGTTATCGGCTGAATTTTATGTGTTGTGTGCATATATTTATGAGGGGGAAATATAACTTGTATGTCATAAACGCTGTATAAACACAGTGAAGATATTTAACAGAAAAATTACCGGAATTTGGTAAAGACCGCAGGCGCAAGAATAGAAATAAGATTTAAATACTTGATAAATTATTTGCAATTGACAATAATCGAAAAAAATGTAAACAAAACAGTTTTTTTTTATTAATTTTTAGATAGAACCGTTTTTTTTGTGGTTTGATGCTAAAACTCGGTAGAAGTGTTTGGTGGGTCTGTTTGAAACATTAGGATGTGGTATCAAGAGAATATGGGCTCAATGTTAGGCAGATATATTTAGGCTACCCTTAGGTCCAAATTATAAAAAGCTTGCTTTAAACTAATTTAAAATTTGGACATTAATTCTTTAGGTATATTCCAATTTGTGTTTCATTTATGGACTGAAAACTGTAAGTAAGTTGGAAATAAAAGAGTTATTGAGGAATTTGAAATATATCTTTTTGCAAATACCTTTTAATATTCTTTATTTATCGGGTATACTTACTCGGTTTGTAGGAAGTTGAGTTTTTTATCCATGAATTTTGCAAACAGCTTATTCTCCTTACTGTACTGTAGCAGATTATACAGGAAATACTTTTTGTTTGTTTGAAGATGGTAGACAATGTGGACTTGCATTGTATTTATTACATTGGTTTAACAACGTTTTGAATGGCAACTATCTTCAACCGTTTTTAAGTGTAAACTAAATGCTAACTCTAACTAAGTCTGTGCCCCCTGGTTACTTAAACACTGAAGTTCTAGGAGGTCATTTTGAGCTAGAAGCGGCTTCCATATATTTGGAATATCGATGCTAGGCTTGCTGAAAATGCCTTGATTAGTTTTTTTGAAAGCTGTTTCAATAAACTTTCGTTTTCGCCAATGTTGCTTTCTATGTAAAATTTTAGCCTCTGACCACTGCATCTGGTGCTGGTTTGACCAGACATGTTCTGCTGTGCCCGATCTTGACTTCTCCCTCTTTTCAGTATTATTAAAATGGTCCTTGACTATTACACTAACAAGTCGTTTTGTCTCTCCAAGATACGATTCACCACACTCACACTGAATTTGGTAAATGCATTTTCTTTTTTCTTTGGTCCTTTGGCTTTGTTTTTGTCAGAAGGCTTCTTAATGTATTTCTCGATTTGAAATCACTGGCTAATCTTCGAATATTCTTAGATGCTCCTTTAATATAGGGCATTGTGAAAAAGGGTGGTGTTTCTTGTGGATCGGAATGTATTGTACTATGATGATTATTTTATTAGAAGCGGCTTCCATATATTTGGAATATCGACGCTAGGCTTGCTGAAAATATCTTGATTAATTTTTATGAAAGCTGACGCTTCTATAAACTTTCGTTTTCGCCAGTGTTGCTTTGTATGCAAAATTTTACCCTTCGACCACTGGATCTGGTTTTGGTTTGACCAGACGTGTTTTGCTATGCCCCACCTTAACTCTCTTCCTTTTGAGTATGAATAAAATCCTCCTTGACTCTTACACTAAGACGTTTTAACTCTCCAATGTATGGTTCATCACACTCACTGGATTTTGTTAATGCATTCTTTTTTCTTGTCGATGTCCTCTGGCTTTGTTTTTGTCACAAGGTTTCTTAACGTATTTCCCGATTTGAAAGTGGTTTTGATGTTGAAATCCTTGGCTATACTTCGAATCTTTTCAGATGTTTTCCTAATATCGGGTTTTTTGAGAAAGGGTGAAGTTTCTTGTGGATCGGAATGTATTGTATTGCCCAAGTAGCATTTTTAGACACAAAATCGAAACAAAATCTTAGCTGAGAAACATTGCGAACCAGTTTCGAAACAATGAAGACGTTTGTGTCAAGGCATAAAAGTTTTGAAATTAATTCGACACATTTTGATACATATGTATTGGTAACATCAATCGTTCTTTGTTTCGAAACACTTGTCCAAAACATAATTTAGCTATATAAGCCATAACAATACACATCTTGGTGTTACAAATTTTTCGAAAAGTTTAAGAAACAGACGTGGCTAAGGTTTCGTACTCGTGTGGCTGAAAAATTTCTATAATGTATTTGAAAAATATTCTTAAGATTCTGCCAAATATGAGAACATAACCTTACTTTCTTACTTGGATTTTGTCCTGCAATTTTGCAAAATGGAGAAGACAAAATAATTTAAACAAGATTTCATAGTATAATTTAAAAAAAAAACAGACGCAAGGATATGGTGAGTAGATATCTACAGAAACTTTTCTCATGTAATTTTATAATTATTTATTATACGCTTAAAAGAGATATGCATTAGAGAGATGTTGTTTTAGGAACAAATATAAAAACAGTCCCTATCCAACAGAAGAGCGAAGCCCGTCATCAATCAGCATTTTTTTACCCAAAATGAAGACTCGTCCATGGCCCAATTGCCCGCGACAGCCGTTACCAGCAAACGTTTTATTTTCTTTTGCTTCCACAATGGCATATATGTCTTTATTTTGTTTAAAATATGGTAAATCAAACGAAAACGACAAACCAACCTAATAAAAAATGTTTTGTTTGACGTTTATTTTCATTAATGACAATTGTTGACAGATAACTAGTTCGAAATTTCGATACAGATAGATCTCTTTGCTTTGGTTGCGTTTGTTCAAAATCGAAATCTATTACGGTTTCCATTTATTATCGAAATATGAGTTTTTCTCTTTTTAGATACAAATATGATACCATGCAGATAATTTGTGTCCCATTCCATGTCCATTTTAAAAAATAATATATTAAAATTCCGCCATGTTGGCTAGTGAAAGCGTTTTTAACAAAAAATATATCTTTTTATCGGTAGTTAAGCTTTTAAACCTTTAATACGTTCTACTTACATTAATTTATCTACTTTTATTTTTACTGTGATATAAATAAGAAATCAAAATCGATATTCCCAACCAAAATATTTATTATCCACAAATAATTATATATGGAAGGGGCATTAAAAATATATCAAAATACATTACTAAATTAAACGATGAATTTGCTTTCGTCAGACATTCTTATAAGAATAGAGGAAAATTATAATTATGGCGGATGTCGACCCGTTTGTTTTATTTTGGAATCCACATATACATAAAGACTTTATTTTAGATAGGTAGGTACCCGTTAAAAAGTGTGCTTCTATTTTAGTTTAGTATTTTGTTTCTTCATATTAAAAAACTGTATAAGTTTCGTTTACACATGAAAACACTACGAAACGGCTAAAGCCACTACACTGAAAACACATGTTATAAAGCTATATAAAATATAAGTTTTCTATTTGTAGTATACACAGAAACAGACACGCTATTTTAGAAAAATTACCTAAAATGTGTCCAAAAACGCTACTTGGGTATAATGATCATTTTGTAATTTTATACTGTAATCCTTATTAACATCTCAGAGTAACCATTCTGCAGTAGACTTTTTTTATGTTTTCAATTTCTGCCTCAAGGTCCATCGAATTATTACAAGTTGTTACGGTTCTATTGTAAAACGTTATTTTGTTGCTGCAGAATGTTTAGAATATTGGTTGAGATATTGTCCAGTCTTGATGCCCTCTGCAGATTACCTATTGAGAACATTAAAAAAAGGCAAAGAAGTATTTTCTTCTTTTCTCACTGTAAATTTAATACATGTTCTTATGCTATTTAAGTGATTGGAAAATTCTGACATTTGCAGTCCAACCGGAGAGAGTGATGACCCCATCGGAAGACTTGTGAGTAAAACCTATCTTTCACTTAAAAGTAGGTGTTACGGAGACAACATTTCAATAGATCCATTACACCTTCCAGAGGCATCGTCGTTCTTTCAAATCTGTCTTCTTGCCCTAATGTCAATATTCTTAAGGGCATCAAATTGGGGTAAAAAGACAGATCCGTTAGTTTTGAAGTAGAACGCTTACATATAAATGTTCCCATATTAGGCAAAGGTTGAGGGAAGACGATACACTCATTTTTCAGATGCTTTATTTTTCGGCCATAACTATACTTACCTCCACTCATAATTATATGGTTTTCTGTTCCAACAAACACTTCGTAATCTGTCAGGTCAAAAATATCAGATATTCGCACTGTGCAACGAACTGATCATACTATTTAAAGAAAAAGAAAAAAAAATATTAGAACATGTCGCTAAAATAATATCGAAGTGCATTTAAATTCTTGATTCTGCTGCGGCATATACATCTCATAGTATCGGCAATGAGAAGAAAGGTCGATGTGAGCCAACGATAAAATTCGCATAAGTCTACCGAATGAGCCGATTGTTTAGCTAAACACAAGATCTGGCGATTGACTTTGAAAACCTCGTCGACTTTTCAGCGTCGTATTTACCGTCGAAGAAAAAAAAAATGTTATTTTTTTTGTTAAGATTATATACAAATTGTACGAAAGCGTAGAAGGGCCACAATTTTTTTATTTTTATTTTTGTAACAAATTCCGACTTCTATCTCGGAATTCCGACTTTTAACTCGGAATTCCGACTTCTATCTCGGAATTCCGACTTCTATCTCGGAATTCCGACTTCTATCTCGGAATTCCGACTTCTATCTCGGAATTCCGACTTCTAACTCGGAATTCCGACTTCTATCTCGGAATTCCGACTTCTAACTCGGAATTCCGACTTCTATCTCGGAATTCCGACTTCTATCTCGGAATTCTGACTTGTAACTCGGAATTCCGACTTCTATCTCGGAATTCCGACTTCTAACTCGGAATTTCTATCTGCGTTGTAATTAATAGACGACTGCTTATTAGCGCAATCACTTTTTTATACTCTTTTAACGTCAAATGAAGCGATCATTCTGAATGAAATTAATGTTTTAATTATAGGGATCAGCATGAAGCTAAGTAAAACTAAAGAAATTTATTAACTGTGCATAAAGTCCAAATTAAAAAAATAATGACTGGGTCGGTTCCGATGGCTTGAATATTAAGTTTCGTTACCCGTTTTGGATCTTCTTCTACTCGTCGTAAGTTAGTAACAGATACCTCATTAATATATTGGAATGACTCGGCAGGCCGGGGTCTTCTACCCTTAAGGACCTCACTGCCACTTTTATGCATACTATATACTATTATTAGACCTATTGACAACAACTTCCAATTAATATTTTGACTACCTAGTTTTGTTCGGGGTCTGGGACATAATATGAAAATATGACTTTTTTCATTTAATAAAATTTGTTTCAGTTTTCTAATCCTGTCACTTTTATTCATAGAGTTGTTATTTCTAGACACATTGGTAACTTAATTAATTGAATTTTTGCTACTTTATTAAATTTAATTTGAATTTTCTACCCTTTCTGAAACCTGCTGCTACATTAATTCATAATATATATTATTTCCAGACATCGGGGTAACAGCCCACTATAAATATTTTGGCTTGTACTACGATCTGAGGGAGTCTATTTAGGGTAAAATATACTTTTTTTCTTATTTATTAAAATCTATTTAAGTTATCTACTCTTTAGAGATTCGCTGCACTTCTTATTTAAACTTTATATTAATTATAGATATGTTAGTAAAAGCATCCTATAAATAGTTTGGCTTGCATTGCTGTCCATGGTGTCGCTACAAGGAATAGAATTTAATAATTTATATATTTTTTCCTCATTTATTAAAATTTCTTTGTCTTCTACCCTTCAGGGGTTAGATTTCATCATACTAGATACTATTTCTAGACATTTTCAACAATTAATATTTTACACAAGTCATAAATGTCTTTATCACAAGGACAATTATTAAATGTGCAGTCACTGGACAACGCATCCAAAGCAAAAATTGGGACATTTATGTGACAACACTACTATAAGTCAAAATTCCGAGTTAGAAG
Organism: Kuschelorhynchus macadamiae; assembly: GCA_030620095.1. Classification (NCBI taxonomy): domain Eukaryota; kingdom Metazoa; phylum Arthropoda; class Insecta; order Coleoptera; family Curculionidae; genus Kuschelorhynchus; species Kuschelorhynchus macadamiae. The sequence goes on along the minus strand of JAUTXW010004475.1, from coordinate 75,547 downwards.
TCGGAATTCCGAGATAGAAGTCGGAATTCCGAGTTACAAGTCAGAATTCCGAGATAGAAGTCGGAATTCCGAGATAGAAGTCGGAATTCCGAGATAGAAGTCGGAATTCCGAGTTACAAGTCGGAATTCCGAGATAGAAGTCGGAATTCCGAGATGGAAGTCGGAATTCCGAGATAGAAGTCGGAATTCCGAGTTAGAAGTCGGAATTCCGAGATAGAAGTCGGAATTCCGAGATAGAAGTCGGAATTCCGAGTTAGAAGTCGGAATTCCGAGATAGAAGTCGGAATTCCGAGATAGAAGTCGGAATTCCGAGATAGAAGTCGGAATTCCGAGTTAATTCCGAGTTACAAGTCGGAATTCCGAGTTACAAGTCGGAACTCCGAGATAGAAGTCGGAATTCCGAGTTAGAAGTCGGAATTCCGAGTTAGAAGTCGGAATTCCGAGATAGAAGTCGGAATTCCGAGATGGAAGTCGGAATTCCGAGATAGAAGTCGGAATTCCGAGTTAGAAGTAGGAATTCCGAGATAGAAGTCGGAATTCCGAGATAGAAGTCGGAATTCCGAGTTAGAAGTCGGAATTCCGAGATAGAAGTCGGAATTCCGAGATAGAAGTCGGAATTCCGAGTTAGAAGTCGGAATTCCGAGATAGAAGTCGGGATTCCGAGATAGAAGTCGGAATTCCGAGATAGAAGTCGGAATTCCGAGTTAGAAGTCGGAATTCCGAGATAGAAGTCGGAATTCCGAGATAGAAGTCGGAATTCTGAGATAGAAGTCGGAATTCCGAGATAGAAGTCGAAATTCCGAGTTACAAGTCGGAATTCCGAGTTACAAGTCGGAATTCCGAGATAGAAATCGGCATTCCGAGTTAGAAATCGGAATTCCGAGATAGAAGTCGGAATTCCGAGATAGAAGTCGGAATTTCGAGATAGAAGTCGGAATTCTGAGATAGAAGTCGGAATTCCGAGATAGAAGTCGGAATTCCGAGATAGAAGTCGGAATTCCGAGATAGAAGTCGGAATTCCGAGATAGAAGTCGGAATTCCGAGTTAGAAGTCGGAATTCCGAGATAGAAGTCGGAATTCCGAGATAGAAGTCGGAATTCCGAGATAGAAGTCGGAATTCCGAGTTAGAAGTCGGAATTCCGAGATAGAAGTCGGAATTTGTTACAAAAATAAAAATAAAAAAATTGTAGCCCTTCTACGCTTTCGTTGTACGTTCTTTTAATAAACAAGAACATACAATTTTTTGAAACAGAAAAATTTAAAATATAAAAACTACTGACTTTCCGGTAATCTTAATGAAAAAAACAACATATTTTTACTCAGACATTTTTTCTTCGTCGGTAAATAAGAGGTTTAAATGTCGTCACGTTGAGTTAATACTATATCCTTTTAAGTGTTACGACCAAACTGTTCAATGTGTGAATTCGGTCTTGTTGGGAGCTCCCTGCGTTCGGGTCTCTAGAGTCTTGTAAGTAAATTATGCTTCAAGCGTTAACCAGGATCAATATCTCCGTTTTTCAGAATGTACAGTTAGGGGATAGCTGGACTGTATTTTCGTGTTCATAAAAAATTGAAACATTCTCAAATGAAAGTGTATTCAAATACAAGTTGTTATATTACCATATTACACTACTGGTGATAATATCATAGTAAATAAAACGTTAAAAATAGATTCGTATTGGTATGTCTTTATATAAATAATTGATCATTATAGCAGCGCTTTGTCCTGAAAGATTTTTGAGACGGCAAATGTTGTTCTTAGATAAGACTAAGAATAGTATCAATATTTACGCTATTACATACATTTTAAGTAGTCTTTATGCACTTCGATTATTTTAATATAAAATAAAAAGTTCAGCTAAAATCAAAAAAAATTATGTATTTCGTTCTGCGTACGTTTTTTTGTAAGAATATCATTTTTTTGGTATTCAATTCATTTTAGGAAATAAAACTCGCTGTACTTGTTTAATTGACATTTAAGTTGATTAAAAGTCCTTTTATCTATTCGATGTTATGCTCTGTTCAGATAACCCACTATCACATCAATGAAACATTTCATTCCGCTAAACGGTCTTATGCCTGTTGCAATTCCTAAGGGGATAAATAGTTACTGTTGACAGGCGATATTCATTGCCATCTGTTCCGAGAACTGCCTGAAGTTAGGGCGGTTTTGATGTATTAATGTTTTCAATTCTACTATGGAAAGATTTTACGCGTTAAAAACGGCGCGGCGTATAGATTTACATCACATTTTTGTAAGTGGATCATCTACTCTTTTTTAATTCATATACCTCAATTACCAATACCTACAACAAATGTTTTGGGTTCACAATAATTAGTGAAAACACAGATATATATATATATATATATATATATATATATATATATAAATATATATATATATATATATATATATATATATATATATATATATATATATATATATATATATATATATATATATATATATATATATATATATATATATATATATATATATATATATATATATATATATGTATATATATATATATATATATATATATATATATATATATATATATATATATATATATATATATATATATATATATATATATATATATATATATATATATATATATATATATATATATATATATATATATATATATATATATATATATATATATATATATATATATATATATATATATATATATATATATATATATATATATATATATATATATCATATATATATTTATATATATGTAAATATATATATATATATATATATATATATATATATATATATATATATATATATATATATATATATAGGAGTATTGAAGATTGTACGTATGTTGGACCGCTGAAGTAAACGTCCTATTTTATCTGTAGTGCCATGTATGTAGGGAAGAACCACACTACCTAATGGTGGCTCTTTATCATTCTCCTTTGGCGGAGTTGGTTTGCTATGTCTTTTAAATGAACGCGTAATATCTTCAGTGCAATAGCCATTCCCTCTGAGGGGCAGCTATGGGATCTCGACTATCACCTGTGGTAGCGAATATCTTTATGGAAGCCTTTGAGGATATTGCTCTAACAACCGCTCCACTAAAATCGAAGCACTGGTTTAGATATGTAGATGATACTTTTGTTGTTTGGCCTCATGGACAGGAGAATCTCTCATATTTCTGAACCACCTTAATCAGCAACATCATAATATCAAATTCACAATGAAAATTGAATCTAATGGAACAACTCCCTTTCTAGATGTATGTATTCAAAGGAAGGAAAATGGAACATTAGGACATTCTGTGTATAGAAAACTGACGCATACAAAGAGATACTTAAATGCAAATTCTCATCACCATCCAGCACAAAAGAAATCGGTTATTAACTCGCTAGTATTCAGAGCTATTTCAATTTCTGATCAAGATTCTTTAACATCGGAAACATCGAAACTGACCGAAGCTCTCAGAGGGAATGGCTATTGCACTGAAGATATTACGCGTTCAATTAAAAGACATAGCAAAACAACTCATATTTCATATATTAAAAATACCAAAAATATTGATAGAAATTTCGTTACAATACTCTCAAATTTACTGAAATCCGTCGCAAGTATATGGCTTTAAGAAAAGTTGAGACTTCTCATTTGGGATTTTTGGTTCATTACCAAAACAATCAATGTACTACGCAGCCAGTTGGTAAAAATACGTTTGGAAAACTACCCTAGAAAGTAGCAGCATTCTTTAATCTACCAAATCCGTCATTATATACTGGACATTTTTTTCGACGAACCTCTGCCTCTGCCATTGCCGAGGGGTACATGGAAAACTCCATAAATAATAAAAAAACTGTAGCCGAAAAAATTTTTGGTATTGCGAATATATTCCAAATTGGAGCTTCAAGAAACCCTTCCAAGGTTGTAACGAAGTATTTAGAACTGTCGCATCTGCTTCTACAAGTAGCGTTATTGAACATGCTGTTGACGAAACAAATCGATTATTTAATATTGTAAATTGTGCTAACGTAAATATTCATCTAAATATAAATAAATAAATTTGTTCAATTTAACCATTTTTTAATTGTGTTGTTAAGATACATTTTAGTCCCTCGGGACTAAGTGATCCTCTTTAGTCACTATCAGGCAGGACTAAAGAGTGTCGCATTGTGTTGTCATGTCAACTGGGTTATAGTGCCAAATTTAAATCACTATATTCAATTGGGTGAAAAAACCATTACAAAATTTTAAACTAACGCAGGTGTGAAGCTAATACAAATGTTAATACAAAATCTATGCTCGTGTTTCTAATATTAGGTACTTGTTAAGGAACAGTTTGACGTTGAAGGGCTATTACTACCATCCGTGGTAAGGAAAGTCTTTTCTTTATTCTTTAAAAAATCTAAATGATCACGTATCAAAAAACTCAAAACTCAAAATACATTTATTTCAGCGTTTTATAAATATATGGTCAATACAAAAAAATAAAAAAAAATAGACCAAATATTATATGGTAGAGGAGATCGCACATTTAAGGCTCACAAGGAGCTTGCGTTTGTAACATCTCTCCTTCGCACAGAGAAATGCAAAAATTAAAGTTACAATTTAAACAGTTATATAATACTATAAACTATTTTACAATATATAATATAGTCCTAAGAAAAACGTATTTTGTTATGACAGCAGCAGGAGGAAGCAGCAAAAAGGAATCATTTTAGTTTTTAATTTAAATCTTTTTAGGGTTTTAATGTCTCTAATATTGCGAGAGAGTATGCGATTTATAAAATTTAGGTATATACAGTGCTTTATTTGTAGCAGACCTGGTATTATAGTTGTGTGTTTGTAATTGGGACAGGGGTGGATTTTGTAAATAAATATATTAAACAGGAGTGAGCATAAAGGAGCTTTATATTTAGATGATTTGTTTCCTTGAATAATAAGTGTGAATTGCGTTTATATATTATTTTAAGAATTTGTGTTGTATTAAAGGCTGATCCCCAGGGTACAATGCAGTGTCTCAATAAAAACTCTACCAATGCGTAATATAGTAGAAGTAATAGTTTTCTACTTAAAATATGTCTATGTTGGTAAAATTTATAAAACAGTTCCGAAGTTTTGTAATGACATAGTTAAGATTTTCAGCCCAATTTATGTTTTTGTAAATATTGATGGGCAATAAGTGAACTGAATTTGATTTTTACAACTAGAGGAATGTATTTGAATGTTATTTTTGTTGGATACTCAGCTATTGTTTGTAGAGAAAATTATAAAATTGCTTTTATTAATATTTAAAGATAACAAACTAGCATATAGGTATTGTTTAACAGTGCGCAGTTTAATTTCCGCCTTTTGATAAACGCGTTCACACGTATTTGCTGAAAAAAGTATAGCCTTATCATCAGCATAACTGACAATATCGCCAATTACATTAATGTCTTTTAGGCCATTTATGTAAATAAAAAATATCACCAAGTACAGTACCCTGAGGAACACCGGTAGTTACTGGCTGAGCTTTACTAAGAGCGTTTCCAAGTTTTACTTTTTGTTCTTTATTTAAGAGATAATAAACACATACTGTTTGCCAAAATTAATTTTTTCTTTATCCGAAAAAGTCATAAGCTTATATTTGATACACTTTTCAAAAAGTTATAGATAGATATCGGTTGATAATTAGTTACATTTAAATGATCAGCGCCCTTAAATACCGGTGTCATAATTGCTTTTCTCTAATCTAACGGAATTTTAGTAATAGAAATTTGGTCATAATATGCAACAGGGGTTTTAAAATGTAAGTATGTGGCCTTTTAATAAATTCTACAATATTGAATCTGGACGTGGTGTAGAATTATTTATTAAAGAATTTATATTTAAAATAAGATCTGATTCAGAGATAGTATCTATTCAATTCGTAAAGTCAGTGTATCATGTTTTAAACAAACACATCTTCTTAGATGGTCAGTAAGTTAGTTAACTGAAGATTATAGTTCAGAGCTTATCGCGGCATTGTCATGAAATAAAAAAAACAGCAATAGAAAACATTATTTTGGTTTAAGAAATTTTGCTTTGGGATATTAACTGCTCCTTTTGCTCACCCCCTCCTAAAAACGCTAATGAATATAGCCAGCCGTTAACGGCTGTACAGTGTCTAGTCACAGCCTAATTTCTGTTATCACCCGATACTCAGGATATGTTAAACTATAAAACCTCTGTTAAGTATTCTATTATTTCCGTTACATTCATTTAACTAGGACTGTACGTATCTTTAGATAATACTGGTTAAATAAGGTCGTTGAATTTTTTAGCATACATTTCTTTTAACTTCGGCCTTATCGTCTAATCTATTTAAAATTATCATATCGCTGTACTTACCCGGTTGGCGTCAGTTTTGTATTCATTTGAACAATTTAGCGTTTAGCGTATAAATTGACATGCTATCAAATTAAATTAATTATTTGCATATTCATTTTCAGCAGGTTTGCGTTATTGCAGTGGCAATCTGAACGCCTGCAGACATGTATTCACTTCAAACGAAAACCATTTGATACAATAACAATAATATTAAATTTCTAATTAAGCTATGATATGCTATTTGATACATTTTCTAGTAAGTACCTCTGTAACGAAATTTTTAGTAACATAATTAATTATTAGGAGAATTATTTGTTTCAATAAATAAATGGTAGAAGCTTTCATAGCTTTGGTCAATTAAGAAATCGTGGTTCTCGTGGTTAGATATAGTCAAATTTAAATTATTATCCGATTTTGATCACTGAATAACGGAAACGTTCAAGCTGTTATTAATTTATTTGTTTACGTATGGATAATATTTATTGTAATACTTTATACTTAGATATGTTACACGTAAAAAATATAATATTTGATATTATATATTGAAGAAAATTCTTACTTTTGTGTCAATGTAAACATTTTAAATAAAAATACCTGGAATTGAGACAATTCCTTAACCAGCAAATCTAACCGGAAAATCTCTTAAATAATCTAAATTTTTATTTCATTTTGGAGTAGTATAAATTCTTATTACTCTTTTAACTGACTTCAAAAAAGGAAGAGGTTATCAATTCGACCCTACGTATTTTTTTATGTATGTAAACCGATTACTCCTGGATGGTTGGACCAATTTGGATGAAATATTCAGGAGAGTAGTACCGAAGTAGTTCCATAAAAGCCTATTAATATATATTGTAATATAAAATTGTAATATTGATATATGAAGTGTAATTGAACAAAAGTATTTTCGCTGACCCCTGAGGTACATAGCTATGCCACTGTGGGAGGGCTTACTTCGGATAATGTTAATTGAATTTTTTATAAGTAATAAATGAAAATAATGAAAATATCAAATATGTTTATTCTTGACGCAAAATATTTCTTGTAATGGGTGAAGTATATAGTGGGAGAGGGAGACTAAGGGGAAAAAAGAGAGTTATTATAGGGTTTTTGATGCCACAAAGTTCAATTTTACTAATGATTTTAATTTCAGATAATTTATTGCTGATTTTTACTTCCTTCTTTAACAGCCCATATATTGTATTAATAATACACTATATAGGCGAAGGATTGGAATCGCAAAAATTTTAGAAAAGTATAAGTTGGGCTGTTTGGACGTTTTAGATTTCTTTTATTACGAAAAACATTTTTAGAAAAAAACATGATGTTTCTATGGAGGTGTGTGTTAGCGCGTTTTCGTTTGTTTGTGTGGGTGTATGAACAAAATCAATCAAAACAATAACTTGAGAACGGACAAACCGATTCCTTTCAAATTTGCACCAAAAGTAGTCTAGGTTAGTGTCTCGCCAGGTTTACACTTTGGGTATCATGGGCGTAGAGAACGAACAAACCTATGATAATTCACTGGGGAACACCAAAAATGTTTCCGAGACCAAAATAGCAAAATGTAACTTATTTTAATACACTTATTAATAATCTGTTTTGCAACAGTTTCTATTGACTCCGGTTTTATAGATCCATGCTTATTATGATAATTATTTACCTATCTGCCCTTAAAGAAGGAGGAGAAAGTTCTAGGATTAAATGATAAATACCGGGATTTATTATACCAGGTGTTTTTTATATGGGGTTTAAATGCATATATCATAAATCCTGAATTGCTAATTAGTTGTATTTCAATAAAAGTTGATCGAGAGCTGTTCGTATTTGAGAAATTAGAGAGTGTTGAGCAACATTTCGCGAGTTTGTGTAAAATCATTTTTATTATTTAAGTGGAAGTGACTTTTATGAGAAAAAGAACACGTACTCTTAGTCCTTTAATAAAAAAGGCTTGCCAATTGTATTTGGCTCCAAGTTGGAGACCAGGATAAAAATTCGGCTCCCCATAACTGTTGCAACAATGTGCGTCCAACATTCGCGGCGGGCTAAGTGGAAAAAAGCGTAAGATGCTGTTCGCTGTTCCTATGATCTGGCGAGAATCGAAAGACAACATTACTCACTATGACTTTTGCTTGACCCCTCCCATCAAAAAAGGCTTTTCGGGGAAAAAAAAGTCTGAGATACAGTATCCAAATTTACAAAATACTGAAAGGTATAATAATCTGATAACTGCTCAATCGCCAAAGCAGGTTGCTTAAAATGTCTTGTTGGTAGATTTCTAAGTCTATTTTAACTGCAGATTCAACAAACCATTATATATTTAGAAAAGTGGTCTCTAGGAATAAGAAGCGTTTAAAGGAATTTGTGAATTCTTTTGACCTCTGGGGTAAACTCGGTTGTTTCGTGAGTTTTTAGGAGGTCGCACAAAAAATTATTTTTCATCTGAAAACCATTTTTAAAATGTCTTTTCCACATGTGAATCTTCTTAGAAGCTTTTCACGTCTTCCTACCCTCCTTATTCTATTAACGGCACTAAGTTTTTGACAATATTTTTTTAAAGCAGCACATTTTAAGATCTTGCTTGATTATTCTTCTAACTGAAGGTTGTTTAATATTCTTAACTTCCACTATTTTTCTGCCCTTACTGTTTTTTTCGGGGAGTGTGGATTTCAAAATGTATCTAACACGGGCAATATTTTGCCGTTCTTGCTCTTTTCTTTCTTCCACGTTCAGGTTTGATATTTTGCGAATCATCCGCTTCTCGTAAATGCTTTTAGCAATAGTTAAGAGCATTTAACTAATTGTTAATAGTTGTTAAAGAATTTAATAGCAAACGTCAATTGCGAACAGGGAACATTTTTTTATCTTTTTCGCACTAAAATTCTTCTCTTTTAAATACCTACTAAGAATTTTATCTTTGTATTTCAAACCCATTTTTTTAAAATAATAAAAACTATCAAATCTGGCAGCTTTCCTATTGTAACAAAAATTTAATTTTTACATCATGAGTGGCTTGAAAAATAACATGCTTTGTTTAGCTGTTCGATTGGGGGATTCTGAAAGCTATGGTTGAACAATTGAGAAAGAGAATTATTGAAAGCTGAAAAATGTTTAATCAGATGTCTATTGACAATGCGATTAGGCAATGGCAAATAATTTGTACAATATGTTTCTTTAGTTGTTATAGGATTGTAAGTTTTGTTATTAAATTTTTTCCTTTGTAACACGTATTTCAATACAAAATAATTTCTTTAGAAGTTTTTATTTCGATTTCCAAAGGATGTTTCTAATCATATTATGTATTTAGTAATAAAAGGATAAATTAAATTAAAAAAATACACTATTTCTTATTTTGGAATAATTCATTATTTTTTTATACCACGAGTATTATATTATGCTAGTTTTGTGATCGGATTATAGAAATTATGTGCGACATAATCACTTTTTGATATACCGAGTGTTCGATTTTTGCAATGACGTGTGTGCTTTACGTAAAATTTCATAAGTCCGTCCATGAATTTTTTAGAGCTCTTAAAGCGTTTAGAAGACGTTCTAAGGTTCTAAACATGTCCAAAAATTATTAAAATTGGTTCATATGCACAAGAGTTATTAACGATCAAAAAAGGGTGCAACTTAATTTGGCGCACAGTGTATATTCATGGTATAGGATTAATATACTCGATACATAACTGCCTTCTTATGATTAACTAATTAATAATTAGTTTGACGCCAACTTCATAACGTCAAATTTCCAAGATGGAATAAAATATTATATTTACTATTTGGTGCTTTTTGATGAAGTGGGTTTTATTTCTTTAGGGAATGTTTTATTTAATTTTTAATAGTAGTTATTGCAAAAAAACTCTTAATAATTATAGAAAATCATCCCTGCCTTTTCCTAATTTGCAGCACAGAAGAGCTACAAACTTAATATTACTACCAACTTAATATTAAAATTAAGTAGAGAGAAACATATAAACTGCTCAAAAAATGAGTCGGCAAAGCAAATTTTTTTGTCATTTTTATGAGACTATCTCGGAAACGATTAAGCCGATTTTTAAAAATTAAAAGATCATCATTAGTTTAATCAATAGCATAAGGTAGTCTTTGATACAAATAATTTTTTTGTGTTATACAGGCTTTGAAGGAATATAATGTAAAAATAAAAAACGTTAACTCTGTGCACTTCTTGCAATAATTATTTTAGATATTTCATAGTAATCACATTTAGAAGCTTTATTCGATATCTCGGTCAGTATTAGGCGGTTTTTTATTTTTTTATTTAGAAAAAAAGTTACAGGGTATTTTCAAAAAGTCTGTATTTTTTAAATTAAAATATAATTTCTAGGGGTTCTCTTATTTATTGTGGAAATTCCGGGACTAGAAATTTGTAATTTTAAAAATATTGACTTTTTAAGAATACCATGTAACTTTTGTTCTAAACAGAAGAGTGTAAAACCGCTTTACTTCTGTGTACAGAAAATCTGGGATAATAAAGTCCCGAAAGTTTTATTATGAATATAAGAACTAATTTTAGTGCTTTTTGATGAAGTGGGTTTTATTTGTTTAGAAAATGTTTTATTTAATTTTTAATAGTAGTTATTGCAAAAAAAACTCTTAATTATAGAAAATCATCCCTTTGCTTTTTTGTAAACAAAAAATGCAAAACAAATACTTCAAGGTATAGAGAAACTGGGATAAGTCCCGGATTTCCACAATAAATAAAAGAAGAAATTTTAATTTTTTTACTTTAAAAAATACAGACTTTTTGAGAATACCCTGTAACTTTTTTCTAATTAAAAAAATTAAAAACCGCCAAATACGACCCGAGATATAGAACAAAGCTTCTAAGTGTGTTTACTAGGTATGCAAATTCTAGAATAACTATTACAAGAGGTCCACAGATTTAAAATTTTTCAATTTTACATTATATTTCTTCACACACTGCATAATACAAAAAGTATTTTTATCAAAGACCACTCCAGACTACTGATTAAACAAATAATGGCCTTTCAGAATCTTTTTAGTTTTTACAAATCGGCTAAGGTGTTTCGGAGATATTCGCTCCTAAAATGACGAAAACATTTGCTGTGCCCACTAATTCTTTGAGCAGTATATTTTCCTTAAAATATACTATTACTTGTACTAAATCCTAATTTTAATCTAATGTTACCGGCCGAAGATAGACATTAATCATTTTCCACTATTTATGATTTATTTTAAGGATTCTAACCCCTTTTCTTATATGCTATTAATTACTACTAGTATGAAATATTATTTCATAAATTTGTGTGAGAAATTTACGAATTTAATTATTTTAAAAAATCAAATTTTTCAACCAGGGAAATGTCAAGTGTAGTGATCGATATGTAGATGAAATACGAAATTAATGCTACTCGAGACTGCTCACAGAAAATATGTAAAATGCATGCACTATAGAGGCGAAGTGTGACTAACACCTAATCGATTTTCTAGAGTAAATGAATATTCATGGAGCGTATTGGAAAAGAAACACACTGAAGCACGCAGAGTAAATTTCTTTCAAATACCTAAAAATAAAGCAAAAATTATGAAATAATCTGCGTTAAAAGGAAATAGGATCAGCATTTAATTTTGGGTTTAAAAGAAGATTCCATAGTCGATCTATTAAATTTGTAAAGGGTAAGGACAACACTTCTATGATAAATGTAAATATTCCAATCAAGGGGCAAGGAAAAGGAATATGTAAACTTGTTGCTAGATGCTTATCTTTGTCGGTTGTTAGCTAATATGTTTTTATACAGTTTTTTGACTTGGAAATGCCTGAATTACAAAATACTGTTAAAAGGTTTTCCTTATGCCGATATCACGCTTGTTCTTTTAAATATGGATACATATAGCGTGATCAATCTTAGCAAATATGCTTAAACAAATTTCTTCAAGTCACCCGATTCCAAATCTGGTTGACGGTACGGCACGCTATGATAGAAAATGGCATTTAATGGCAATAATTTATCATCTTGAATATATTGTCTGTTATATAATTAACGTATCTTAAAGTGAAAATTAATTTTATTATTATTTAAATATCAATAATAGTTAAATTTATGGACAAAAAATTTCTTCTAAGTTTTATATAAGGGGTAATCTGTAAAAAATGGCTCCTCCAATGACGGTCAAATTTTATTATTTGAGCAAATTTGACTGAAAACGGTATCTGGGTGTATTTAAGATTGCAAATTATGGGTTTGGAGACAACATTCAAAAATTTAAAATCCAGGTTTGTATAAATAGAACCAAAAATAAAATTTCAGCACAGTGGGCTCTAGATACAATACTGGCCACTTCACGAATTTTTAAATTTTTGTCTTTTTAGTTCATTTTCTAAAAGGTTGTTTTATTAATGTGACAACGCAAGTTTTTTAAAAATTCCCTTATAACTTTAAAATCATTAAACGTATTGTCTTAAAATTTGGTGTATAAAGTATAATTAACCAAGAATGTACTTTGGGTACATCTCCCGATCTAAGGGGGTGAATCAACTTTTTTGTAGGGTTATTTTAATTATTACAAATCTTAATGCATGATAGAAAAATTATGTTATTAAATTTTATTTCAGTTTCAATAAAACTTCTTAAAAATAAAACTAAAAACGGTAAAATTAATATTTTCATAAAAAAATGAATCCCACTTTACCCAAAAGAAAACACTAAAAGGTAAAAGTAATATTTTATTTCATCCTAAAAATCTTACTTTTATGAAGTCGGCTTCAAAGTAATAGAAGCAATAAATAGACGTTACATATGAGGTAGTATATAAATACCTTTTTTGTGAGGTACTAAGTATTTATGTCTTAGTTGGGGCGCAGACTTTACAAAGTCAAATTTCCAAGATGAAATAAAATATTATATATCATATTACAGTACTGTCAAGGGTTGTTTAAAAGAAACGCAGAAGATTCATATCTTCTGAGTCATTTTTCACAAAAACGCTGGAATACGGGAAGTTAAATGGTTGTTAGTATTTTCGTAATACTTTCAGCCCTCTCCCAGCAACCCCTTAATTTGTAGGCACCCCAACTTTTTCCTTCAAATAGGAACCTAGATCTTCTGGGGGCTCTATAAGAAGGTCTTCTAAAACTGAATCCGATACGAGAAACAAATTAGGGGTCTGCTCATTTTGTTACAGTAAAACGAGTCTACATAGGGTTTTGAATTAAAATTAATATTCGAGGGGGTTCCTTAGCACTCACCTGATTCGGCTAAATTAACAAATGCTGAAAGTGATCTCCATCTTCTACTTGATATGCACCGAATCGAGTACTTTCGGCTGGTAGTTTAGTAACCTCCACCCTTATTCTATCTTGTAGGTCCTCAACACTTTTTCGTCTATTTTTAAACACTCTCTCTGTATAATTCTCACAATTACACATTAAATTTCTATAATTTAATAAGACAATTCTATGCATATTTAATATTTACTTAGATGGTATGTACAGTGTCTACACTGACCTTCTTACAGTCACGTCAGTTGAACCTTGCACGTTCTGATGACTATACATAATATAATGTTATTAAATTTTACTATTTTGCATCATTGAGATCGCACGCATTGTTTAATTGATAGTTGTATAAATGGAAAGTAAATCTTAGAATAAATCAGTACGTTATTAACCACGATAATTGTTACTCATTTACTACGAACAAATACCTACTATGTCCTACATCGTCCCGCTGCTCATCTCAAGCCGAAGCTGAGCAAAGCTATTGGCAAGCAAAGCTTGCACATTGGTCCTTCGAGCCTTAAAGCCGTTCTTCAACCGAAGAACATCCGTCTAATATACACAACCGTGTATCCGTCCATCAACTTTATCGTCCGTCCATCTAGAAGCAACCAAAATATAATCACAGTTGTCAGGAAGTCTTTCGTACATGGCAAGAAAAAAGCTGAACAGAAACCAAAGAGCTAAGAAACGTCAAGAAAAATTAGAAGAAATCGTTATAGCTTCTTTAGACGGAGTTGACATCAAAACGCACAATTCAGGTTTGCCAGTCACGCCAACCATAGATAAAAAACCGTTTGAATTCGTAACCAGGCTAGAAGCAAGATTTAAAGAGCTTTTCGGCGAATAGCTTACCACCAAAACCTGTTTTAGGGTGTCGTTGCCTGAACTGAGTAGGGTAACGTGAAGAAGCACTCGAAAAAACTAAGTGGTGGGAAAAAGCAAAGTGCCGTTAGCTTCACTCGCACACACAAATATACACGTTACTTAATAATTGGTATTTTCCTTGTTGCCCAGTTACCGCTGGCGAGGGGAATACTAAAAGGAATAAATAAGATATACCTGTGCCAGTTCACGCTGGCGGGCATATATTATCGTTTCCACGATTGAGTATCACACACAAGCAAAGGCTTTTCCCCGTGACCAGTTAACGCTGGCGAGGAAAATACTTTAAGGGTTTAATAAGGTATTCCTGTGCCAAATTCACGCTGGCGGGCATATATTATTGAACTCAGCTTAACATACAACGCAAACAGACACTACTTGCAAACTAGCCGAAAGTAAACAAAAAACAAATAAACAAACAAAATATCCCGTCCCGTCTGTTCAAAAATTCATCATGTCTGCGGAAAGCAAAATGAATGAGCTTGTTCAAGAACAAGAAGAACTAGGAAAACAAATAATCCAGCTTATCAGCAATAGCAAGAAGGACTCTTCTTTGAGAAAAACTGAAACATATATAAAAGACCGCATCGCCACCTTAGAAAAAATATGGAAAAGTATCCAGAAAAACGACAAGGAAATAAAAAACCTAAACCTCACCGAACATGCATATTTTACCAAAAAATATGACAACCAATTAAAAGAAAAATACGAAGAAGTACTAAACTACCTAAAAACCTGTCCAAAAGCAGAAACACCTTCAGCAAGTTCCGCCGATCCCTTGGCGGAAAAAGAACAAGAACACCGTCTGAAAAAACAAAACTTCAGGCTGCAACAACTACAAACCGACCTAAACCAAATTGAAACGGAACTAAGCCAAGGAAAGTCCAAATCTCGCTATAAGCTTCACATGGAAAAAATTAAAAAACAATGGGATGCTATTCATCAACTGCATGAAGAAATAATGATAAATGAAACAAAGTTTCAAAACAACTATTTTGTCAATAATACTTATGCAGACACTCTTGGCCAGTACGAAGAAATTCTGGAAAAACTAACTTTAGAAGCTCAAGAAAATATCATGGCCCAAACTCAACAAATCGTGGTGAACCAGCCACAGCAAAAGTTAGCAATTCCTAAAGTCGTTATCCCGATCTTTTATGGAGGATATGAAAACTGGTCTAATTTCTTCGATATATTCAAAAGAGTAATTCATGAAAACCAAGCACTGACCAAGGCCGAAAAGATGCACTATCTGAAAACCCACACACGGGGTGAAGCAGGCAAATTGATTCAACACCTTGAGTCAACTGAAGCTAATTACGAAACAGCATGGGAGTTATTGCAAAAGCGATATGAAAACAAAAGGCTACTAACATTCCAACTAATTGATAAGATATTAGACGTACCAACGGTTACAAAAGAAGACGCACTGAAACTAAAACAACTACACGACACTACAAGAGAATGTCTACAGGCGTTGAAAAACCAAGATGTAGAAATCGATACATGGGGTCCAATGGTAATTCGAATAATCCTCAGAAAATGTGATTCTGAAACCAACCGTCTATACGAACAAAATCTTCAGAAGCCGCATGATATCCCAAGGTTCGAAGAATTTATGAACTTCTTAGAAAGACTATTCCAGTCATTAGAAACCATTGCCGTTAACGTCGCATCAGACAATAACAAAAAACACAGTAACGCTGGTTGTCTATTCTGCAAAGATAAACAACACATGACGTACCACTGCCAAAAGTTCAAAACGCTTTCAGCAGAAGAAAGAAACAAACAAGTCCAAGAAAAACACATGTGCTATAATTGCTTAAGTCATGATGTTGGCAAAAGGTGTTTCAGCCAAACAAGGTGCAATATATGCAGTCGCCAGCATCATACACTTCTACACCTTGAAAGATATCAACAAAACCAACAACGGTCAACAGACTACCAACCCAGAGGTTTTCAAAGAAGTTCTAACAATCCACCAAGAAATTCCCAATACAACGCCGGTGCAGGAAGTTCAAATAATCAACCTAACACCAATAGAAATACTTCAACACACCATACTAGCAAACAAGAAGAGAACGTTCTTCTCGCAACAGCCCTTGTTGAAGTTTCCACTTCAAGTTCATCGCAGCCATTACGACTTCTGATCGATCAAGGTTCACAATCTTCGTTTGTTACGGAAGAAGCCGCCCAACGACTAGATTTGCCACGCCGCCACATCAGAGCTGAAATATCTGGTGTTGGCGGGGGAGACCCTAAAATTTCCAAATGGTCCACTAATGCCCAGATTAGACCAAGATTCAAAAGTACATTTTCTATGGAAGTTAACATGATAGTCCTCCCAAAGTTAACACGTTCCATGCCGAAACAAAAACTCCAAATACATAACATAGACAACTGGAAAAATGAAGTTTTAGCAGACACTACCCAGTGGATGCTGATGAATCTTAACGACGTCGATCATACAAGACGGAAAAGAGGCTATCTTGGAAAATTTTTAACAACTGTATTTGGAGTCAACGATGAAGTGTATCAAGATATCGACTCGCTCAATAAAAATCAAGAGCAATTGATTCGAGCGTCCAATCACCAAACTAAATTTATGGTGTCCGCGCTCACGGAGTTCAATGAGACAGAATCGAGGATCACCAATAGACTTAAACATTTTCAAGAAAAACTCAACCAAGGACTAGAAGCAATCAACAACATGCAGACTTGGTACAAGCAAATAGACACCAATGCCCTAAATATTCAACTGCTAAGCGCCTACCAAGTAGCACAAAACTTCATCAGCGAAATAAATGAATACTATGACAAACTATTGAACATCCGCTTCAATAGGGGCACAATATACGAACTAGTATCACCGGCATATATCAGCAATATCATAAAAGAAACAAATAAAAAATTTCCGAATAACTTAAGGATTGTACCGACAATGTTATCCACGAAGCAGACAGCTAATAAGACAAGTCTCCAAGTGTATGGGTACTTTCCAATAGCAGATGTTGCCAAGTTTGGACTTCTAAAAGCAACGCCAGTTCCGGTGAAAATCGAAAACGGATCGTATTGGAACCTCCACGTCACTAATGACTACATAGCCGTCGACTACGACACGCAACTGTACTTCCAACTTCATGAAAACGACTTACAACAATGCATTAAACCATACCCCAATGATCCACATCAGTTTATCTGTTCACCAAGTTCAGTCAGAAACATAGAAACAAATCCTTCATGTATTATAGATGAAATATATGAACGAGCCGCTCCAAGACATTGCGCCATTGAAAAAAGCAGCATAAAAGGCATACTATGGAAACAGCTGTGCGCAGCCAATACTTGGATGTTCATATCCAGCTCTCCAACGGTAATATCTGTAATCTGCAATGGTGCGCGGGAAGATGTTGCAATAAACGCAACAGGGATAATTCAAATATCTCAAGAGTGTATAATTCAAACAAAACAAAACATACTCACGCCTAAACGAAGCACCACCGTTCCAGTGTTAAATAGTTATTCCAAAGCGGTCCAAACTTATTAGGCAATGCGATCCACCAGAAACAACTAGACATTTTACCAACCGAGCCAGTGTTCGAACTGACAGACAGCCTTCATGAATTGATAAACGATCAAGAACACCAACAAGAGCAACTACAGAACATTCTTTGGCGAAACATTCACCATCATTCCATTGCAATTAGCAGCATCACTACAATTATCATAGCCATTCTTATAATTGCAGGATGGTATACAGCCAGAATCATTGTAGCACAGCATCAACAGAAGAAACGCAACAGGAAACCAGATCACAGGACCACTCAAAACGAGGAATTTGAGTTAAGATCTCTCACTTCATCCATCGGAGACAGGCCGCAGAATGTATAATTCTCACAATTACACATAAAATTTCTATAATTTAATAAGACAATTCTATGCATATTTAATATTTACTTAGATGGTATGTACAGTGTCTACACTGACCTTCTTACAGTCACGTCAGTTGAACCTTGCACGTTCTGATGACTATACATAATATAATGTTATTAAATTTTAATATTTTGCATCATTGAGATCGCACGCATTGTTTAATTGATAGTTGTATAAATGGAATGTAAATCTTAGAATAAATCAGTACGTTATTAACCACGATAATTGTTACTCATTTACTACGAACAAATACCTACTACGTCCTACATCGTCCCGCTGTTCATCTCAAGCCGAAGCTGAGCAAAGCTATTGGCAAGCAAAGCTTGCACACTCTCCTTCAGATACCCCCATAGGAAGAAATGCAATGGTGTAAGGTCCGGAGACTTTGGTGGCCATTCAATGGGATCCCGTCGATCTATCCACCGACTTCGAAAAATTTCGTGCAAGTACCTTCGAACATTTATAGCAAAATGCGGCGGTGTACCATCTTATTGAAACCATATTCTGTCACGGGGTATATCTGGATCACTCCTGTTAGGAAATATTACAGCAAATACATTAATTTCTTCAAAGAAGTATGGTCCTAAAATTCAGTTTCTGACTATGTCAGCCCACACATTGACTTTTTGGGAATTACTGTAGATTTTGATCAGACCAGAATCCATAGTTACGTATATTGATCATTCCATTAAAATAAAAATATAGCCTCATCGGAGAAGATAATATTTTGAAAAAATATGTTATTTTTATCATATCTTCGCATCATTTCTTCACAGAATTGTAATCTCCTATACAATACAATATGCACTTTATGTGGGTGATACTTCTGACTCTTTAATAATCACTGTACAGAAGCTGTACTGTCGGTTTTTAGCACTAAGGTATTGGTTGAAGAATCTGGAGTTTCTTGTACTCATAGTTAAAGCAGGTCGGCCTGTTTTAGGTAAAACCTCATGTCTCATGCTTTTAAAATTTGTAAAATATCCTACACACACTTGACCGCGTAATTGTATTCTCGGGAGACTTTTCAGTGAACAAATCACAAACTTCATCCTGGCTCCGTACTTTGTTTCCACAACCCAAAAATATCAAAATTTCAATACGTTGCCTTTCTGAGAACACCTTAATTCAAAAATGTCAAAGTTCCAAAATACTAACACTTGCTTACAACTAATGATCAAACTGAAAGATTAACTCAAGGTATTATTTTGTTTGTGCAGGTATTTGCCAAATAAATAACCAAAAATGTGGGAAAAAACTGTCCTAGAATTTCAAGAATTTGGATGCCTATTTACCTGCATTGTGCAAAGTAAAAATTCGTGATATTAGGAAGTTTCTTCTTAGCGTATATATGGGACAATAATAAATATCGCTATCCTTTAATCAATCCTCTCGAGATAATTCAATGAAATTTTTTCCAAGTCACTGGATAGGTTGATGGGGTCTAATAATAACTGGTAACCAAGGTCGTTCCGCATTATACTATAAGGATCTACTTTGGTAGTTAAGTTTAAATTAAAACTTATGTGGACTCGTTTTATTCTAACGAAATGAGCAGATCAGTAATTGGTTGCTAGTATCAGATTCAGTTTTGGGAGACCTTCTCATTGAGCCTCCACATGACCTAGGTTGCAATTTGAAAAAAGGTGGGGTAGCTACAGATTAAGAGGTTGCAGAGAGAGACTGAACATATTACAAAAACACGAACAACAATTTAACTACGTCACGTGTTTGTGAAAAATGACTCATACAGAAGATATGCATTTTGTGCGTTTCTTTTGAACAGTCGTGTATATAAATCACTAGAAAATCATTTTAATTTTTAAATTACTGCCATAGCCAATTATTAAATAAGAATAAATCGTATTCTCCAATAGACCGGTGTAATTGTCTGCTTATAAATATTATTGCAATATAATACCAACAACGACCTCTAATATTTACCACGAAGCAGAACACATATACAATATATGATGGCAACTATTAATTACTAATTTAAAAAACAAAAGCCTATAAAAGCTTTTTTCAGAAAAATAATATAGCACATGGGATTTTAGCCGACCGTAGTGGGTTCAGTTATTTATTTCATTTGATTGGTTAGAAGAGTTTTCGCCCTTACAGTTGCTAATCTAACAGGGTATGAAACAAAATATCCATAATAAACTGCAATAAAGAATGCTTTCGACTTTATATAAAACATTTAAGTTTGCCTTAAATATTATTTAAATATGTAAATCAAACATGAAAATAAAAGCTAAAATATAAAAGATAAGTTCAAATATAGAAAAATAATTTACAAGAAATATTTAAAAAAGGCATACCCGCGCTGTGATTTGAACCGGAGATCGATCGAATTAAAAATCCAATACACTAGTAACTTAACAGTGTCTTAGGTCATAATTGTTTAGGCTGAAGCACAATGTAAAATTAGCTGTTTGTATTCTTTTTAGATCTTTGCCGATCGGTACAGGCCGATATACAAAGTAAAGTAATGGAAACATTACAACAAACATCTTCAATCGGAACAAGTCAATCGCTTTTAAATGCCGATTGGCCAAGCCGAACGGGATCCATCAAAAGTCGGTACATCAACCAGAAGCCGAACCGTACGCCGTAGCGGAAACGTAAACACGATAGGCTTCGGATTCTTCCTTGCCAGTTCAATTTGATGTTTTGAAGCGACAGGTCGAGCACTTTTTTTTGATAATGGAATGATCGCAGAAAAAGGTTATTGCTCTGATTGAACTATATAGAGCCCGAAGTATTTTGTGGGATGCCTCAGTAAAAGAATATAAGACAAAAACAAGCGATATGATGTACTCCAAATTAAGTAAATCTGCGTCGTCTTTTTCTATATCAACAAGTAAGTCACCAGCACTATATCTGTTCCTGCTAAGTAAACCTGGTCGAACCAAAAAACGTGGCTTTCTACGATTTTTACGTGATTGTTTCGGTGCTATGATAACAAACGCGGCATCAGCAATAATTTCATCGTCGTCCTCTTCAAACATGTTGCTGAACAAAGAAAATAAATAGACGATTTTTATCGAAGGAATAATCCCTCCAGATTCAGACTTTCGGCTTCACCACGAACGCTAAATAGCTGATCGGTTTTTGACAAATCGGCCTGTACCGATCCGCAAAAGCCGACAAATGGAAACGCGCATTAACTTGCAAATCCACACTCTTTTAAGCTTACACTAGCTGGCCCAGCAGACCTTTTTCTGCCTTTTCCGTTAGATGGCACGATGAGTTTTCACAGGAATTATAAGAATATGGGGCGCATTCATCACATCGTCCAGAAATGTTATTGTAGAATTGTTTAATAGAAAAAATACGCAATGGAACAATACAAAAAATAGTGTTGAAAGGACTCGGTAACCAGACGATTATTTCAAAAAAAATAATCTAAATTGGTGCAGTACAACTCTCTCACAAACTTGCTGAAAAATCTGGCTTAGTGTTTTAAATATTTAGATTTTCTGGCAGCCTTTTGCCTACAGCGTATTAAAGAATTACTTATTCGCTCGAAAGACATCACTTTAAGCAACGTATAGCGTCTTCTGCGAGAAAGGTTTGTTAAAAATGCCTTGCGCAACGCAATCTTAAAGTACCATGATCAAGAAACGGACAATACGTATATGAGACGAGAATTGAAATACGCTGATTTATTCGAAGATTTTATAAATTTGCTCTCGACTTTGTATACAAACTTTGATTACGGTTTACTTTTCTAATTAAATTAATACTGTAATGAAAAGAAATAATATTTTGGGCGAGTTTTTCACCCCGATCCTGACCTCTACGTCAAAGTTTCACCAAATAAATAAGCAAATAACGATCATTGAAAGTTCTTCTTTTGGAATATAAATGTAAATAATTCATTTGAACGACGTTGTCTGAAATACACATTTTTACTTGTAGTAAGTTGGCTGTGAAAGTTTCATAGAATAAATAAAATGATGTTCTTCCACTGGAAGTTGTTATTTTAAACATTTCTGTTATCATAGCTATCAGTAAGATCAAATAAAAACTATTACAAATGATTATAATAGTGTCCAATAAGTACAATGTAAGTATTTTGATTGACAATCATAACAACGTTTGATTTGTTTAAAATATCAATTATTATTATGGTTTTAATTAAATAAATTATTTTAGAAACCATTTTAGCAATTATGGGATGTCAAAGAATATATTCTATCAAACAAGATTTAGGTTTTATGAAGAAATCAGACAAATACATTAGACCAGTTCAACTCAGCATTTTGCATTATAGGCACTGGAAAATATTTTCCTCCGGCATTTCCAAACCGGTAAAATATTGTATTTTATTGATTGTTAACCACAATAGATCTTATAGATCATGTCCGAAATATATACAAAATACAAAATTTATGGGACTGGGGAGTAATAAGCTGTAAGTTCCTGTTTCTCGACACAATTACAAATATTTGTTAATTATAGTATCTTATTAAAAAAATCTTCCCTCGTTATGAATTTTTACTTTTATTGGGAAAAGTGAAGAATGATTCAAGTTAGTTTAGTACATAGTCAGAATATATATGTGTTACATATTATACTGTCTTCATTTTTGTTGAGAGCCATTTTGTTTCATCATATTTGATTTCTACCAATACCTTTTCTACCTATGCCACACTTTGGTCACAATTTAAAATAAATTCAATAAGTATCCCATATTCACATTTAAATTTTCTGCAAAATTTAAAATCCATTGAACAAGATTTTTTTACGTTGATTAAAAAAAAAATATTTGGCCGTCATTTTGTTTCGCTATCTTAAATTGAAACTCATATTATCAGTTTTTACCTACTTTGTTGGTCCGCAGATATCCCAGATATTAAGTTTCTGGATGGGTTTCATTAACGATTCTTTTGCTGTTATGTCAGAGTGGTGTATTATTTGGAGTTAAGATCCAGTTAAAAAGGCCTTTTTTTTAAATTGCCGACGTTTCGCCAGTTTACTGTTGCATCCTCAGGACACATAGATTTTATATCCTGCATGAAACCCATATTAGTCTTTCTACTGCACTGGTACGCAGATATAACCCCAAATAATTCACCACTCTAACATGTAAAAACAAGAGGATCGTTAACAAAAATTATTTAGAAACCTAATATCTGGGAAATATCTACGGACCAACGTAGTAGGTAAAGACTGATAATATGGGTTTTATGAAGGACATACCATCTATCTATATATATATGTATATATATATATATATATATATATATATATATATACATACACACATATATATATATATATATATATATATATATATATATATATATATATATATATATATATATGTCCTGAGGAAACCATTTAGAAACTTAATATCTGAGTAATATATGCGAACAACGGAATAAAAACACTGATAATATTGGTTTCATGTAGGATATAACATCTATATATGTGTCCTGAGGATGCAACAATTAAGTTGCGAAACGTCGACAATTTAAAAAAAAATATCTGTTTTTTTCTACTGGATCTTAATCCCAAATAATACACCACTCTAACAAACATTTTTTAACATTGTTCTGCCGTATTGGATTTTTACCACAATATTATCAGGCCATCCCCACATGACCCTTAATTTTTGGTCAACCGGATAAGTAGTATTTAAGCTATGTTGCGAACTGACACACAGACCGACAGACGGGCCTACAGAATTGATAGAACATTTTTTTTGGCATCTAGGGACTCTAACACGTGAAGATATGTAAATCCTGAAAGGGTGATTTTCTTCACGATTACAAAAGTTTTATTTGGCCGCAATTTGGTTCCGCCATCTTGAATTAGTCACACAGTTTTAGTAGTTGAGCCCTATACCACAATCAGTTATGGCACACAATTTGAAATCAATCCATTAAGTAGTTTTTCAGGCTGAATTTTTAAATATTTTATTATACCGCCATTTTGTTTCGCCATCTTGTATTCGTACCGAAATTTTACCATTATCTTCTCATCTCCTCATTATAAATATACCAGCTTTGATAAAATTATGTTCAAAGACAACAGATTCTTTGTAGGTAAAGGTATATATACAGGGTGTTTCCTAAACATTGGTAAAAAATTCGTAGGGTGATTCCTGAGGTATTTTTAAGAAAAAAAGTTATTACAAACATTTTGTCAAAAATGCTTCTTAAGGGAGCTACGCCCCTTCAAATGGGGCACCCTGAAGACGGTTTTTCCTCCATATTTCCGAAACCGTTCATACAAAAATCATGAAAGTTGGTACATCGTACAAACTTTGAATGCTGAATCAGAATTTGAGCTCAGAGTATCAAAATTTTAATCAGGGGTGTACCGTACCGGGGAGGTTGGGGATAAAAACAACCCCATTTTTTTATGACATGCTTACTTTACATTCTGATATCATGATATGATACCTGGAGGTTTTTTACGTAAAAAAGGTACTCTTAGTTCATATCAATAGGGATAGTAGTTTTCGAGAAAATCGCAATTTTCTACAGTGATGCGTCGGCACCCTAAAGACGGGTTTTCCTCAAAATTATTGAAACCGCTCACCGTGAAATATTGAAATTTGGGATACTGCATAAACTTTTGACGCCAAATTAGATTCTGAGCTCTAAAACTTTGATAATTTTATCAGAGGCTTATCATATTGAATTGGTTAGGGTTAAAAACAACCCAATATTTTTATAGTAATTTATTTTTGACATTTTGATTTTAGAAGTAGATCTTTGAATATTTTTTACGTAAAAAAGATACTACTTCTAGTTCACAATGATTAGGCTATTAGTTTTTGAGAAAATTGCAATTTATTCCGTCGACGCTGTTATTTACCCCTTTAAGAATACATAGGTAAGCAGTAAGTATTTTGTCGTTTGATATTTTTTTGGAGAGTCCTTAGTGTCGAAAACAGAGGGTGATAGAAATGCTTTTCGAAAAACAAGAATAATACAAACTATTTTATTATCGAAATATTCATTAATTTAATTTTCGTATTACTTCACAAAAATTGTTGAAAATGACCACCATCTGCTAGGATACATGAATCTAGTCTTCGCCTCATTGACTGACGAACTCTTTCAAATATGGCAGGGGTATTCCTTATAATAATAATAATAATAATAAATGGCTTTTATTTCCAAAAAGGATTACAAACAAAAAAAAAAAAAAAACAACAACTCAAATAACAATTCAGTATGTGAGGGATGAAGACAAACCTCATTCCGGCGAAGTCTAGCCTTCTGGCTACTCTCACTCAACCAGCGATGAGTCAATCAAACATCCCAAGTATTATAAAATGTTAATTAATTTTATCTTAAAATGGCACCTATATATCGAGTATTTGTTTTAAACACTATTCTTAATTCTATCTAAAAATTATATATAATATAATAGTAACAAATAATCTTTTTTTTTAGAGAGTCCACAGAAATTTTGAATTCCACTTCGGCGCACACCCCCACCGCTGCAAACTTACCCAGTTGATAAAAATTATTATTACCTATTATTTAGTTGCTCATAGAAAAGGTGATTACGTAATTTATATTTAAATTTATTGAAATTGTAACGCTTAAATTCGTCCGGCAAAGAGTTGTATAAGTTAATGGAATTGTATGAAAAGCTTCTCCTAAAAAGAGCTGTTTTATGCTGAGGCATTGTAAATTTGTTTTTGAATCTAACATTTCTATCATGAATATGGCTACGAAAAACAAATCTCTGTTGCAAAATATTAGAGTTCTGTGTAGTATTTAAAAGTTTATGTACAAAATTTCCCAAGTGATGTATTCTACGGTTATTCATATTAAGCCAGTTGCATTCTGAGATTTTTTTGGATATGTGATCATATTTACGAATATTAAAGATTAGTCTGCAACAGGCGTTTTGAACTTTTTGTATTCGATATTTATCGGCTTCATATAGACAAGAACCGTAAACAAAATCACAATATGTAAAATGGGAGAGAACTAGAGATTCACAGAGCAATTTTTTCATATTAAAATTTAATAAATGTCTATTACTATATATTAATTTTAAAGAACAAAAGGCTTTTTTAACAATACTTTTTACATGTTCGCAGAATCTTAAATCTTCGTCCACAAACAATCCCAGATTCCGAGCACCTGACACAAAAGTTAAAGGAATGTTACTAATTTGCAAATTTAAATTTTCTTTAACAAAATTTCTTTTATTTTTTGTACCTATGCAAATAACTTTAGACTTTTCGGAATTTAGTTTTAAATTATGTTCTTCAGAAAGTGATTTTATAGTCTCCAAGTCACTATTTATGTTATAACTAGCTTGTGGAATATCTGTATGGCGAAAAGAGTAATAGAGCTGTGTATCATCTGCATAGGCCTGAGTTTTGCATGATGTGGAGGATGTTATAATGTCTATAGTATAAATAATAAAAAGTAGGGGAGACAAAATAGACCCTTGTGGAACCCCAGAATGTATACGTACACTATCTGATTGTACATTTTCATAACAAATTTTTTGAGACCGATCGTTTAGAAATGAGTTAATAAAATTTACCGAATTATTGTCCAATCCATAATATTTTAGTTTAGCACATAAGAGTCTATGATCCAGAGTGTCAAATGCTTTTGAGAAATCAAGCAGAATAAGTACACTTATCATCCCCTGATCATTAGCCTTTATTATATCATCCAAAACTGCTGTTAAGGCGGAGGCAGTAGAAAAATTTTTGCGAAAGCCATTTTGACAATCGGGTATTATTTTTTTATCTGTAAAATACTTAAAGATTTGATTGTACATGATTCTTTCCAAAACTTTAGAAATAGTGGGCAAAATACTTATAATTCTTAAATCAGAGAAATTTTGAGGATTATTAATTTTTGAAAGAGGTTTTCCCAGTGCAGTTTTCCAAAGTTCAGGTATATAACTATTTTCGATTATACTATTAATAATATGTAAAATTATATGATCGATATATGGACTACAGAGCTTGAGCATTTTTATATTAATATTATCTACACCTTGTGCATTTGTTTTTATGTTTTTTAAAGACTCCTGTATATCCTTTATGTTGGCTAATGAGAAACTAAATGAATTTTGTGGGTTAAAAGAATTATTATTGTAAAAGTTAATTTTATTATTACATTTGTTTGAAACGTTTTGTAGAAATGATGCAAAGTATGAATTAATATTTTCTGGATTAGAGAGCCTAGTGGGAAGTGAATTTGATACATTATTACGTACATTTAGATCTTTTAGAGTTCTCCATGTTAAAGATGGGTTATTTAGTCTAGTGATATTGCTTAAATAATCTTTTTTTGAAGTTCTAATGGCGGCAACAACCCTGTTTCTCAATATTTTGTAATCATTTCTATTTTCCAAATTTCTGTTTTTCTTATATTTTTGCCAAGCTTTTTTCCTTAATTTTTTTAAATATTTAATTTCTTCATTTAACCAGGGCGCTTTTGGTTTGGTAACCCGAGCGTTTCTGACTGGTGCATGCTTGTCGAATAAATCAGAAATATGTTTGTTAAAAATTGCTATTTTATTGTCTAAATTGTACTCTGTAAACAGATGATGCCATGATAACCTACTTAAATCGTCATAAAAATGTTGTTGATTAAAATTCTTAAAACAACGATATGTTATTGTTTTCGGTGGAGATTTTTTAACTTGCATATTTAAAGAGATATATACAACGTTATGATCAGAAATACCCTCAGAAGATATTACGCCTGACTTCTCAATGAGGTCTGTATTATTTATAAAGATAGGATCAATTAATGTGCTAGTTTTCTCCGTAACTCTAGTGGGATCCTCCAAAACCTGTGTAAGACCATATGACTCAAAAGTGTTCAAGACCGGGTTGTTAAGATTAAAGAAATTCACATTAAAATCTCCTAGACATAAAAATACATCAGCACTTAAAAAACTATCACATAAAATATTATCAAAATCTTGGATTATGTCATTTATCGGGGTACTCGGAGGCCTGTAAAAATTACCCAGCACACAAACTTGATGACCAACTTTAAATTGTATAAATAAATGTTCTAATGATTGGGTTATTGGGAAACTAAATTGTATAAGATGATAATTTAACGATTTTCTTATATAAGCGCCCACCCCACCCCCTCTACCAATTCTATCCTTACGAAGAAAGTTATAGCCGGGAATATTTACCAGATCAGAGCTTATTTGTTCAGTTAACCACGTCTCCGTAACCATAATAATATCATAATCATTAGCATAAATAATATGTGAAAAATCGTTGAAACCTGTAAGTAGTGATCTAACATTGAGATGAGCAATTTTCATTGAGTAACAAAATATTTAATAAAATAAATTCATAGCAGTGATAGGCAATAAATCCTTTTTATGATCGAGATATCAAAATCTAATACTCTTATAAAATATGTATGTAAAAAAAATGCACGACAGAGGTATTTATATAACAACTGAGCAGTCAACGCAGAGCAGACGAGGGGTTCGCCCAGTGCTTAATTGACAAAAATATATTAAATAGTAAAGGTAGACTCTCGCAAAAAAAAAAACCTAAATCAAAAAGGATATCGCTATATATATATAAAGAACACAAAAAGATGCATTCCATGCATCGCCCCTGAGCTACTAATAAATACCAATAATTTCATTTATGTAAATAGCAGAGCTAAATCGGAAAATGTAAATGTTTATTACTATATATCGAATAACTAATTATGGGTATACCTAAACCGAAAATAATTAATTAATTTTTCAATAATTGTAAATTCTTAAGACATTTGTATTGTTATTATTATCATTAGTGATTATAAAAATAAAAAAAAGCTAATTCTAGAAAGTATGTTTAGAAACTAACCGAAAAACTAAACCAAAAATAATTAGTTAGACTTCAAACAATTGCAAATTCTCAAGACATCTTTTCATCTTACTATTCAAAGAAAATACAATATACAGAATAAAGAATTTTTATATGTACATATTCAACATGAGTACCCAACTTATTTAGAGACATAAAGGCAGATCTTAAAATGTTTAAAAAGGAGAGTACATTCTTGAAGAAGAGTTTTAAACCAATTAAGAAAAAATAATACTGACCATATATATAATATATTATTCAACATTTCTGAATTCTATTGTTCACCAATTAATGCACTTAAGTCACTCTCACATTTAATAAGTCGGCGATTGCCCATAACCTCAACATACACTAAACCGTTAAAAGTCCACGCATTTTTTTTAAAGAACTCTCGGGCCGCTTTAAAAAGGTTTAGATTTTCGGATGTTAGCAACTCAGTTATAACAAGTCCGGAACCTTTCAGGTTTTTTTTATTATTAAAGACTACATCCCGCGACCAGCGTCTACAGAACTGAATTACCAGAGGTCTTGATTTGGAACGGTTTTTTGCTGGGTCATGTTTACCGAGCCGATAGCAAAAAGAAATATCGGATTTATTTATTTGAATGTTTAACTTTTCGCTAAAAAATTTTACTGACGTTAAATACAAATCCGATTCCGAGTCTTGAAGACCATGAACTACAATACATTGCGCATTACGTTTCATTTCGGTATTTTTTAACTTCAGTTGCAAAACATGTAAAGATGTTTTTATTTCACTAACGTCCCTCGCTAATCCTTGAAGGGATGAATTGATGTCGTCTTGAAACTGCTTAAGCTGCTCCATGAATTTATTGCTTTGATTGGGATCCCCAGGTTTCTGTGTAGAGGATTTAGCAAAGTTTGCGAATTCTTCACGAAGCGCGCGCAGGCCATTGTTGAAATCTGTTGCTATTTGATCCACACGTGCATTCATGTCTTTAAGGTTTGTAGGGGCCTTATTGCTACCCATTTTATAAAATATATTCTATGACAATAATAGTTACCCCTAAATCACTGTTCACACACTTTCCCAACTTTAACAACTTTGACCAACCACCAAAATATACAAAATTTTACAGGAGCGAACTACATACGACTACTCAGACCAGAGCGCCATCTACAATTATCGCATTGCAACCTGCAATTATACGATTTCTTAAATCGTCCACATTTTCCACTGGTGTGACATAAACTAATGACTTTAGATGACCCCATAGAAAATAATCTAAAGGGTTTAAGTCCGGAGACCGAGCAGGCCATAAGTGAGGTCCACCCCGACCAATCCAGCGGTCTCCATATGTTACTGTTAACCACTCACGAGCTGCCATACTAAAATGCGCTGGCGCACCATCGTGCATAAACCACATTGCATCTCGCGTTGCCAATGGTACATCCTCAAGGAAGTTAGGTAGGGTTTCTTCCAAGAAGTTTCGATAAATCTCGCCGGTGAGTCTTTCTGGTAGGAATACTGGTCCAATCAGCCAGTCACCAATAATTTCCATCCAAACGTTTAAAGAAAACTGATGCTGAAAACGATCTTCACGTATCTCATGCGGATTTTCATCAGTCCATACATGATTGTTATGAAAATTCATGATTGCATTTTTTGAGAAATGCGCTTCATCGGTAAAAAGAATCAACGACAGCAGCTGAGGGATTTGAACCAATAGCTGCAAAAGCCGTTGACAAAATTGGATGCGTGGAGGAAAATCACTAGGGAGAAGTGCCTGAACTCGTTGTATGTGGTATGGATACAACAAATTGTCTTTAAGAATTGTCCACACAGTTTTATTACTGATATTCAACGCTCCTGCAATTTTTCTAGTGGAAGTACCTGGATCTTCCTCTATTATATGCAGAACATTTTCTTCGATTTCCACCGTTCTTGCTGTCACGGGTCTTCCCGGTCCTCTATTTTGTTTCAATGTGCCTGTCTCATAAAGTCGTTGATGTATACTCTGGAACATTCTGCTGTCAGGAGCATTACGGTTAGGATATGGTTCAATGTACAACCTCCTATCCTCTAAAGCATTACCATTCGCAAGTCCATATAAGAAATGCATATCAGTCATTTCAGCGTTCATATAGCGATTCATGATGAGAAACTTCACTAGCAAAAAGAATTAAGATTCAGATTTAAACTAACTTTGCTTCCGATATCTGCACCAGTCTGCTATGATTTGAAAATATTGCCCCATTTGAAGGGGCGTAGCTCCCTTAGGAAGCATTTTTTGACAAATGTTTGTAATTTTTTTTCATAAAAATACCTTAGGACAAATGTTTGCACCCTGTATATATATATATATATATATATATATATATATATATATATATATATATATATATATATATATATAAATATATATATATATATATATATATCTATATATATATATATATATATATATATATATATATATATATATATATATATATATATATATATATATATATATATATATATATATATATATATATATATATATATATATATATATATATATATATATATATATATATATATATATATATATATATATATATATATATATATATATATATATATATATCTATATATAATACGGATCTCAAATGCTGATAAAATTACCTTTCAGGCTATGTATATTTTACCTGTACTTAACTCTTCAAGTTTTCAGTTTAATAAGCATTTTTTTATGAAATATCATATCATTTTCAATGACTCTAGTAGTAGTGTGCCATAAAAACAATGATTATAAGGCGCCATGAAAACAATGTACTGCCATACTTTTACGCATCTCCCCACGCTACCATATGTAGCGCTGAAGAAAAGCTGGATATTCCACATTTATCAGTACACAAAATTGCAAGGAAACACGGAATGCATGATTACAGATTTAGCAGAATTCAAGCTTTTAAGCCTGAAGATAATCAAAAGAGAGTCGAGATTTGAGAAATGATGTTAGTTCATATCCAGGAAGATCTAACTTTCTTAAGTATAATTATATGGACTGACGAATCCAAATTTTCGAGGGAGGACATTTCCAATCGCCAGAATTGCCATTTTTGAGCAAATGACTAAAACCTAAACTCTAGGAAATATGTTAAACATTACAGGAGGTGCTGGTATCAACTTAACGGAGCTCCTGCACATTGATCCGCTGAAGTGTCTGTAGAGCTTAGAAGGATAATCGATGGTTTCGACGCTTGGAATTGGCCACCAAGATCACCTGATATCAACCCCCAGACTTTTACTTGTGGCGTGTGTTAAAGGAAAAAGTATACAATTACAAGTTTCTACCTCCCACACTTAATTTTTCTACATAAATTAAAATAAATCGAATAAGTAGTTTTTACTCTAATTTTTTAAGACCGCCGTTTTGATCTGCCATGTTTAGTTTGTACCAGCTTATTCCTATATCGCATTTAATTTTCGTGCACAATTTGAAATCAATTCAATAAGTATTTATTTAGGTAGATTTTTTTAAACATTTTATTTGGCTAGCATTTTGTTTCTCCATTTTGAATTTTTTACCCGTTTATTTGTATATCATACTCAATGCTCGAACAAAATATGAATTTAAGTTTAATACCTAGTTTTTTCGGGCTGATTTTTTAATTTATTTATTTATTAATTATATTTTATAATATTTAAAGTAATTTTATTAAACCGCCGTCTTGAATTCGTACCATTCATTTCCATGGAACACTAGATTTTTGCGCAAATTTGGAGGTAAGTTGGATAATTAGTTTTTTAGTAATAATTTTTTAACGAGGCTGCCATTTTGTTCTAGTATTTTACCAGTTCACCAAACTTAATTCTTAAATTTGAAATGAATCTAATACGTAGTTTTTGAGGCTGATTTTTGAAATATTTTATTAAGCCACCATTTTGTTTCGCTGTCTTGAATTCGTACCAAAATTTTACCAGTTGATTCCTACACAATCCCTGATTTTTATGCAAAATTACAGGTAAATTGTTAGTAATACTAGTAGTTTTAGTTTAGTGGTAGTTTAATAATAATTTTTTTAACATGTCACTAGGTCGCCAATTTTGTTTCCATATTGGATTTTTACCAAAATGTTACCATTATATCCCCATGTGACCTTTGATTTTTGACTAAAATTTAAAGCAATCGGGTTAGTAGTTTTCTTAGCTATGCCTTGAAAAGCTTTTGGACATCTAGGGACCCTAAAACGTGAAGATTTATTAAAGTCTAGAAGGGTAATTTTTTAACAATTACAATACTTTCCTTTTACGAGGGAAATAAAAAAAAAAGTCGATAGTAATAACTCAAAAGCAAACTCTCAATTGAAAAATTGAATGGCGCTATATTGTAGAGAAGAAGAAATTATAAAACACCAAACAAAAGACATTTTTTTCTTAGGTTTTGAGTTATTTAGAAAATAAATTTACTGCTATTTTCATATTTACCAATAGTTCAGAAACTAAAAACAATTTGGCAACCTTATAAGCAGATCCCTAATGGCTTCTAAATATAGACAAAATTCTCGTTATTTGACCGACCTCATAACTCTTACCGTTTCAGGGATAGCAATACATCAATCACTTAAAATGTACATGTACAAAAGGGTCAACGAAAGTCTTAAAAGCCATGTTCGAGTAGCTGTAGTTTTCATCTGCCTGGTTTGTTAATGATTTTTTTCTTTTTTTATGAATGAATGAATATCCCAAATATTTTAAATATGTAAACTGTGTGGTTTTAAAAAAGGTACAGAAAATTTTTGTATACCCTCCAAATGAAATCTTACACAAATACAGTGCATAACACTTTGGAAGACCACTTTCTACACTGTTACACGTGAAAAATGCCATCTCTATTTAAAATTCAAAATGGCGGCGCCAACATGGCGGATGAATATTGTCATTTTCGCAGATTCGAATGAAAGTGATTGTCATTAGGTATCAGGCACGATTGAGTGCAATATTTCAGAGATTAAATTCATTATTCTTGCGTTCGAACTATTTTAAAGGAAATTTTTGACTTTTTTGCAGCGTAAAAAATTTACAGGGCGGAACATTTAACTGGAATAAATTTACTAACTTGAGCACTGTTCATAGTCTGGAGAAACTTTTTTACCCGTCAAATTTTCATCTGTGTAAGAGTTATGACGTCATCCACATTTTTTTTTAAATGTAACGCCTCTCATATTGTCACTTTTTTTACATCACTGGAACATTCCAAATATATTTTATGTTATATGTCCTACACCTACCTAAATTTAATTGTCTTCGAGAGAATGGCGTCTCAAAATTGTCATTTTGAACTACTTAGGTCCCTCTCTCGGGCAAACGGTTAAACTTGAATGAGGAAACTTGAACTTCCCTATCTTAACTTTTTATAATCTCTAAGGTGACATCATCTTCCGGGTTGGCCAGACATTTCAAATAGCGACACTGGTGTCCACCTCCGGTTTGAACGAAAATGTCGAATTTTGACACTTGGTTGATGTATGCAATAGGGTTTAATAAGTTAAGACAAATGCAAAATATTTTGTTTTTAGTTTAACATTTTGGCCGAGGCCCAAAATAACAATTTTGAAACATCATTTTCTCGAAAACAGTAAGTTAGGGATAGGACATTAGGTATTATAACATCAAACTGTGTTTAATAACTCATATACATATGACGTTATATTAAAATCGTTTTTACCAAAACACCCGGAGAGGAATAAATCAGTTTGACGGGTAAAACAGTTTTTCGAAATTATGAAGTTTCCAAATTATTCAATTGATTCCAGTTAAATGTTTCACCCTGCATTTAAATATAGATTAAAAGAGAAGCGTTTAAGAAATGTGTTTAATATATCTGTCTACGATTTCTACGACACACATCAATAAAAATATTATTTTAATAAAAAAAAAACTGATATATTTTTCTTTTAACTTTTTGTAGACGCGTAATAACGATATTAATGTTTTCAGCCTTCGGAGCATCGTCAGCGAGATGGGATTAAAAAAGAACATATTAATTTAATAACCGTAGCTTGAAAATGAGCTTCCACATTAGCTACCAATCAACTCTATTACTAAGTAACTGGAATGGCCCAGTCGATCGATCTTTAAAAGTGAAGCAAATACATTTTTATGCCCGCCGTCTTTGGGGATTTCCATTTCTTTCTACCTATCTAAAGAAATAAATATTCAAGATTTTATAAAACTTTATTTTTGAATTAATCAGCATTAAATAATACACAAAAGGTCCATTCATTATACTATAGAATATAAAATATCGACTTTACATTTGATTTTAAAAAAACCTCTATATATTATTTGAAGTAATTTGGAAGAAAATAATACAGCATATTGTCTTATTAAAACTGCAAATAGAGTTTTTTATGGTATTTTTGGGCTTGTAAGAAAAAATATATTGTACAGATTTTTACTGTAATAAAAGAATAACTTTTTCTTTTTTAACTATACGTAAGGCTTACAGATAAAAATAAAATATAATGTAGACAAGGTGAATTTGAATTTTTCATTGTTACACATTAGTCCAAAGCACAAACTAGTTTCTGGATTCTTTAAATTATAATACTATAGGGTGCAATGTAATTTTACTTTTTTTTTTAATCTCTTTAACTATTCCGCCTTTAGGGCGGTGAAATGTGATTTTGTTCTTTTTACAATACTTCTCCAGTTTTTTGTTTTTAGAGAACATGTCCCAAAGGTAAAGCTGCCATGAGTATATATTTTTTACTTAAACAAAACAATATAAATTCATAGTTTTTATTTTACACTGTTATACCTTTGTCTATATCACTAACTTGAGAGTCCAGATCTACTAGGTTGTCACTGTAAATTACAAGGTAAATTACTATATCTTCAAAATAATTTTTCAGTATGCTATCTAAGTACTCGTTGCTATGTCTTGTCTTTGAAATTTGATGCAATAGATCTTTAATATTTTAAATTTTGATGTTTTTTTGTTTAACTTTTAACATTTCTACGCAACATGGTTACTGCTTCATTAGACGATGTATCTGACACAGCCTGGGTTTCACTGACCAACTGCATTACGCATGAGGCTGATCTGGAAGGTAAATAAATGGCCGCAGGTTCAATATCATTTTAATCAAACAATTTTTAAAATATTGATTCTCATACTCATTGAAGAAGATACATGCACTATGTCAAATAGTAAAAAATCAAGATTTTGTTAAAATTTTAATAATTTGACTGAAGGTTTGATACAAATTTCCTATTTTAAAGAAAAAATGGACCATCAAAAAATCTAGGCTTGAGCACATTTCCTATAATATTATTCTATTGGTTAAACGTAACGTAAAAAGGTAATGGTTCGGCAAAGATCATTTCTGAGTGAATAAATTTTTGTATCTTAGTGAATTTAAATTATGCATTTTTTAGAAGTTATATATTTTAATAGTTTAAATTTTACGTAAACTAGTAGGGTCATGCGGTCGCCCTTATTTTTGACCGCCCATAGGCGCCTACCCTAGGCCTAACTTGTGTAATGCCTTAACACGAGTAACGACCCTGTTTACTTCTTATATCGTGTTAAAATCAATAAATGATAACATTTTTTTTAAATAAATTAATTCGTTAAATTGGTTTATCAAATAGAATCCACGTTTTTCCATAGACTAATTTTGTTTTATCGGGGGGATAAATAAAAAAAATGGTAAATTTTCTTTACCCAGAACTTCCCTTATTATGAATCTTTCCTTTAAGTAGGAATAGTGAAGTGTGACTAAATTTAGTTTAGTACATAAAGTAACATATATATATATATATATATATATATATATATATATATATATATATATATATATATAGTTTCTTTCAAATCAAATCCTTTATTTCTTCATTTGAAAAGTATTTAGAAAATACAATAGTTGAAGAAAACGTCAAATAATAAAAACTAGAATTAAAAGGTACCAAGATGTAAACAAATAAATGACAGCACAAAAACAATGGGCACATCTAAGTAAATTCACATACACTAGAAAATGTTTAGTGTAACAAATGTTTTTTTAGCCGTTTTTTTAAAATATTTATATTGGTGGCATCTCTAATATCATTGCTCAATTTATTAAACAGTACACATCCTGTAAAATAAATATATTCTTGAAACATTGCTGAGCGTTGTGCTTCGGGTAACAAAAGAGTTTTCGTCTGGTGTCATAATCATGTGCAGATCTCACTTCTTGAAAAATGGATCTGTTACGATAAACGAAACAACACACTTCATAAATATAGATACCAGCAACTGTCAGAACCCCCAAATCTTGGAAAGCATCCCTACAGGATTCTCTGAAACCCAATCCAGTAATCAAACGGATTACATGTTTTTGCAAAATAAAGACTCATTAAATAAATTCTGGTATGTGCCCCATACCAGAATTTAATATCCCATATTTTATTCTGGAATGGACACTTGCATAGTATAATGTTAAGAGAACATCCCTGCTGCAATGGGAAGACATAAAGTTGAGTTACCACACAGTTCCGCAATTTGAGGGACCACTGAAGGTTTTCGTCGAA
This sequence comes from Kuschelorhynchus macadamiae, assembly GCA_030620095.1. NCBI lineage: Eukaryota > Metazoa > Arthropoda > Insecta > Coleoptera > Curculionidae > Kuschelorhynchus > Kuschelorhynchus macadamiae. The sequence goes on along the minus strand of JAUTXW010004475.1, from coordinate 37,767 downwards.
CATAACTTCTAACAATTTAGTTTGATTGCTGAGACTCTAGCAGTTTTCTGCGTCTTTAAACAGTTTAAAATTTACCGCATTGTTTGTTCTCATAGGAAAATTTATTATCGTGGTTTTATTTTTATTTCTTTAATTTATTTTTTCCCGACCATAACTCGATTCTATTATATACCTCCTCCGCGGAGACCCGCAGTGAAATGTAACTGTCCTTGACAACCAAGACTTTGGTGTCATTAGCATAAAAACACAACGAAATGCCACCTGCGGTTCTCTCAAAATACTTAATCAAGTCATTGGCAGAAACCAAAAAACGAAACGGTCCTAGTATAGAGCCCTGAGGCGCCCCTGTCTCTACTGTTCTAAGACTGCTTTAAGTGGAATTGACTCTCACTGACTGTCTTCGATTCATTAGGTACGACTGCAGAAGATCTAAAGGCTTTCCCCTCACTCCATATCTAAAAAGCTTTGAAAGCAGCAGTTTATGATACACCACATCAAATGCCCGAGAAAAATCTATAAACATACCCAGCACTAACATTCAGTGCTTCTGTTTAGTGTAAAACTATGCTGGGATAATGATGACAGATTATTTTTGTAAAAAAACGAAACCAGCTGATCCTTTATTACCAGCTCAAATATTTTGGAAATACCACATAAAAGGCTTATCCCGCGATAATTTTCAAAATCATTATGATCTCCCCTTTTATATAGAGGCAAGACAGTCGCTAGTTTTAAACTGTCGGGGAAGAAATCCTTTTCAGTAGATAAGTTTATCAGATAAGATATTACCTCGGAGATTTTAAATTTACATTTTTTGAGGATGTTATTAGAGATACCGTCATGACCACAGGAATTCAAATTCTTTAGACCATTAATTATAATTATGATGTCATTGCTACATATAGGTGCCAAGAAAAGAAATAAGTCTAAAAGAGGTACATTGCCACCACGAAAAGTTAAGTCCGAAGTATCTTTATCATCAATTGATGAAAATTGTTTACTGAAATTCTCTGCCACCTCCACATTTGTGATATTGCAAATATTTTGATCCTACTATTTTTTGGTTTTGTTGGATATTTTTAATACATTGCCACATAGCTTTTGACTTATTATCTGAATTTAAGATTGTTAAATCATTTGCATTTACTTTATTTCTTTACTAAGGTAGATGTATCTTCTGTCATGCCTTGCTAGATCAGTGAACATTGTAACTCTTTCTTTAAGTCTAATTAACTCAGGATTAAGCTTAATTTTTTTTGAGTTTTTACATGTATTGTGTTTTCTTAATGGAAAGGATAAATTAAAGTAATACAAAAGAGTTCTAGCAAAACAAACATCATTTGAACAGTCAATTCTATAAACCTCAGCAAAAGTCTCATGGTTCCAAAGAACCAAAAAGTTATTAACGTTGCTATCATTAAAACTTCTACTCATGAAACACATTTTTTGTAAAGTAGATTCAGTAGGGTTTGTGTCTAAGTAGAGAAATGTAGCGTAATCATCAGAAACATTCAAATTTACAACTTCATAGCTACACTTACTTGATGAAACACTCAACATAAAATTGTCAATGCAGATGTCAGAGACTGTATTAATTCTAGTAGGCGAACTAATTCTAAAAGACATACCAAAACCACCCAATAGATCACTCAAAAGCGACAAATTAAAGCTAGGTTTTAAAAGGTTAATATTAAAGTCTCCTCCTACAATAAAATTACACTAAGTTTGGTTTATTAAGGAAAATTAAAACTTCATTAAATAGTTCCAAAAAGTGGTTGAAATCACCCAGGAGTGGTCTATATTACAATTAAAAAGTGTATTATACAATCCTCTCAAGCCACAATATTCAAAAACACCTTCAGTACAAAATTGAGACAGATCACAAGAAATTACTGAATCTTCAAACATACGATTTTTAAAAATGACAACACCGCCGTGCTTTAGAGACTTTCTACAGTATTTAGATTCTTGACAGTTCTCAGTTTAAAGTGATCAATTTGTTCACGATTCAACCAATGTTCTCTAATTAACAAAAAATGTTTTATTTTTAAATATTTTTGTTGGGCGCCATTATGTTCTATCATATTGGATTCCTACTAATATTTTAGCAGTTTCACTCAGTTTGACTCACACCGCCATTTTGTTACGTCAATTCGTACCATTTTATCCTTAAATCACATTTAATATTTCTGCAAAATTTAAAATCAATTGAATAAGATTTTTTTACATTATAATAATTTCATTTGGCCACCATTTTTTTTTTGTACCGTAACTTTACCAGTTTTTCTCTAAGTCACATTTAATGTTTGAACAACATTTGAAATTAATCTAATAAGTAGTTTTTTCAGACTGATTTTTTACATATTTTATTAGGCCGCCATTTTGTTTTGCTATCTTGGATTCATAATAAAATATTACCAGTTCATTCTTATGTAGCACTAATTGGATAATTAGTTTTTTTAGTAATATTTCTTTTAACATTTCACTAGGCCGCCATCTTCTTACGGTATATTGATAAGACCCTTAATTTTTGACTAAAATATGAAGTCAAACTGGTAAATAGATTTTAAGCTATGCTGCAAACTGACAGGCCGATCGACAGACAGACCGATGAACTTGATATAACATATTTTTTAGTATCTAGATTTTTGTGCAAAATTTGAGATAAATTGAACAAGTAGTTTTTTAGTAATATTGTTTTTAACATTTCACTAGGACGCCATTGTGTTTTGCCATAATAGATTTTTACCAAAATGTTACCAGGTCATCCCCATATCACCCTTAATTTTTAATCAAAATTTGAAGTCAATCGGGTAATTAGTTTTTTAGCTATGCCGCGAGCAGACAGATTGCCAGACAGACAGACCGACAGAATTGAGAAAACATGTTTTTCGGCCTCTAGGGACTCTGAAACATAGAGTTCAGAAAACATCTCGGAGGGTGATTTTTTTCAGGATTACAATACTTTCTTTTTACGGGGGAAATAAAAAATTTGTTACCAACGAGTTGAAATGCTCTCAGTTCGATCCTGAATGATCAAGTGAGAAGTGTCCAAATTTCATACGAACACGCTTTATGTTGGTTAAATCATGGATGATAATTAAATTAGCGCGATTACAGCAACATGATAATACTTATTGTGATTGGCATTAGCGAGTTTTGGTATATTAATCCAATCTCAAAACGGCTTTAATGTGGGAAACATAATAATCGTATAGCTTATATGATGGATATTACAAATTATAGGTTTAGTGCCATCAGAGATGCGACAAATTAAATTAAGCTCTTTGCTCTTATTGGGTTTGTTATGTTTAATAAAAGCGTTATGAGCTTGGACAAATTGGCCCGAATTGAATTAAATTTGATACATATATACCGTGACCGTTGAGTTGCTCGCACGGTTTGAGATTTCTTCGCTATCGATTATTTTTCGGAGAGCCCAGTTAATAAATAACAGAAGATTAGTATTTTGTAGAAACTGTATTTTATATAGATCTTATTTGATGTCATTTCTTTTCCATTGGTGTATTTGCTCGGTATATTTTCAATAAAATAATTGCTTTAAAAATATTCTGATGATAAAAAAAAACGAATTTTACGGTATTTTTTGTTTGTTTAGGGTAATTTTTTTTTGTACATAAATGCGGATGTATACTTCACAATTGTAAAGTTAATTTTTTTATTATTAGAAAATACACATACACAGCAAAATATCGAAATAAATCTGTTCACACTTGGTTTTTAATAATGATAATATACCAAAAATTATTTTTGTCCGTCTTCTTCTGTTCTTATCGTATCAGCTTTTGAGAATACATTAAATATATCCCTTTGGGAGCTCAGTTAAGTAAAATAAAGTTAGTTTTTTGGCTAGTAGTTAGTAGTTCACGTCCAGTATGAACTCAAAGGAAACATGTTTGAAATTTTTATTTAGCAGTATATTAAAAAAAATTCTCATCATCTTTCCTTTAAAGTTACTACACTGCCAGAAAAATTAATAAAAAAATAGAGTAGTGTTATGTAAAATTGTAGTAGGTAACAACTAAAAAAACGACATTGAGACACAAAATTTACTTTCTTTTATCTTAAAATCAGCAAAAATATTATTATTCTATTAAAATTATTTATTCTATTAGCAAAAATATTATTTATTCTATTAAAAAAACCTTTCGTAGATTATATTATGTAAACAACAATAATATTCGGTTTCAGAAGTAGGGGGAGTCGGAACTCCTGAGGGCGGGAAGTTGTTTCGGGCCTCTTGGCTACGTGGCCGACCTTTTACTAAAAAAATTAAATTTCTTTTTTGACTCAATATACAAGATATTTCGCAAACATTTACTTTAAATACTGAATATTTTTTTTTACTTAATAATAATTTTTACTTTAATATAATATCACAGAGGCATTTTGATATGAACTGGAGAAATTTACATACACTTTTATATGCGACTAACGCGGTTTTCACGTGTGCAGTAAACCATAGCGTGTATTTCTGTTGAATATGAACAGGTTCTCTCGCTTCCGTCGGTCTGCCTATCTGTCGTTTTGCCTGTCTGTAAATAGCTCAAAAACAACTTATCAAATTGACTTCAAATTTTTTAATTAAAAATCATGTGGATGAAATGGCAACATCTTAGTAAAAATCCAATATTTCTGAACAAAATAGCTTCCCAATAAAATGTAAAAAAAAACATTATTAAGAAACCCCTTAGTCCCTGCACCTCAAATTTTGGACAAAGATCAAGTGTGATATCGGACTAAACTTTGATTTGGTAAAATTTTGATAAGCCATTGTGGAGGAACAAAATAGCGGCGAAATGTTTAAAAAACCACTTTCAAAAAAATTACTTATCAAATTGACAGCAAAAAATCGGTAAATTGGCTCAACTTGAAAGGGCCCCATCGCTGCTCTAGACGGGGCCCTCGACTCGCACCTTATATAATACAATATTATATGCTTATGCATATAATATTATACATTTGTATTTATTATATTAATTTGTATATTTATAAAAATAAAATAATTTCCAAATTGCTATATAAATATATCAACTGTGTTATCTGTGTGTGGTTGAATTCTTTACGCTGGAAATTCGGGGTGACAGCCAATTTACCCAGTTTTTTGTTATTTCAATCTAACTTCAGGTTTATAGAATCCCGAGATTGACGCTAGAACCTTGTATTTTTACTTCTCTCGCGTAAAAGAGAAGAATTGGAATCGTGAAAAAATCACCCTCCTAAATGTTTGCAGATTTTTACGTTTGTCTGTCTGTGTGTCTGTCGCTATGTCTGTCTGTTCGCGGCATAGCAAAAAAAAACTACATGCCCTCTCTCTACTCTCAGTGAAATTGGTCCAACTGTCAAATCTACACCATCATCACTGCTATATTAACGAAAAATACATTAAAAATTACATGTTTCTGATGATATATGATATGTTTATTCAATTTGAGCCCAAAATACTACATTTTTTGTATCAGAGAGAAACATACCTTACAAATTCAAAAAACTGTCGATCAACAATCAAGGACACCAAATAACAGAAAATTAATTACCACTGCGGTACATCGCCTTTTCGACTGATTACTGCTTTGATGATACATCTTGACATAGTGTTAACTAATGTTTAGCAGTCATCTGATGTAAAACTGTTCCACATTTCTTGGAGACGGATTTGTAGTTCTGAAACGGTTCTTGCGGGATTTGATCCAAGCTTTTTCTTCATGATATGCCACAAAATTTCAATCTGCGACAGATCTGGGCCACTGGACCTCTATTTTAAAAGTAAAATATTGTTTTGTAACATCCAGTCTTTAACTTTTTTAGCCCGATGACAAGCAGCACCAACTTGTTGGAAGATGTTTTCACTCTACTATCTGACATGGATCCGTGAATCATAACAGAATTCGAAAACTTAACAGACAGTCATTATGAAACACTTCTTCTTTAGTTCTTATGAAACGACTGCTACTATCACCAACGCTTACGTCAAATTTGGCTTCATCACTCTAAGTAATGGAGTTCAATTGGTTCGAAGATCATAATTTGTGTTCCTTTGCCCATGCTAGTCTACTTCTTTTTTCTGAATCTTTGTCAGTAAGAGCTTCCCTTTTGCCTATAAAATATTGAACTAAAAACGAACAGATCCAGTTGATTTGTACAGTTTAATAATATTTTGAACTATCTATCTCGATTTATTAACACTGTCAACACGATTTAGGGGGTATTTTGCCTTTTAAATGCAAGTGAATGATCACTTTTCTTATTTCATCAGAAACATCTTTACCACGAGCTTTTTTTAGTTGTTAACAACAACACAAATGTACAAAAGTTAATTAAAACGTCAACATCGATTTCTTAGCAATGTCAAATGTATCATTTGTTTTACAAAGCCTACCCGGATTTTACTGAAGCGGATAAACCGACCATTCAACTTACGTTGTGTCCATCATGTATTTTACCAAACACAAATAATTTTACAAAGAAGAAAATTTGAAAATAAAAACTCTTTAAAAATAGCCATGTCGGTCTTGTTATATTTCCATAAACATTTAAAGAACTGAAAATATTATATTTCTAATAAAATTTTAATTTGCCCTGGAATAAATTCACAAATATTAAGTTTTGGCGGGTTGGGCTAACTTCACTGAGGCAGGGCTCGTATTTACCAAACTGACTTAAAACTTTGGTCAAAAATTAAACGTCATATGGGAATGACCCGGTAATATTTTGCTAAATATCCAATGTGGCGAAACAAAATGGAGGCCTGGTGAAATGTTAAAAAAAAATTAATATCAAAGTACTACTTATCCAATTTATTTCAAATTTTGCACAGAAACAACTGGTAAAATTTTGGTAAGAATCCGAGATGGCGAAAAAAATGGCAGCATAACAAAATATTTAAAAATTCTGCCTGAAAGAACTACTTTATGGATATATTTTAAATTTTGTGCACTACTTAATTGTCATATAGAGATGTACGGATAAAATTGTGGTAACAATTCAAAATGGCGAAACAAAATGGCGCCCAAATAAAATATTTGTAATCATGAAAAAGTCGCCTTCCCACGTTTTAAATATCTTAAGGTTTTAGCGTAACTAGATGCCAAAAATTATGTTTTATCAACTCCGTTGGTCTGTCTGCCTGACAGCCGGTTCGCGGCATAACTTAAAAACTATATCCGATTGTCTTCAAATGTTGGCCAAAAATCAAGAGACATGTTGGGATCCCTTGGTAAAAATTTGATAAAAATTCAACATGGCGGAAAAAGATGGCGGCCTGAAACGTTAAAAATTATTACCAAAACTGATTATCTAATTTATCCCAAAAATCCACAAAAATGTGACATAGGAATGAATTGGTAACATTTTGGTATGAATCCAAAAAGAATGAGCCTGAAAGAAATGAATCCAAAATGGCGAAACAAAACGGTGGCCAAATAAATAAATTGTTTAAAAAATCAACGTAAAAAATCTTATTCAATTGACTTTAAATATTGTAGAAAAATTAAATGTAATAAAGGGATAAATTGATATGATTTCAACATGACGGAACAAAATGGCGGTGTTCGTCAATGTAAAAACTACTTTTTCAATTTATTTCAAATTAAGTATTCCTAAAAATCAAGTGTGGCATAGGTAGAAGCTGGTAAAATATTGGTTGGAATCTAATATGGTGGAACAAAATAGCGCCCAATAAAAATGTTTGTAAAGACAGCATATAAGTGTTACTAAATGAGTATGTACCGAACTATATTGGATCACACTTCATTATTCATTATTCCTTATTAAAAGGAAATATTCATTATTTCATTGTTAAATTTAAATTTAGATGTTGATTTAGGTGGCTTCGAAATATAAGGAGAATCTCCTTGTTCGTGTGACCAAATAACAAAATAGTTATAAGCATATCTAAAAATTTTTTTATGGAAATGATGCTAAATATATTTGAAGACCTTAATGAATACTTTTTTTTTCGCAGCCTAAGAAGTTCTTATTTTTAAATTTGGGAAATTAAAGATAGCCACGCCTAAATTCACCACCTTTCTTAAACTTTGATCAAAAATTATTTCTATAGTCCTGTTGCAATTTACCGGCAGTTTTCAGTTTTATAAGGCACACTGTAAGAGACGAAGTGTTTGCGGACCACTTTTAAAAAATATTCTTCCCAAATGGTAATCCATGGCGATTTTTCCTGGTTTAGCTGTTTGTATTTTCAATTTTATATATTATGAATTTATCATTTCATACCAGTGCACTTCGTTCTCGTAGATGCATTATACACCACAATTATTTAAATGCTATTCATAGTGCTCATTTTTATTCTAACCCACCGTTTTCCTAAAACTAAAATAATTGTTCAATAAAGTTTACTCATTTGTTTGTGTATTTTTCTCGATTTTTAAATATACTGGAAATCTAAAATTACCATTAAACTGAAACCTCTCGTTATGCTAATATACATGCAAAACCATGAATAAATTTGAGCCACTATTATTTGACGTTTAAAAACATCAGGCAGGTGTGTTTTGTGTAATACGTTCTCTGATATATAATACATTTTAGGTAAATTCAGGGACGTAGTGAAGACCACTATTTAAAGAGGAGGAAGCGCGAAGTGAGGATAAGCAATCTCTTATTTGACTTGATAAGAATGTCTTTTAATTTTTACCGTATATTAATCCTTTGAAACAAGGTATTCCTATGATGTAAGCTTATAAGATAGGCGTGGGAAAACAGCAGCTAATTAAAATCAAGGATCACTCAAATTGAAAAAATATATAAATAAAAAACGCATGCAATTATATTAAAACCGCTTTCATGCAAAGAACTGTAATTTTGTTACACTTGTGCACTTGTTACTATAGATAATCTATTGCTTTTGTACAGATTAAGAACTTATCATTCTGATTTATCAGAATAACATTTACTATGTATTTTTCAATTACAGTAGTTAAGTTAGGTTACAATACAAATAAGAGTATCAAAATGACATCATATCTAGATATTTATATAGCTTATATAAAAAGTTTTGCAAGGTCCTAAATACTCCACTTTGCACATAATTCTATTGAAAACAAGGGGTTATCAAAAGATTGATTAAGAAGTGCCTCTACTCTTTGCCTATACGTTTAAAATTATTGATACGTCTTTTCTGAATACCGGTTTAATTTGGCATGCATGTTGCCATATTTTATTTAGTTGAGTGGAAATGTAAGGATAGATGGGATGGTTCTTTTCAGTAATTTTTCGTTAAGTGAGGCTTGACATGACCAGGACAATAATAAAGTTATTTTAACTCCTGGTTGATTTATATTTTCAACCAGTTTGAGATCATTTGGTAGATTTCCTAAACGATATATTCGACGATGGTTCAACATTTGATTTGGCTCGGTTTATATTCATGTTCTGTTTGTGTCCTTTTGAATTATTATTTTACATTTTTCTTAAGTTCAATCTGAAAAATAATGATAAATGTTGAAATGTAGATTACAGCTTTTGTTCTTTTTTAAAGTATAGATTTTTTTCTTTTTCTGCGGTGATTGTAATGCGGGGCATACAAAATTCCATGAAAATTTTGAAAAGCTCGAGTACAATATTGATTTTAAGCTAAAATGCATTTGGCTTCTTGAAACGCATTAAAATATAAATGTACTGTTAATTATTTAAAATTAATAATACGGCCTATAAAACATTCAGTAGCGTAACTACAAATTTGTGTTGGCCCACCTCGCAGATTTCGATAATGGGCCCACTACATGCACGTCCAGAAAATAAATTCATGACTAAAAAAAGGTCATTCATAGTTTCACAGTTTTACATAATCCTTTTATTAACAAATTAAAGCCCAAAAACAGTGCCAGAAAATAACTGCTGACCCTAGCATCAGTGGGCCCCTCCTCTTGCGCTAGTTCCGATACTGCCCAAGAGCCCCCCCCCCTGGTAACTGGGCCCGGGCGGTTTACGCGCTCACGCTCATCTAGAGTTACACCACTGAGAAAACTACGATGAAAATAAAATATTTAAATACAATTGCAATTGAATTTGGCAAAGCCATATTTCTGCTGGTATTTTTATTGCAATTTATCTAGGCTGTATCATTCTTCTTAAAATTGCGAAACTACATTCTTGCAAAACTTTTAAATGCATTTTTGAACTCACGCGAAGTTTTCAGCAATTGTTTTGCACCTCAAGGTAATGTTGAATATTGCCTTCTTTATTTGTTTTAGATCAAAATTGTACTTTAACTTTTTTGAAACGGAGTAAAATATAAACAACTTTCCAAAATCTCGTATGGTTGAGGACTGCATATACAAATACTTTTTAGTTTAACAATTTAAACATTTAACGTAACTGTTATAATAATTAAGAATATTATTAATAATATAATTTTTATGGAATCGGCTCCAATGTGTGTCGAACATTAAAAGGTTCCGAAGTTTCCTTGGTCAGGTTAAACATAACGGCAAATTACGCGTGATCGGCTTGCCCGTTACTTAATTTAGATATGACCTTATGCCAATATTAAAAGTTATTATCATTTAGGCTTTTAAAAGATAACGTAACACGGCGTTACTTTGGCAGGTTTTGACCTACTTTGATACTCTAAGATAGCAACCACTTGAATTATCACGCAGTTTTAAAAATTAAAATTTTTAAAAATGTATCTATCTTGTATCTAACTGACAATAGTTCACCCCAATATGGTATGATTTCATCAACCCATATCGGAGAAAAAAAATGTTTGTGGGGTGCCAAAATAGGCAGACATTTGGGGTTACGTTGGTAGTATATTAAAATCCCATTTTTACAAATGTAGGGACTGTTTAAAGCCTTCTTTGGCACCCAAAATAATACAATTTGAAGGCAATTTTGAATTTGGTCAAGATATTTTTTTTTATTTCTGAAGACACTGAAGTCATAAGACACTGAAGTTATAAGACACATTTCTTAATAATTTATTTATTTATCAAATCGAAATGAAAGATAATTATTATTAAACAAGTTAAGCAGAGACAAGTAATATTAACTAAGTATAAATATTCCAAACATCAAATAATGTCCTTCTATAAAGAAAAATCCGCATATATCAGAGAATCACCACTGTCGGAATCTTTTTCCGTATAGAGGAAACAAACATAAAATGTGTCGTCATTCACTTCATTGCAGATTCCAAATATCAATTTTTTGCATTGACTGCAATTAATCCAATCAGGGCCTGTGTAGGTTTCCCATTTTATAAAGCAAATTGCACATAAGTCTTCTGTAACTTTATCAATTCGTTTTGCTTGTTTCCTTGTTGGTAATATGTTTGCAACTGCTTCTGCAGTTGCCACCTTACTTGCAAGTGGGGCTCAGTCACTGTCATCATCGCTACTGCTTAAGATTAATTTCTGGGTACCTGAAGGGCCAGCGATTGGTTCTTCTGTAGATGATTGTTTACTATAGGTTCCTTGAAGCTGTGACTTAGGAGCATCGATCTACCTTAATTTGTTTGCCGGATTCTACTTTCTTGCCACGCTTCCTAGTGCATTTTTCCTTATTTGAACCGCGTAGATCTTAAAGCAGTTTAATTAGGCTTTCACTTATAACAGCCCCCTGGGCATTTTCTAATGAACTGTGGCTCTAAATCCGGATTTTAAATTTTTTGATACATTTTGACCTATTCCGATATCCGTAATGTGTTTGGGAGGTTCGGAAAATATTTTTTTGGAAATGAAGCGCTATTTTATTTCACTGCACCGTTTGCCCAAAATCCCATTTTTTTTTCATCGAAGCAAACACGGCAACATCTAATGGTTGCATTAGATGGGTGCTAATTGTGCCCAACAACAATTTTTTTTCCAGAATTGTCGATCTCTGAAATTTTAGGCAAAAAAATCTCAAAGAACCAATTTCAAATTGGCCAATATCTAACCAGCCACTAGGTGTGTGGCTGTAGACCGTTCCAGGAGGACCTCCGTTTGTCCAACCTTCGTATAAATTGCCTGCCTTCTATACGACCATTGGGGGTAATATATCTCCTGCAGCGTTTGCACACACTATAATAATACTGATCGAGGCTTTGGAATTTTGCTGAACCCTCTCCACACGTTTGGTTCCCCTTGAAACTGCGACTTTTTGGACCCCAGGATTATCCTGGACATTAGTCTCATCATAAATAAAGATCAAGCTAGGATCAACATCTTGTAAAACATCTTTAACGTTATTGAAAAATTCGATAGTTTGATTTGGTCCTACCACTGCACATATTCGTTTAATATTCTCTGCCAAACGGACACTCAGATTGTACCGAATATTAAAGTTTTCTAGAAAATCATGATCTGGAACATTGCCTTAACAGTACGACCTCTCCTTTGCAGCTATTTGTGTAGCAGTTCCCGAATATCGCTCTTTGAAACCGGGAACCCCCAATCGCTCACTTTCGCTAATGTCTTTGTAAGTAATTGCTCCTCCTCAGGCGTGAATACGGAGGGCGGATATGTTGACCCTTCAGCTGGGAGAGTCCCGTGCGAAATTTTGAAGCTTAAGCTTGCCGCAGCCTGACTCATGCCGCCCTTAATGGCCGCCAACGCACTTTGCAGGTCATCTTCACTGTAGTTCTTGTGTGTACGCGCCCCTAATTTTTTCTTATAGTTTCTAGGCATTTTTGCTTACTTTAGACCTACAACAACAGAGAACCACTAAAAATGCAGATAATACAAAAAAATATAAAAAAAATTATGTATATAAATATGTGACAAACTGCGAAAGTGACAAAGTAACCCTGTTTTACGGTAGGTATGTAATAAACAGGTGTCTTATTGATTTTTTCTTGTGTTGTGGAAAAATATTTTACACTCGCTGCAAAGAGTACTAACATACTCGCGTAATATACACACATCTGTAGTACTTCAGCTGTACACTGTATCGCCAAGTTTGATTTCGATCCGTTGTAATTGGGCTGTTCATACATTTTTGCCAAATTCTCGCCAGTCTAAGTAAATAATTAGCAAAATTAAAAATATGGGAGGGTTTGTGGAGGGTCAGCGTGCCAATATTTTCGACAGCCCATCAGGAAATTTCCCGGTGTCCTGGTGGAGCAATCCGACGCTGGCTGGTGTCTTGAAATCGCACCTATTATTTTATGATTGAACTACATGGACCAAGGATTTCTAGGTCTGTTTATTTTTGGAGTATCCGCTTACTTTCAATTGTTTAAAGTCCGGCTTAAAAAGCTCCCTTTCTTTCCATCACTCAAACTTGTTATATAGTCCTTGGCTCTCATAGAAACTTTTATTTAGAATAAGTTTTCAAATTCCTTCATGGAGCTAAATGTGATTATATTCGACTCTGCTTCGAAACTAAATTTTGTCTTTTATTCCCCAATTTTGGTTAATTTTTTTCAACTGCAATCAAATCTACGTATTTTATTCCCCATAGTTCCGCCTATGGCTATATCCGAGTATATCTTATATTTGTCCTTCACATTTGACGTATTCCGGCGATAAAAGTTTTACAGTTTATTTTTGTAGATTCTAATATTTAAGTAAAAATTACTACGTTATACTATATCACGATTTTATTGCTGTTTTGAGTCACTGACCTTGCACAATGTATGTACACTGTATGAGATATTTACGTTTAATTAAGTTTAAATCAACGAATCAGAAAGAAACTGTGTTTATTCGCACTGTTTACCACTCTTACTTCATATAAATGAATCTTTCAAGTTTTAACATATTTGCTGTTTTTAACAAATTTGTATTATTTAAGTATATTAAAATTGGCTTCAATAATTAATAATAATATATATATATATATATATATATATATATATATATATATATATATATATATATAGTAGATTTGTGTCAAAATCTCCACGAAGCGAATAAGTTTAGTGGTTTTTGTTTAACAATTACATGACTTGAAATATAAACGAACACCTTAAAAAATTGATAATTAATAGATTCCGACCGATTAATCGGCCTCGGCTATTATTCAGTGTTTGGCAAATAATCGGCTTCGGCCAAAATTTAGCCGAAGTTTTTGCTGTAGCCGAAAGTGCACGCTCCCAAATAAAAATTAATATTATTATAGTTTTATTTAGATGAATACTTATTTCAATAAACTTTACTTTCAGAAATGCAGATATATTTCATTACTGAGCCCCGTCAAATTAGCCCGCTCATACCCTATTTAAAGAAGTTTTTTAGTAGAAATTGATTGTGCTAGAAGTGTGCCCTACGGTGTCACTAATATTCAAAACTGAGCTTGTTTGAATTGACATTATTAACAAATAATATATAGGGGCCAACTTGACTAACAGCCCCCCTAAAATTTTAGATACTATGGAGAACAAAATTGTATTTCGAATCTTATTAAAGTGTGTTGAACTGGGCTGAGCATATTTTTGAGCTTATTTTTTGTTCTAATCTGATTTAAAAAAAAATAGATATGGCAGGGCCAACTTGATGCTCGCCCTGCCCCACTTAAAATTTTGCTGAACTGTGCTGGGCATATTTTAACTGGCTTTTTATTCTAACCTAATTTTTAAGAAAAGAGATATGGCGGCGCCAACTTGACGTTCATCTTTAAAATTTTAGATATTATTGGAGAACAAAAGTGAATTTTGGGCGGCTGAGCGCCAAGTTGGCCCCGCTCTATCTCTTTTTTAAAAATCAGAAAAAAAACAAGATAACATATACGCTCAGAACACTTCAAGTAGATTCGAAATTCATTTTTGTTCGCCACCATATCTAAAATGTTGGGGTGGGGAGCGAGCGTCAAGGTGGCCCGCCTTATATATTTTTTAAAAATCAGGTTAGATCAAAAAACAAGCTAAAAAATAAGCTTAGCACAGTTCAGCTCTCTTTAAATAGATTCGAAATACACTTTTGTTCTCCATAATATCTGAAATTTTAGGAAAGCTGAATGTCAATTGTAAAGAAGCACAATTTTGAACGTTACCGGTAAAGTCGGGCACACTTCTAGCACAATCAATTTCTACTAAAAAACTAACTTGACGGGACTTCATTCCTGGAAAGCTAGTCATTATGTACGCTTAAAACCAGCTGCGAACACATTCTTATCAACCGTTCCTACTTGCAGCTAGTGAAGAATTATTTAGTTCAGCTGGCCGACTTTCTGTTGACAGAAGAATCTACACAATATACAAATTTTTAATTATTAGTTACCCACTTTTCTGGTGATCTTCTGTATACATATGATTTATGATTTGTGTTTTTCGTTTTATGTTTACTAGAAACTAGAATGCTATTTGTTTTTACTTTCCTTGTAAGAGGATTTTTTCAAATCTTTACGTTTCAAGTCCGTCGATAACGAAAATATGTTTTCTCAATCCCGTCACTTGGTCTGTCTGTCTATCTGTATGTCTGCCTGTCTATCTGTATGTCTGCCTGTGCTCGGCATAGCTAAAAAACTACTTATCCTACATTTTGATAAAAATCCAATATTATAGCGAAACATAATGATTGTCTGGAAAAATGTTAAAAAATGATTACTAAAAAACTGTTAAGATGAATTGGTAAAAATTTGGTGAGTTTTGGGAAAACAAAATGGTGGCTTAATTGAATTTTTAAAATATCAGTATCAAAACCAAGATGCAGTCAATTCAAAACCAATATCATGAAAAATATTTCATAACGTGTGAATATATGTTATCAGTTATCAAGTTTATAGTCACAGAAATTGGGCGGGTGAAATATTTTTAGTGATATTGGTTTTGAATTTACTGCACCTTGCTTTGAATATACTCCAAATGATTTGAAATTCTACACAGAAAATAAGTATGAAATAGGGATGAATCGGTTAACTTTTGTGAATTTTATATGTCGAAACGGCGGCTTAACTAAATGTTTAAAAAGTGAATAAAACAAAAAATTCCACTTTCTATAATACCTAAATACCTCTTTTTATGGCGGTAAATCATAATTGTAATAATTGACTTTTTTACAGATTATGTAAATAAATTAATAAGAAATAATGAAATTATTATAATCAAAAAATTAAATAAAAGCAAAATTTAAAAAATGATATACTGGAGTATCATAGCAGTAATATTAGGAATGGGAAGTAATTGAATTACTGAATATATATATATATATATATATATATATATATATATATATATATATATATATAATATATATATATATATATATATATATATATATATATATATATATATATATATATATATATATATATATATATATATATATATATATATATATATATATATATATATATATATATATATATATATATATATATGTAATATGCGTGTTAGATCTAGGCAAAAAAGTTCTGGAGAAAAAAAAATATATTTGTTTCAATCTGAATGATTGTTAGATATGTAAATAAAACAAATTCTTATTTGAGAATTATTAAAACTATTCAAGAGAATAGTAAATTTCGGCTACACAAACAGTTTTTAAAAATCACACACATATAATACAAGTTATATATGCATATATTTATTTGGCAATGACTTTATAGATAATGTATAAATCGTAATAATATGATAGTTCTATTATAACATAAGCTCTGGATACAACAATGGGTAAGGCCCTTGTAACAGAGCTTTCCTGGTAATGATATATTTCGCTTTATCAAGAAAAGTGACACACATGAATATTTATGTAATGTATATAAAATTTTTACCAAAACTATATATGTATATCAAAATTGTGTTATATGTGTGTGGTTATGAGGAAAGTTTCGAGTAAAAGCCAATTTACCGATTTTTTCTTATTGAATCAATGATAAAGTTGTTTTGTTTTACGTATGTTAAAATAAAATAAATTAGGAGCTTTTATTAATACCGTTTCATCATCACAAATATTTTTATTTTAAATTTGTTATTTATCAGTTTTTCCATTGTTTCAAAAAATCACCTTCGGTCGGACTCTATTAATTAATAATAGGCTCATTGCATATTAAAAATATATTAAAAAGTATATAGATAATACTATAATTCTTTTAAAAATTTTATTTTTAAAAGATTTTTTTTATTTTTATTTTTTCTACTATTAAATTAATATTTAATAGTAGAAAAATATTTTGTTACTTGTTACGATCGTTACTTAGCTCTCGCCGCGCGGAGCTCTATTTTCAACATTAAATTAAAATTATTAATAACAGAGATAGAGTTCCGGGAATTCGGATTTTTTTGTTGGAAATCTCTTCTTTAAAAGTTATTTGCAAAAAACTAAACTCCTTTTTTTTAAATCTTATGAGCCCTCAGTCATATTTTTGCTAGCAGTAGCAAAAGTGTACCCCATTTTGAGTTTGAAAACTAGACTATAAGTGTCAATCTAAAGGAGGATTATTCGTATTTAGCTAATTAAAATATTTCAATGACACAGGGCGTTGCAAAATCTGCTTACTTAGTCAAAATGATACACTGTCTGCTTTGCAATTATGTAACGTAACTTGATTTGGTGTATTGAAAATAACGTGTTAAGTACTGATAAAAAACATTCTACATAAATGAAGTTTTATTTACTATATAAGTCAGTGTTATAAATTAAATATCACTAGAACTCAATGCAGCAAAATGATCTAATATGACATTCGTGTGTACCTCTAACTGCTATGGCCATATTAATTCAAAAGGTTCATTCACATTCTAAGAAGCAATCATCCAGTTGCTATGTAGAGGTGGCATCTTAGAGTTTATATATATCGTTCGCGACGTAAAATACTTGTTGCCAGATTCCCTCCGACAAAAATCTTACAAGTAAAAATTTCAACATTTATAAATTAAAAATTAAAAATTAAAACATAAAAAAAAATGTGCAAAATTGCAAAAATAAGTTTTTATTTTTAATAATAAATGTTAAAATTAAAAACATCTAAATTTCTTAATACATGTCTCTAACTGCTGAAAATATCATACTTCAATATATTATTTTCTTGATTTGATAGCAATAGCAAAGAGTATTTTCCAATTTTTTTCTTTGAAATTGTTGACTTATGTTTTCTTACTCTCAACATTATTTTTAAAATTTCTTAGTTTTTCTTCCTTTTGTTTAAATTTCATTCTTTTTCCTTTCTTATTTCCTTTTTTGAGGGAAATTGTTTTGGGTAAAGTTAGTACTTCAACATGTTGTTTTCGGTGATTTTTCTTCTTACTTGGTCTTGGTTCTATGCAAGAAATCGGTAGAATTTCTTTGCATGGGTTTTTCTCTTCACGGTCATCAAATGCAATAACATCTGCAGCCATCTGGAAAGTTACCCTTCTCATTTTCCCTATTTTGTACTACGTCTCCAAAGACAAATGCATAATCGGGAATCTGTTTGGGATTCAACGGGTAAATTCAACATATTCTAAACGCAGAAGTCTCATTTTGAATAGTTGCCGCGCATATATACACCTCGCGGCATTTAAAAGTGAGTAGAACTGTAAACGGCCTAGTTTTCGACCTGTATGGTTTGAACACCATTTTGACAAGCTTGAGATCAATAAGTCTTCAGAGGCAGAATAACCCGCCAAGCGGTTGGCGCCAATCATCCTTCACTACACAGCATTTTAACATCCGAATAGTGAGACCAACGACCATCCCTAATCAGTAGAGCCTGGGCGGCTCCTTTTCTCTGAATAACAGATTCACGAAACAATTAAAAAAGATTTCAGATGTAGCATAGGTCGACTTCTGGCTCTACGACCTTAAGTCCGGTTAATGTTTCATTAGCTTAACATTAACTATACCATCTTCAAATTACCATTTTTTTATTTTTACCCTTGAATTTACAACAAGGCGGTAAAAAACTGCCTTCTACGTTTACACAGCCTATAACAGAAGTGGTTTCCACTTTTTCAGTACTCGTAATACAATCTACCGCCTTAGTGCCTTTATTGATTGGTCTTTATTTGGATTATTATTCAGTTGTAATCCTGTTTCATAAAGATTAAAGATTTTTTGTGGAGTATTCAAAAACTATTTTCTATTAAAAAATGTCCAGTAGTTCGAAATATTGAGCATATTCTTTAGCTCTGGCGGTGTACATGCCTTGAGACTTACGTACTGTCAGTTGAGGAGCCCTTTTCATAAATGCCAAAAACCAATCTTCTTTCTTACATCACGAGCAGATAAAGCAAAACCGTAAGATGCAATGCTTTGTAGGCACCTGCATAAATTTATTCCTTGTTGAGGTGTAAGACAGGTTTTTAAGGCCTAGGGGACTTTATTTAAATTTCCCAATTACATTCTCCTCGTTAATATTCTAACCGGGACATTATAAGTGCGACCTATTTCTCGAACTGTCTCTCTACCACTACGAATATACATAACGGCATTTTGAAGTCCTCTTTTGATCATTGATTTTTAGATTATTTAGATAAGAATATTAGAAGAAAAGAACGTAATATTATTATCAACCAATATTTGGGATAAAACTTTGGCAATAGTTAGGTTACAAGCCCTACTTTGCACCAACAAAGATATTTAGATCGGATCACTACTACTTAATTCAACAAACTCTTGGTTAATTCGGATTAAAAGTATTTTTTAGGCTCTAGTTAGTATTGCATCATTCAAAAAATTGTGGGGACAACAAAAATCAACTAAACACGTGCTGCGCCTTATAAATGTTAGCAAGTAAGTGGTAGTGCGCGGGCCACCAATTTTTTGTGTTAGGTAGGAGCTGACTGAGGCGTATTCGCAGAGTGAGGCTTATTACCCAATGTGGCATATTTCCCCATTTTACTCTCTAGTAAAGGATCTGCTTTAAATGAAGGAAAATTTTAGAATGAGGTCCACATTTGTTGTTGTTGTTGAGAGTGGGTGATTGTCAATTGAGTTGTAGGTTTTGGCCACCCTGCTAACGAGACAGAACATTTCCATGGTACCGTTCATTGCCAACATATTTTTAAAACTAAAATTAAGTTCATGCAAAAAGCTAAAACAAACACTGGAATCATTTTGTTAAAGCCAATAAACAAAAATATTTTTCAAACACCCTTTATTATGATTAAAATCTGTTAGTTGTCTTAAGTACGGTTAATATTTCATTAAGCCGAAAAACTAATTCAAGTTCTTTACTTCAGAAGAAACGATACGGACACACGATCTTTATTAGATTATTTATAAAATATGCCAAGCTACCAAAATATGGTTTAAAAAAACTCATGAAATCTTCACGAGAAAGCTTGGCTTTTAAACCTTTCCCAGAATCCCTCAAGTTGTTTAAACATCCTGTATAAATAAGACATTCTACACAAATAGTTTTATTCAGATCTGCTGACTATATCAAGATCCGTCGACTTTTTGAAAAAGTTTCAATGTTGGCCTAATTTACCCAGCTACATTGGGTTCCACAAGTCGACTATAGCAGTGTTTCAGTGAAGCCCATCATATTAGTAGTATAGCAGGGGCGGTCCTGCGACACCTCGATGACATCTTGACCACCGATCGGTCCCAGGAGCTCTTCGACTCACCTGCCTGCAAGAAGTGTTTACCTGTCACTTTTGTGCACCTGTCTTAAGCGTGACACCTGGTTTGCACAGGTAGGTGTTATTTTTGAAAAAAACTTCCAAGAAGCGAGCTTCGCCTCGCGTCATCACAAGAGCCTCGCTTCGCCGAATTCCGAGAATTGTTTTTCTGTTAATTAAAATGAATATGTTCGACGTAAGACTAGAGGTCAGGTTCGCAGATAAGAAAAGGTCGAGTACCGAGAATTGTTTTTCTGTTAATTAATATGTTCGACGTAAGACTAGAGGTCAGGTTCGCAGATAAGAAAAGGTCGAGGATGTAGATAAGGAGATCTTTGTGTAGTATTGAGATGATCAATAATAATGTTGTTATAATAAATAATATTTGTTTCGAATAATAGCTTATACCAGGTGATAAAAAACGTATAGCACTTAAAGTAATTAATATATATGTAAAATACAGAGGATTTAATAGCAGTCGATTACGAACCAGACTGGTGGTAATATATGCCTGTTCCAGTCAACAGAACGTGTCAAGAGTGTAAAGGGAACTCAATATCTCCAAACATCTGTGCATTTTGCCGCTGTGAAAAAATTCACAAAGAGGTTAACGGACAAAAGAGTATTAATAGATATACCGTTTTGTATTATTTAAAAGAAGAGTACGAAAGAAGGAGAAGGCTGCAAAATAATGAGTAAATTTGTTTTACTTTTCTATGGTATTCTTTTCAATTATTGTGTCCTAACTAATAGTCAACCAACGACGGCGACGACTACGACAAAGAAATATTATCCAGAAGAGCGCAGTTATAATTTTGTTTTAATTAATAATAGACGATATTATATTTTGAGAAATGTTGGTTTAAGAACATTTCAAGACACTGGTTATAATGTATGGTTTCACATACATTATGATTTAATAAAACCTGATGAAAATGTAAAGCCAAACGATATAATATTTAATTTGGCTAATCAGCAAATAGGTCTAGTGCCTCACTTAAAAGACAGTGTATCAAACTTAACATATGTTCCTGTGAATATTAATTAACCTGCAGATATATATTGTAACTGGTATACTGCCAGATATTTTCGAAATAAAAATATTTATCTTGATTGTAAGCCTGTAGAACTAAAAGACATTTTTAGTGCACATTCCACTGTTTACAGCACTGGTCAGACAGAATTAGGAGACATTTTTAGTGTAAATTCTACTGTTTACAGTACATGTCAAATTATATATTTATTATAATAAGACCCTGTACGTTACACAAAATGGATTTTGAAAGAATACAATTTTTATGTCAAATATGTAATTGTTTAGTTGAAAAAAATATTAATAAACACTTAAAACATAGAGTAAAGTTATTAAAATTTTGTGATACTTGTTTAGTGAATTATGTATTTGGTGTAAATAGTATTAGGTCTATGATTTTAATGTCAAAATAGAACAGTACAAAAATATTGAAATTAAAATGTAAAAAAACTACTATGGTTTAGTTTATTTGTTTTTAGTTTTACTTAGTGGGTTTGATGTAAATTCACGTGATTTTTACTCACCAATAGAACAATAATTAAAAAAAAGTGGTAGAGTTTTATTTATAAAAGAAAGTAGATTGAACTAGGCGTCAATAGTGTCTCGTAACTCGAACTATGGCAGGAGAAAATTCAATTTTGTGTCTTGATATCCAGGGATTTAATTGTACCTCTGGATTTATTCCAAAAGAACTAGCTGTGTATGATGGAACACGTTGTTCAAATTTTCTTTTCAAACCACCATATAGCAAAAGCATGTTAAAAGGCCATGATTTAAAAACGATATCTTATCTCGAAAACTCATATCATGGTCTAATATGGGAGTCTGGTTTAGTAGACTTGAACGAAATAGCAAATGTCTTAGAACATGTGATGAAAAGATATCATGACCCAAAAATATACGTCAAAGGAGATGAAAAGGTGAATTTTCTAAGAAAATTTATAAGTGCAGAAAAAATTTTTAAAATACCTCTGGAGAGTGAACCGAAGCTAAGCAAGTTTAAGAAAGTTCCCGAATGTCACTTTCACGAGGATCCATATGGCACTACTTGGCACTGTGCATTATCAAACGCCAAGTTGTTATATAATTATAAATATTGTTTTTCTGTTTGAAGATAAATAAATTATTTGTAGAAAACATGTAAATAATATATAATAAATAAAACGTACATGAAACAAAATTATTTTATTAAGTCACTCTACATTATTTTTATCTATCCAACTATTATGCTTATCACTGAAACCTAACCATTTTACAAATACTTTATTATTTTTACGTTTTAACACTTTTTCCATTAAATAAATGTCTGGATATTTAACTTTTTGCAATTGAAGTTCATAGAATCCTCCCTTGATGTCTTGTTTCTCTGCATCTTGAAGTAGGTATGTCACTGGATTTGTAAGTTGAACTTTTTTTACGCTGAAAATTTCTGTTGACCAATTTGGTTGGTATTGTTTATCAAAAACTCCTCTAAATTTGGAAATTCTTACATGGTCACCTATCTCGAATTTTGGTTTCGATGTCATTTTAATTCGATTATAAACTGTGTTTAATAGCAGTTTTTCATGCTTTTTTGAAATTTCAGCCGGTTTTAAACCTGTGGTAGTGTGTACTCGATTATTATAGGAATAAACGATTTGTTTTAATATATCAAACCACTTGTATGATCCTTGAAGACTAAATTCTTTCCACATCATTCCTTTAAGGGTTCGATTTACACGTTCAACAATAGATGCTTTTTTCTCACTGTAAACTAAATAATGTTTGACATTATATTTTTTCATTAAAATCATTATTTCTTTTCCAGTAAATTCACCACCGGCGTCTGTACAGAGATGTATAGGTGTCTGTTCTTTGAATACATTTTCCATCGCTTTAGATACCTCTTTGGCAGTTTTTGTTTTTAACGGATAAGCCCAAACGTATTTAGAAAAACAGTTAATTACGACGAGTATATATTTGTATCCTTTGTTTTCTTGTACGTATTCTTTCATATCAACCAAATCAGCTTGCATTAAGTCCAATAGAGATTTGATAATAACCTTCCTCCTTTTAAAATTTACTCTTGATGGTTTATGGAGTTCTTCAACAATATCTTTTTTTACTTTGGTTACAAATTTAGACATATTTTTATTCTATTATATTGGCTTCTCGTAATTCTTCAATAATGGCATTAATCTCGTTAACGTGATTTGTATTACCAGCAGTCTGAGACGCAACTAGTAGCTCCAATCTCTCAACCAATTCATTAGGATCATCCCAAAAAACGTAATCAATAGGTTGTTTGAAAGTTTCATAGACATTCCCTCCCCCTGTTTCAAAACATCATCATCATCATCATCGTCATCATCAGTTGGACTGGTATAATTACTCTCAGTTTTATTTATTATTGGTTCAATAAATTTTCTAAATTTCTTATTTTTACTTGATTTTACATTTTTGATAGCATTTGTTTTAAATAATATGTGAGTATAGTTTTTTGCGTCATCATTTGTATAGATGGTGGGAACATTCTGATTAAATAACAAGCCATATAATCCATTAGTGCCTTTATATTTTTTTCCTGCAATTATCAAATCAGCTCCATCGAAATCTATCGTTTTGTTACCGATAGAAAACCGTTCGATATCCTTATCAAACTTTACTTGGAATTTTCCATCAGAATTACTACTATTTGGATCCTTTACAAACTTTTTGATGTACTTTAAAGGTAAACTATGATATTGATCAGAATAATCGGAAAATGATTTTTCTCTTATAGTTTGATTTAGTGCTTTTTCATATTCCCTTTGTTTCCTAATTTCCTCTTCTTCGATTTCATCCTGCACGTTTTTTATTATTAATTTTCTAAGATTATATGGTTTCCGTGACGACGACGATGATTTTGTTGTGGAAGAAAATAATTTTCTTTTCATTTTTGGTGCAGTTTGATATGCATGTGTGATTTTGTTTCCTGTAGGAGTATCCTTAAACTCTAATGGGGTAGAAGTGGAGGGTATAGGTTCCGATTTCACTGACTCGTTTTCCTCTTCACTATTATGGTCCCCAAAAAGTTTCTCCTCGTCATCTTTATCATCATCATCATCATCATAGTTATCGTCATCAGAAAATTGTTCCCTTCTTTTAAGTTCCGATATCAAACTTTCAGGAGTGTGCTTCTTTCGATCCAATTTGTTCTCAATCACCTCCAAATGTTTTGTTATAGGCTGAAATACATTCTCGTGGGCTATTTGTCCATGTTTTAAGATATCTAGTTTATTCTTTATATCTTTTCTCTTTGAAATTATTTTTTTCTTAACTGATTGATCTTTAGTTTTTTCCTTTTTATTTTTCGTGGTACGAGCAGGAGCCATGATGATAATGATGATGAACTTTCAACGTTCAACTATGTAATAATTTATAAAAGCGATACTACAGATATATATATATATCAAAACATAACCGATATCGACCTTCATCAATTTTATTATCCTTAAATATAGATAGAAAACCAAATGGTTCTTTCCAACAGAATGAACATATTGTTTTAAAGCTGTCAAATGACATATCAGTACCAATATGATCAGAGTATACATGATGTAAATTTAAGTCATCCTGTTTAAATAATATTAAGACGTTAGCATTGTCTCCTATCAAATGTTTGGGTATTTTTGCATATGTTTGACACAAGTAAAAACAGTCTATATTATTGTGACGTCCCATTCTAAAATATTTCTCCTGTTTATCACACGCGACGTCATCAAATATGAAAATTGAATTTGCTTTAGCGTCAGATGGAGATAATATTTGTTCACTATTATCGAATGCATAGTAACCGATTCCTTTTATTGGTTTTAATAATTTCTCTAAATACATATATTTAGGTTGATACAGAGACTTTGAATAGACGTAGACATTTTCAAATTTCAATCCATTGGGATGTTCAAGAAGGCTTAGCATGATATTGGTTTTTCCACAGTTTGAAGGTCCCGATATGATGCATCGTACAGTAGATGGTAATAATATACTGTGTTTAATATTTTTGTTTTTTTTCACATGATGATTATTTACTGTTAAAGATGTTCTTTGTTTCACAATTTTGATATGTTTCTTCTTTTTCTCCTCCATGTTAAATATCCGATGTAAAACTAATTATAAAGCCATAATACGCTGTTATTTATATTCAGTCTTTATTTACTTCTTTTAAAATGAGGTATTATTCGATTGATCGACAACAACAACAACAACGAACGATTAATGCGGAAGGTTTGTTAAACTCAATGATAAACAAACTTCCATTTGAATTACATCTTCCAGGGTATAACTATTGTGGTCCAGGAATTAAATTAGAGAAACGTTTACGACGTGGTGATAAAGGAATTAACCCGTTAGATGAAGCATGTAAAAATCATGATATTGCCTATTCACAATATCAAAACATATAAGATCGTAATGCGGCAGATAAAATTTTACTTAAACACGCTTTAAGCAGAATAAATTCATCGAATGCATCCTGGAAAGAAAAATTAGCCGCTGCAGGTATTTCAGCTGCAATGCAAACTAAAATAAAGCTAGGTATGGGTACTAGCAGTGGGGATATAAGTTTGACTAATAACCCCAATTTAAATCAGTCATACAATAGAATCCATGGTAACAAGTATCTTAAAACAATAATGGAACACAGTGTGAAGGCTATGCGTGATTATGTGAAAAAGATGGAGATTTTGCTAAACAAACTCGAAAAAGTAAAAGGTCAAACTGGAAAGGTGTATCGAAAACAAGTCAAAAAGGGAACAAAAATTAAACAACAAAAATATGATAATTATCATGAGAAGAAAATAAAGGAAAAAATGAAATACCCTTCTAATTTTATTGAGAATGATGATGATGATAGAAAACGAAAGAACTTAGAGAACGAGATTGAACAAGATTTGCAACAACAACAACAACATCAAAATAGGGCACTCAAACGAAAGATAGATAACTCTGATGATAATATAATGGATAGGAAAAAATTAAAATTTGAAATAAATTCGGCAAACTTATCCAATAAGCGGAAATTAAACGATGATGACGACGACGATAATTTTCATGAGGAATTTGCTAGTGGCCCATTGAAAAAAAAAGTTAAAAAATAGTATATATTTTCATTTATCTGGCTTCAACGTTTAGTGTATTAAAAACTTTTCCAACAGAAAGTAGTAAACATGGCAGCAATTAAAAAAAGTAAACCTCGGAAGCAGAAAAGCAAAAAGGCAAAAAGACCAAAAGTTAGCAGGAAAAAAAGAACCAGTACAAAATTAAAAAGTTTTCAATCAGTTATGAAAAAGATTAAAGGTACTATTTTAAATCAAAAACCATCCAATATTTACGATGCTGTTAAGATAGCTATGAAAGCAGTTAATAATACCAAAATCAGACGGCCAAGAATAATTAAAATTCCAAAAACTGGAGGTTTTCTTCCTTTGATCCCTATTTTTGCGGGACTGAGTGCATTAGGTGCGTTAAGTGGAGGAGCTGCTGGCATCGCAAAGGCCGTATCTGATGCTCGTGCTGCCAAACAACAATTGCAAGAAAGCGAACGCCACAACAAGACGATGGAATCCATTGCATTGGGAAAAGGTCTCTTTTTAAAACCATACAAAACAGGTTTAGGCCTTTTTTTAGGAAATCATCTCAGGAAAAAAAAATACCGATAATCTTACCTAACCGTGCCTTAAGTAACTTTGATATTGAAAAGTATACTAAACTACTCAAAATACCCTATTTTCGAGGAGTGTTTATGAAGGATCGATTACCGAAGAAAATTTACCAAAACGAATCTGGTATTATCAATTTAGACAATTTTTCTGGACCGGGAACTCATTGGACTGCTTATTGGAAACATAGAAATAATGTTTATTATTTTGATAGTTTTGGAAATTTAAAACCTCCTCTGGAAGTGTGTAAATATTTTAACTCTAATGGTATTTGTAACATATTTTATAATCATCGTTGTTACCAACCTTATGACTCGTTTATATGTGGTCACTTATATCTGAAATTTTTGTATCATTCTGTAGATTTAGAATAAATACCAATATAACTATAGTTTTTGTTTTATTTAATGTAAATACTTTGATCCGAAAAGTAGTTAAACATGTCTTATACGTTTACCTTATCGGGAACGGAGTCTGTACTTTCAACCAAAATTTATCCACCCATTGTTTTGAATGAAAACGAAAATTATGTTTTGGGTTTAATAAATTTTGAAAGTTACAACTCAATTCCTAACATTGATAGTAGCAATAACAATTTTCATTGTGGAGATGAGCACGTTGTTATACCTGAAGGATCCTACGAAATTAGCGGTATTCAAAAATATTTGACGACGTATCTGAGATTTCATTCCAAAGAAAAGGATCCAATCACACTCCGTTTGGAAGCGAACCATAACACTTTACAGTGTGAAATCAAATGTAACCGTAAAATTGATTTCAGCAAAGAAAATTCAATTGGCAGTTTATTGGGATTCGGTAGCAAGCAACTCGAGCCCAATAAAAGACACATTTCCGATAATCCTGTAAATATATTTAAAGTGAATTCAATATGTATAGAATGTAATCTAGTGACAAATTCCTATAATAACGGAGATTTAGTTCATATTATCCATTTGTTTTATCCAACAGTGCCACCAGGTTTCAAAATAGTCGAGAAGCCATCGAATGTTATTTATCTACCAATCAGCACACGATATATCGATGAGATAATCCTTAAAATAACTGATCAGGATAAGAAATTAGTCAATTTCAGAAACGAGCTAGTAACGATAAGGTTACATTTGAAGCGAATTCTTTAAAATGGTTTTTCTGTATAATCATAATTCTTTAAATATACCAAAGGACTCGTTTGAAAATTGTCATAAAACCCAATTAGATGAACAGACAACTATTAGTTCCACCAGAACGTTTAAGGAGTTAACATCTAAAAACAAACGTGTACTACTCTCACTGGGATTCAGTTTACAGGAGGAGAAGAAGAAAAATCAAAATTAAAAATTGGAAAATTACAAAGATTTTGGTGTAGTTTTAAATTACGGATTACTACAAGTTTGGAAAGAATTTTTATTATATTAGTTTGCAAGTGTAGATATAGGCACAAAGACAATGAGTTATAACATGTTAAAAGTGAGAGAAAATGTGCTAAATGATGACTCAATCATAAATTATCAATACCATACACATCAACCTTATTCCTCAACAACTCTAAACAATAACGATGAAATTAGAATACCAATACAAACACAAGATTTATACACGTTACCGAGTCAAAGCTTTTTATACATTGAAGGAAAGTTGTTTAAAAACGATAATACCTATAGTGATAATGTAACTTTTATCAATAACGGAATTGTTCATTTGTTTGATGAAATTCGCTATGAACTAGGAGGAGTGGTTATCGATCGGGTTCGAAATCCCGGCATAGCCACAACAATGAAAGGTTACGTATCATTTTCGAAAGCTGAATATTTTGCACTTCAGAATGCTGGATGGGATTGTGAAGACAATCCAAAAATTTTGGATGGTAACGGTAGTTTTAATGTTTGTATTCCGCTAAAAATGTTGATGGGTTTTACGGAGGATTTTCATAAGATAATCATGAATATTCGTCAAGAATTAATATTAATTAGAAGCAATTCTGATACAGAGGGAATCATGCAAAAAAATGACAAAAAGGAAACCTATAAAGTTACACTGAGTAAGATATTGTGGAAAATGCCTCATGTTACCGTTAGTGATACTCAAAAATTACGTTTACTTAAACAATTTGAAAGTAACAGGGAATTAACGATTGCTTTCAGAAGTTGGGAACTACATGAATACCCACAACTGCAGCAAAGCAAAAACCACACATGGGCAGTGAAATCATCAAATCAATTGGAGAAGTCTCGTTTTATCATCATTGGTTTTCAAACTGGTGTGAAAAATAATATTGCGAAAAATGCGAGTCATTTTCAACATTGCAGTTTATTAAATTTGAAAATGTATTTGAACTCTGATATGTTTCCATACGATAATCTAAATTTGGACTTTGATAACAATAAATATGCGCTTGCGTATGAAATGTATCAACAATTTCAAAAATCCTATTATTATAAAAATCAGAGTGATCCGTGTTATGACCCAACAACATACAAGACTAAAGCAGCATTAATTGTTGTTGACTGTTCACGTCAAGGTGAAGACATCCTAAAAGGTGGAGCTGTTGATATTCGCATTGAATTCGAAACAACTAAAACAATAACAAACAATACCTCAGCATTCTGTTTGATTCTACACGATCGTTTAGTCAAATACAATCCTTTAACCAGTACAGTTAAAGTATATTAAATTTCAAAGTGTCAAAAGTAAAACGTCAGTCATCGATTGTTCGCGGTAAAAGGTGGAGTAGTCTCAGCAGCAGCAGCAGTATAGTGAACGTTTTGTAAAGAGTCATGTTTGTAATAGATATACAAGGATTTCAATATGGCAGCTCAACTTTTTTGTGCAAGGAAATTGCAATTCTTAATACCTCAAATAAAAATTATAAACATGCTTCAGTTAAACTTCCTTTTGAATTGGACTTTTGCAAAGACCAAATTAGAAATCACATGAAATGGTTAACCAACAACGTACATGGCTTGGAATGGTCAAACGATGCTTTTGAAAATTTGGAATATGAAAATCTGACTGAGTTTATAAAAGATTTTATTAATGAAGAAAATGGATATGACACTGTGGACTCTTGGAATAACGACTACACCGACAATATCATTGCAGTAAAGGGAAATCAGAAATTGGAGTGGTTGACCCGATTATTGTTCAAAACAAATTACACCGTTATTGATTTGGAAACAAGAGGATGTCCACCCTTGGCCGAATTACAAAATATATTCAAGTCATATCGTTGTCAGCAACATGATAGTAACACATTAAATTGTACCTTGGAAAACGTATTTAATTTATATCATTGGAATACATTTAAATGTAGAAATTGTAATGAAGATTGAAATAAAAAACTAAAATATTATGTAAATTGTATTTATTCAAATCGTTATCCTACTTTTAGAAATGTTATTTTTTTCAGACATATCATTGCTAAGGTGTCTACATTCAATCCATTTTCAAGGCGTTTTTCTATATATTTATCACGACGATTAAGATTTCTTGGAATACAATTTTCAATTTTCTTCATTTGATTCATTTGAATTGTATGTAACGAATTATTTTGCCTAAATAAAGCAGTTTTACATATATCTAAATCAAAATTAGTTATCGTATGTATAATTAGTTCTTCAAAAGTTCAAAAATTCAATTGTAATAAAAAACTTCTTTCAAAAATATCAATTGTAATAAAAAACCTTTTTTGACGACATTTCGTAAGAAAAATTTGTTGAGTAATTATTTACAGTTGTTATACTTTGTACACTTCTATAACCATTTTCCTTAAGTTTCTCTATCAGTATATTTAAAATCAATAAACATACCGCTTCACATACAGGACTAAGTTCAATAAACATGTCAATATCTGCATAAGTTTTGGTTCGACCTACTAAATAACTAGGATAACCACCGGCTACAAAGGATCTGCACGGACAAGATTTTAGTAATAGGTTAATGATTTTTACCTCATCCAGAACCTCAGCAACAATCACATCATGTAATGATTTTGAAGTCCAACACTTTTTTAAGCTTAGGTAATTATAACCTTCTATCAAAGTTAGTTGATTTTTCTGTAATAAAAGAATAAATATACTATTCTAACTATATTTAAATCTGAAAAAAGAACACTAAAATTACTAAAATGAATTTACATTTGTTTGTTCTAGTTGTTGTTGTTGTTGTTGCTCTTCATCCTCGCTGGAGAAATAGACCTCCTCCACAGTCAACTTTTGCTGTTTCGACAACGACGATGGCAACGACGACGACGATGATGTTGATGGTAGTGTTCGTCGTTGTTGCTCACAACAGTCATTTCCACATCCTCGTCCACAAGATTAAATTTGAACCGTTTTACCACTCTTTCGAGTATCCTAAATTCCTCATCATTATTCATTTTTGTCCGTAGATAGCGTAGGGGAGATTTAAATTTTCTTTTCAAGGTTTCTCTCCGGGGACTATAAGTAAGGTGTATATACACCTTATCATCCCTTTCGAGAATCCTATTACACCATATCTGAAAGGAAAAAAAAACTTCTCTAAATACAGGTTTTATAACACCTCATAGGAATCATTTTTATATATTCGGTATTTTTGCAAAAATAAAAAATATTGCTTCACTGAAAAGCTTTCAAAATTAAAAAAACATGTGCTACATAAATTTATGGAATATATAAAATAAGCTACAGCACCTAGCTAAATAAATTCTTGCACAAAATGTAATAAAAGGAGCTGTTATTGTAATAAATGGTACGTTCACTAACACTTTAACAAATACTTACTGAAAAAGCTGTTTCATAACAACCAAGACGTGACGCACAGGAAAGTTTATTTTATCTTCAGAAAATACAACAAGTGTACTGTTGCCATCTTGAATATTTTCGTTTGGCTGTTTCCAAAAAACGGATAGACATAGAACTGATACCAAACGCAAACTCTGGATGAGTATAAATACAAATTTATCATTGAAAAAATTAGCAATTTTGGCGTAGACGACGATAAAAGTATTTATTAATTTCAAAGGAAATTTTTAACAAAATTTGCTCCGTTACATATTATAACACCACGTCCACAGTAAATGTTTCTTTATCTTTCATCATAATTACTAGCAAAAACAGAAATGTTCCTAATATTTTTGCAACGTGAATTGTATTCGATAACGAAAATAAAAAAATGCAAAGGCAACGTGACCTATATTTGATAAAACATGGTTTTGGTGCAACGTGACTTATCTTCTGGAAAATTTTACATATACATGATATGATACCATGCTACTTTGCGTGTGTATGTGTGTGTTGTCAATAGAAATGACGCGAATGATTGATAAGAGTTTTGTATATAAATTATCATACACACCGAACTTATTCACACTGCAGTCTTTGTAGTCCTTCTTGCCACTACACTAAAAGAAAACAAAAAACCAAAATGTCGTCTAGCAGCAATAAAGTCCTTAGATTCATTTTCAAGTGAGTCCAGAAAACTGAAATGGTAAGTAGATTACTTGAAACAAAAGAAGATTACCAAACACATATTCGTTATCTAAAAAAATCAATTGCCATATTAAAAAATGTTTAAAAATAGTTTTTCATGTGTTTCTAGTTATAGTAGAGTGGAAAGTAATTTGTCAATTTTAAAACACTTTTTATTGCGTTTTAAATTGCATTTAAAAAATAAAAAGGGTCTATTAAAAAGAAAAATAGTTTGGGAAGATGTTGATTCCTGTTTTAAAGGGAGAATAAAAACTGGAATTATTAACAATTTAAAGATGAAAGAACCAAGAGAGTTTTAAATAGTGCTTTTCGTTTTTTTTCAAACAGGATTAAAACTGAACTTAAAAATTCTATGATTAAAGTAAATGTTGTGTTTTCAGTTTTATTTATAAAACATCAAAATTTAGAAAAATACGCCAAACATTTTACAACGAAAAATTCACTAATTGAAACATCTACGAATCTGACTGAATGGTATAAGATACACGTTACTGATAAGATTTTGGTTCAACTTGAAGAATTTCAAGAAAGAGACAGTGGTTGGGCCTTGTGTGAAATTTGGTACTTGAAAGTAAATATTAATTCTTTAATCCAATAAGCGTGGGGTCTTCCACTTATGTGCAATTGCCTGAATTCATAAAAAAAAACTAAAAGTATTATCAATATTAAAAATAAAGACGTTTATTGTTTTTTGTGGGCTATGATGTGTGTGTGCGTGGACCCAGAAAAGGCAAAAACGTTTCACGCACGTCATCTTATGATCATTTCAGTCAATATTTGAAGTATGATGGAATTCAATTTCCAATTGCTCTAAAAGATATTTCCAAGTTTGAAAGAATGAACAACTTAGCTATTAATGTTTTTTGTTTAAGAAAGAGAGAAATTTTACCCTTATTATTAAGCAAAATAGAATATTTTACAGATACAGTCAATTTACTTATACTACCTTGTAATAACATTGAATTAGAAAACACACAATATTTTCTAGAACCTGCAAACACAACATTTCATTTTGCATGCATAAAAAAATTAAGTGGTTTATTGAATACCCAAATGGGTAATAGAAAACATAAAAAATGGTTTTGGTGTCTCAATCATTTTAAAACTGAACCCATTTTGAAAAAACATTCCAAAGATTGCCAATTATTGAATAAATGTAAAATTACATTGCCAATGGAAAATGAAAAAATTTTAACTTTTTAAAATTTCTCAAATAAATTATTGGTTCCTTTTTGCAATTTACGCAGATTTAGAGCATGCTTGTCAAGTATGAAGACAAGCAATGCACTAAGAAATCAAAAAAATATCAAAAACATGAACCATTTAGTATTTCATATTTTCTAAAATGTTCTTAAGATGATCTGCTATCGGAATTTCATTCATATACTGGAGAAAAGTGTCAAGAATGGTTTGTCAGGGAACTTGTTAAAATTGCTTATAAAGTTAATTCAATATATTCAAACCCACAATCTATGATACCTCTAAGTAAATAAGAAAATGAGGCTTATTGTCAAGCAAAAACATGTGATTTTTGTAATGAACCTTTTTTTAGGGGATAACTATAAAGTACCATTGTCATTTAACGGGGGTTATTCTGAGGAGCCGTACATAAACTGGTAATTTAAAATTTTCAGATAAAAAAAACTGTGCCTGTAATATTTTCATAATCTATCAGGATACGATAGTCACTTAATCAAGGCCCTTTTCACAGAAGTGAAAGGTATAATTAGTTTGCTACCACTTAACAAAGAAAATACATATCTTTCATCAAGTACATTGAAAACTCAGATATCAGCTTTAGATTTATTTGATTCATTTCGTTTTTATGGCCAGTTCTTTGGAAAACTAGCATCCTATTTAGAGGATCACCAAAAAACTGTTACAAGATACTACTATCCGGATGATGTTAAATTTAAACTAATGACCAGGAAGGGGTATTTCTTACGAATATCTAGACTCTTGGGAAAACTGGTAAGATAACAGTTTACCTCCAATACAGCTATTTTATAGTCATTTCTAATTCAAAACATATCAACCGAAGAGTATCAACATGCTTTCATGGTGTGGACATGTTTAAAATTAAAAGGCTTCAAGAATATGCTGAATTGTATCTTAAAACCGATGTCCTACTTTTAGTTGATGTCTTTGAAAACTTTCGCAAAGTCTGTTTGGAAACATATCAATTGGACTTCTACATTATTATACAGCACCAGGATTATCATTTGACAGCATGTTAAAAATTATGAAGGAAAATTGGACCTCTTAACAGATATTGATATGGTGATGTTTATTGAAAAGGGTATAAGAGGGGAATTTCACAATGCCTTAAATAGATACGCTAAGGCTAATAATGAATATATGGGGGCAGAATATGTCTTGACAAACCATCTAGCTATCTCATGTATTTCGATGTTGTCAATTTATATGGTGCTGCTATGAGTTATCCTCTGCCTACTGGAGACTTTCAGTGGGTTGAAGATATCTATCAGGAAACAAATATTTTAGATGCAGCTGATAATAGTGAATATGGGTATATTTTTGAAGTGGACCTTATTATCCAAAAGAGTTATTTGAAAACACATATGACTTACCACTTGTCCTGAACATTTAGTACCACCAACTTCAGCTACTTCACTTCCCAAACTATTAACCACTCTTTATGATAAGAAACGTTATGTTATTCATCACAAAAATTTGCAGCTAGTCACCAAATTGGGTCTTAAAATTGAAAATTCATAGGTGTTTAAAATTTAAACAATCTCCAGCTAAAAAAATATATAGACCTAAATACTACTCTCAGAATAAACAGTAAAAACGAGTTTGAAAAAAATTTTTAAATTGATGAATAACGTACCTTATATGGAAAAACAATTGAAAATGGTACGCAAATATCGTGATATAAAATTAGTTTCGAAATCGTCAGTGATATGGTGCAAATTATTACATTTCACAACCTAATTTTCACAGTTGTGAAATTCTTACAGAAAATCTAGTCTTAATCGAAATGAACCGATTAAACATAAAATTTAATAAACCAATTTACATCGGTATGTCTATTTTAGATATTTCAAAACGATAATATACGATTTTCATTACAATTATTACACCGAAATTCCAGTCTAATGCTAAATTAATGTACACTGACACTGGGACAAACCTATTTATCTTATTTTCAAATTATAATATTTATGACTGCATTAGGGAAAATATATATGTTTGATACGTCAGATTACCCTAAAGACAATGCATACAATATTCAACAAAAAAATAAAAAGTTTATGGGCCAATGAAGGATGAACGTTGTGGTCAGGTTATGACCGAATTTATCGGCTTGCGTTCTAAAAAATGTATTGTTTTAAAACTTTTAGTGATAAAGACAGCGTTGCAAACAAAGAAAAAAATTGTTAAAAAAGCTAAGGGTATTCAATCTTCAGCATTGAAACAAATTTCTTTTCATGCGATTATTATCAGTGTCTTTTAACAATACTACCATCGATGTTGCGCAAAAAATTTTATTAGATCCAAAAGCATAACGTATTTACTATTAATCAAATTAAACCGCTTTGAGTCCTTTTGACGACAAGCGAATAGTTAACTACACGAACTATTATCAACAGTTAAATACAGACACTCTACCGTGGGACATAACAATGTTTAGTTTCATTTATTCTTTTTTTGTTACGGGTAATCTACTATATTCAAATTCCGTCTCATCCAGTTAAGAGGTAAATAGTTATATTTTAAATATAAATGCAATATTTAAATTGAAAATATTATTTGGGACCACGACTGATATCAAATATTTGAGGCAAATGTGATCGCAAAAGATTTCACAACTTGACCCCCCGTCAAATATACCCTGCCACAGCTACAAGACAGAATAAACGGATTAAATTAGATGTCGGATCACAACGAAAACACGAACCATTAGGCTACAATTTACTGTCACCTCTGTAAGCTACATTTCTGCTTTTGTCAGAATCAATTCGCATTCACAGAGCACAGTCATTTGTTGAACGAAGTCGGAACTTGACTTGTAATTGCAAGGAATCAATACCACAGTCATAGAATTGTTTTTTTTGTTATAGCCACATCATAGCTGTCCTATTCCTCATCAAACAACAGTTTTTGGACACCAAAAAGTAACCTAGTGACAAACGAAATGGACAAATGTTTTCATCTGCATCAAGTACAGCCACAAGATGATTGGGGATGTATACAGATGGATGAAGATTATTTCTATGCTAACATCAGTGACAACTCGACTCAAAATCACTGACCCGAATTAAAATGGAAACTTCGTACAATATTGCACAATTTGCTTACGAAAGAAAGAAAAGAAAATTTCAAGAATAGTGTATTTATTAATATTGTTTTAATAAACATTATTTGAAAAGATTGACTTTTTTTTTATATTTCTATCTGAAAATTTAAATAAATTCAAATTATTTCAAAGTTGAGTTTTATTTCATTATCTTAATAGAAAATTAGACCAGACTCGGAACTCTTGTGGCTCGAACACATTAATTTTAAATAGTTGAAAACAAATCTCGTTATATTAATTATTTGGCGCTATGTCAGTTTTTTATCGTTTATTATTCAAAATAAATATTTAACTTATCTATAAAACAACTTTTTATTGATCATCTCAATACTACACAAACATCTCTCTTATCTACATCCTCGACCTTTTCATTCACAAGGAACCCGACCTCTAGTCTTACGTCGAACATATTAATTAACAGAAAACAATTCTCGGTACTGACCTTTTCTTATCTGCGAACTCGACTCTCTAGTCTTACGTCAAACATATTCATTTTAATTAACAGAAAAACAATTCTTGGAATTCGGCGAGGCGAGGTTTTGTGATGACGCAGGCGAAGCTCGCTTCTTGGAAGTTTTTTTCAAAAATAACACCTACCTGTGCAAACCAGGTGTCACGCTTAAGACAGGTGCACAAAAGTGACAGGCACTTGCAGGCAGGTGAGCCGAAGAGCTCCTGGGACCGATCGGTGGTCAAGATGTCATCGAGGTGTTTCAGGACCGCCCTGCTATACTACTCATATTACTTTATTGACTCGAATTTTACAGCCACGCACGAGTATTGATATTATAGCAATACGTAACTGAACGGGCGGCTGTTGA